>CAUYUJ010019077.1:63559-188112 GCA_963575745.1 Prorocentrum cordatum
GAGGCAACTACTGGTGGGCCTGTTTTCCACAACCACCACCACCACAAGCTGGAGGGGGAGGGGATCCTCCTCCTCCTCCTCCTCCTCCTCTCCTCCTCCTCCTCCTCCTCCTCCTCCTCCCTCTTCCTCCTCCTCCTCCTCCTCCTCCCTCCTCCTCCTCCTCCTCCTCCCCTCCTCCTCCTCCCCCTCCTCGTCCTCCCCTCCTCGTCCTCCACCTCCTTCCCCCCTCCAGCCTATGGTGGTGGTGGTGGAGGAAGATTAAGCCCCATTGGGAGGCTGCCACGCCAGATTGGGCAGCGGACTGAGCGGGAGCAAGCCGGATTGATCGGGATTAAGCAGGATTAAGTGGGAATAAACTGGATTAAGCCGGATTTCGGACCAGGGCAAGTCAGAATTTGACCTCCCAGGAGTTGCATCCGAACATGCTGCTGACCTTGTCTCGTTGTCGCCTTTTTGGGGGCCTCCTGGGGGGCCCTCGTCATCACCGCTGGATTCGCCTCGTAATTCTGGTCAGAGCGCACTCCGGGAGCGGTCTGGAGAGTAGCGCTATCGGTACCTGTAGGTCGGGCATGTCCTCCTACAGGCGAATCTTGGACGGGAAAAATATTCAAAGAATGCCCATAAATGATCCAAAATACTCCAATAATTCGTCCATGGACTCTCTGTTTGCGATTTTTGAACTTTCCTCCTGTAGAGGGACATGCCCGACTTAACGGTAACTCTTGGCTTCTCCAGGAGGGGCCAGCGGCGCGGCGTCCGTCTGGGGAGCTGCTCGAGGCTTCTAAAAGTTTCTGGCCCGCTCCTGGACTCCAAGGGCCTCCAGGGGCCCTCTGGGGACCTCGGTAGGCATCAAGGGCTTGTCGGATACCTCCGGAGGCAAGGGCGACGAGGTCGACCGGTTCGCCGCAGGTCAAGGGCTCGTGGGCCGTTTCTGGAGCCTCTCGGCACAACCGCTGGACGCGGCTCGGAAAACCAGCCAGAATGGATCCAAGGAAGGGTCTGTTGGCGGCGCGCACAAGGGAGTAGGGGGGGGGGGGGTTCTTAGAAGCCTTCCCCACTTCCCCTACAATCGAGATTGAGTAGTAGGTCGACCCTGCCGAGCCAAATCAAGGGTACCCTTGTGTCCTGTGTCTCGCGACCCATGCCCTCTACATTCCTATGGCAACGTGGCCCTCGAAAGGGTCTTGTGTCCTATCGCGTCTCCTCTCCAATCAATCCCGACTGTACTTCCCCCCCCAATGTGCGCGTGGCTGCGTCTGGGAACCAGCTCTTAACGGTCTCTGGTCGTGGGGTCGGGCGAAGGGGTCGGCATCCCAAGAAAGCGGGCGGGAAGGCATCGGAGGCTGCTTCTGAAAGGGCTCAGCAGCAGGCGAGGAGGCTCTGAAAAGCCCCCTGTCATCCCGGACCCCCTGGGGTCATGAAAAATCCTGACGGAAGGTTCTTCTCTGCTCTCGGCCTCCAGGGTCTCTTACCGGGCCTCGGGACTTTCAAAAAATGACTCTGAATATAAAAAACCGGTCCCGGGGAAGGATTCCAGACCTCTGGGGGTCCACGTCCTGAAAAAATCTTGACGCCGGGGTGCTGGGGTCGCCGAGCCCCTCTCGGTCCAGGCCCCCTCCGTCGGAGGCTGCCGGAAGGGATCCTGGCCCGAGGTGCCCCCAGCGGTTCGCTCCATGGTGTCGCCTCCGGGGCCTCGTGGGCCGCGTAGGCGGGCGCTCTGCTGGCCTGGGCCTCCCCGGAAGGGCTTGGGCCACCCTGGGCGCCCGCTCGCCACGGCGGCCTGTGGACGGGGGCCGCGGCCGCCCACTTCGGGGCGCGATCGCAAGGTTCTCGCAAGAAACCTCCATCACCGCCGGAACAGCCTCCTCCTCCTCCTCCTCCTCCTCCTCCTCCTCCTCCTCCTCATCCTCCTCATCATCCTCCTCCTCCTCCTCCTCCTCCTCTTCTCCTCATCCTTCCCCTCCTCATGCCTCCTGCCTCCTCCTTCCCCTCTCCTCCTCCTCCTCCTCATCCTCCTCTTTTTTCCCTTACTCTCCTCTCTGCTCCTCCTCCCCTCCTCCTCCTCCTCCTCCTCCTCCTCCTCCTCCTCCTCCTCCTCCTCCTCCTCCTCCTCCTCCTCCTCCTCCATTCCTTTTCCTTATAAATAACTTTTCCCTGTCGCACCCCGAGGCCTGTTTTTAGGGCGGGCTGGGCGTTTCGCCTGAGACTTCTCAATATGTATGACTCTGAAGCTTAAAAACGGCAACAGTTTCACGAATTGCGGGCGGGTGGTTATCGCACAGTCGTTTCAAAAAGTTGCAAGGGTTTCACGGATTGAGGGCGTGTGGTTTCCAAAATGTGGCTCACGCCTTAGCGCCGCGCATATTCTTTTTTTGCTTAAGAACAAAAAATCGCAAGAGCTTCACATATTAAGGGCGGCTCCGCTTCAAAATGTGGCTGTCGCCTTAGCGCCGCGCACGTTCTTATTGAAATGTTGAACAATCTTACGGATTGAAGGCGGTTCTTTTTCAAAATGAGATTATCGCCTTAGCGCCGCACACCTTCATTTTCAACAGTTGCAGGAGCTTGACGGATTGAGGGCGAGTGGTTTTCACAATGTGGCTCTCGCCTTAGCGCCGCGCACACTCGTTTTAAAAAATTGTAAGAGCTTCACGGGTTGGGGGCGATTCCTTCTTCAAAATGTGATTATCGCAGTAGCGCCGCGCACATGAGTTCTCAAAAAACGCAAAAGTTTCACGGGTTCCCATGGTCAACGTACCCGAAATGGTGTTTTGCAACGCTAAAGAATCATAAGGGCGCAACAGTTATGTTGATCCGTGGTGCTGAAATACAAGATGGCTTTCTGGCAGTATTCCACATCGTCAGGACGCAGCAGTCAGATTGATCCGTGGCGTGGAAATCCGAAGAACAATGTTTTGGCATGCTTCAAGGTCTTCAAACGGTTGTCTTCCAACGAGGCAGTTCCCTCAGTGGAAATAAACCCTTGTAGGGGCATATGAAGAGGAGCTTGGAGGGAGGGCGAATTCCAACATCATTGATGACTCTTGGGTTTACACTGGTCCTCCTCCTCCTGCTTCTCCTCCTCCTTCTCCTCCTCCTCCTCCTCCCCCATCCTCCTCCTTCTCCTCGTCCGCCTCCTCCTCCTCATCATCCTCCTCCTCCTACTCCTCCTCCACCTCCTCCTCCTCATCCCCCTCCTCATCCCCATCTCCTCCTCCTCTCCTCCTCTCCACTCCTCCTCCCCCTCCTCCTCCTCCTCTCCTCTCCTCCTCCTCCTACTCCTCCTCCTCCTCCTCTCCTCCTCCTCCTCCCCTCCTCCTCCTCCTCCTCCTCCTCCTCCTCCTCCTCCTCCTCCCCCTCCTCGTCCCCTTCCCGCCGCCCGTCACCGCCCGACCAGGCCCTGCGCGACAGCTCGCGCTCCAGCTCCCTCGTGGCGGCGAGCGCCGCCACGGCCCCCGGCAGGCCGTGCAGGTCCAGCAGCAGGGCGCCGTCCGCCTGGCGGTCGCCGTGCAGCTCCAGGGCGCCGCCGCCGCCGGCGGCCTCGTCGTACACGGCGTGCAACGCCGCGGCCGCGGCGGGGCCCGCCTCACACAGCGCCAGCAGCACGGCGAGGTACGACACGCGGTCGGGGGCCGGGGCCGCCGGGCGCCCGCGCGCGGGGCGGCCCATCCCTCGGAACAGCGCCAGGGCGCGCTGCCACTGCCCGCCCTTCTCCAGGGCGCTCAGCGCCGCGTTGAACGCCTCGAGGGGGGTCGCACCGCAGCGAGCACGGCACGCGTCGAGCAGCGCGAGTCCCTGCTCCCAGCAGCCCGCGGTCGCGCAGGCCGAGATCGCCGCCAGGTAGGTCACCGGATCGGGGACGACCCAGCGTGCTTGCATGTCGGCGAGCACGGCCGTGCCGTACTCCCAGGCAGACGCCGACCCGCAAGCACTGATCACTGAGTTGTAGTTTTCGACGTTCGCCTTCAGCCTCTGCCAAGGCATCTCCGCGAGCACGTCCACGGCCCGCTGCCACTGCCGCCCGCGCTCGCAGGCAACGGCCGCGGCCGCGAAAGTGGCGCCCGTCGGGCGCAGGCCCCGCAGCGGCAGTGAGCCCGCCAGCGAGAGAGCTAGGTCCCAGCGCGACCCCGCGCCGCAGGCACCCACCGCCGAATTGCAGGTCACGACGTTGGGGCGGAGCTCCAGCTGCTCCATCTCCGTGAGCAGGGCGAGCGCGTCCGTCCACCGGTCCTCCCGCTCGCACGCGCCGATGGCCACGTTGAAGGTCACACGGTCTGGCTGCAGGCCCGACCCCCTCAGAGCGGCCACGAGCTCTGAGGCGCCCGCCTCGCCGCGCTCAGCAGCCCGGCCGGCAGCGTGGATCGTGCTGTTGAACGTCACGAGGTCGGGGGCGACCTCGCGCCGGCGCATCTCCCGGAAGAGGCGCAGCGCCTGGCGCCAGGCGCTGCCCTGGGAGCAGGAGGCGATGGCCGCGTTGAAGCTGCTGGCGTCGGGGTGCAGCCGGACGCCCCCCATCTCTCGGCGGCGAGCGCGGGGGGGAGGGGGAGCAGGAGAGAAGGCCTCCTCAGAAAGTTCGGAAAGGTTCCCCGGCCTCCTGAGAAGCTTTGTGTAAGCCATCACCCCGAACACATAGAAAACTTCTCAAGAGGCCGGCGGGCGGGCTTCTGTGAAGCCCCGCCGCCTTCTGAGAGTAGAAGAAGAGAAAACGGCATCAACATACACTTCGGGCGCTCCGCGCGGACTTCTTGGATCTGCGCTTGATCCCCCCCTCCCTGGCGCGCGGAGCGCGCCAGGGGCGGCGCCGGAGGCGCCGCTGGGGGTGCCCAGCGCACTCCTTCATAGTATTATCTTCTTCAAGTTATAGTTGTCATTATTGTTACTATCACTAGTAGTATCAGTACTGTCATTGGTAGTCGTATTCTTCTCAGTATGAATATTGTTCTTCT
This sequence comes from Prorocentrum cordatum, assembly GCA_963575745.1. NCBI lineage: Eukaryota > Dinophyceae > Prorocentrales > Prorocentraceae > Prorocentrum > Prorocentrum cordatum. The sequence goes on from CAUYUJ010019077.1 coordinate 68,506, forward strand.
TATTAGTATGATAGCTATTATTATCATGTTCCTTCTTGTTAGTAGTATTAGTATTCGTATTGATTGTAATAGTATCATGTGTGACCATATGTTGCATTATTCTTATTATTGCTAGTAGTGTCATTGTCCTTATTACTCTTAATATTAATATTCGACTCTGAAAGAGGGCCTTCTCCGTCTCACCCTTCCCCCCCTCCCTCGCCGCCGACTCTCGTCCAGAAGCGCCAGGCCCTGGTGCCAGTGCGTCGCGGCGCACGCGGCGATGGCCAGGCCGAAGGTGGTGTGACCACAGGGAAACGAACAGCGGCACAAACACCAAACACCCAGAAGCCCGCGGCGGACTTCTCGGATCGGCGCTGGACCCCCCTCCCCTGGGCGCGCGGAGCGCACCGGGCGCGGCGCCGGAGGCGCCACAAGGGGAGCTCCGGCACCGCTCCGAGAAACCCGCGCGGACCTCCGAGGGTTTGGCGCCTCTGGCACTGCTGGTTTCCCCAGATCGGGCTGTGCGCCCCGCCGGCAGCCCTCTTCGCCGGCGAGGAGCTGCTCCCGCAGGAGCGCCAGGGCCTCCGCGGGGCGCCGCCCCCGCTGGCACGCCGAGAGGGCGGCGTTGCACGCGGTGACGTCGGCGTGGGCCCCGGAGGCCCGCAGGCGCCAGAAGAGCGCCAGCGCCACATCCCACAGGCGCCTCCTGTGGAGGGAGAGGAGGGGGAGGAGGAGGAGGAGGAGGAGGAGGAGGAGGAGGAGGAGGAGAAGGCGGAGGAGAAGCAGGAGGCGGGCGAGCGAGGGCAGAGAGCGGAGCATCCACTCCCAGAATACAGCACCCCGACAAGCGAAGCCGTTCAGTAAGCGCTCCCAAAGGAGGAATCGAACAGGGCAGGCCTGTTCAGGAAACGCCCAGGGCCCCTTCGTAAACGCCGATTGTCGGGGTCGGGGTGCCTCTCCCCCCTGGATCCTGGTGAGAGCCGCCACCGACGCCGTGCCGTAGCCCACTGGCCGCGACGCAGGCCGCGGGCGGCCCGAAAGAGTCGAGACGGCCGGCTCGCCTCCGTGGGCCCTCTCGGAGGCCAGTTTCGGGCCCCCCGACCACAGAAAGAGACCTCCTCGGGGTGGAAAGGGCCGGGGCCGAGAGCTCTGGGAGCCCCGCCCCTCGACAAAATCGAGCCGCCGGCCACGCCCGGGCTCCGAGAGCCTGCGGGTGGTCTCGGCGACGCCCTCGTGGCACAGGCGCTCCAGGAGCCGCAGGGCGGCCGCCCACTCGCGGGTCTGCCGGCAGGCCTCGACCGCCGACGCGAAGGAGATGGCATCTGGGCGCAGGCCGTGCTGCTGCATCTCCTCGAAGAGGTCCACGGCCCTGAGAGGCTGCTGCCCGTCCACGCACGCACCAACGGCCGCGTTGTAAGTTGCGGCGTCTGGATCCAGGGAGCGGTCCCGCAGCGCCCCGAGGATGTGCATCTCCCTCAGCAGCGACAGAGCCGTGTCCCACCGGCTGGCCTTCTCGCAGGCGCTCACGGCGGCATTGTCAGAGGGCCAGAGCAAGACATGAGCATGAGCGCCCGGAGGCCCGCGAACGGCTTCTCCGCCGGCACCCCAGACGCCCTCCCCACGCCCGTCGCTGGCGCGCGAAGCGCGCCTGCAGCGGCGCTGGAGGTGCCGCCCCCGGGGATGCGGGGAGGGCGCCCCGCGCTGGCGGAGAAGCCGCCCACGGACGCCCGACAGGTCACGCTCGTGCCGTCGTCTGGCTCTCGGATTGTACAGCACCCTGTCGGGGTCAACGTGAGAACGCCGCGCCCGCTCGAACAGCTCGAGCGCCTCCGCCGCGCGGCCCGCGCGCGTCAGGCCGCTCACCGCCTCTGCGAAGCCACGAAGCTCCGCCGCGCGCCTGCGGAGGCCGCCCAAGCGGGCTCGGAGCAGATGGGGTCGGAGCATCGGACCGCATCCCGAGGTCCCCAGAGGGACGAGGAGGAGATGGAGGAGAAGGAGGAGTACACGATGAGGAGGAGGAGGAGGAGGAGGAGGAGGAGGAGGAGGAGGAGGAGGAGGAGGAGGAGGAGGAGGAGGAGGAGGGGGAGGGGGAGGGAGGGGAGGGGAGGGGGGAGGAGGAGGAGGGGAGAGGAGGAGGAGGAGGAGGAGGAGGGAGGAGGAGGAGGATGAGGAGGAGGAGGAGGAGGAGGAGGGGGGGGAGGAGGCGGAGGAGGAGGCGAGGAAAAGGAGGAAAGAGGAGGAGACGGTGTGGAGGCCTCCTGCCGAAGAGAGGTCCCGTGCGGGGACCTCCAGGGGCCCCATGGCCCCTGCAGGTGCCCAGGGGCCCACCATACAGTGGAGGCCAATCCATGGGGAACCTTCCACAAGAATCCCACCCCCGAGACCCCAGGACGTCCATTGTTTTTGCTGGTGAGTGTTGCCAGCCTCGTTCTGAGGCTGCGGCCCCCTTTTCCTCCCCCATCTCTGGTTAATTCAAGCTTCGCGCGGCCCGCTTAGCTTCGACCGGAAGCGGTGCGCTCTCGACCCGCGAAGCAAAAAAAGTTGTTGCTGGCGTGGGAACGTCACGCTCTCCATAGCAAGGCCATCGAAGCCCACGAAGCCCAGGGCACCCCGGAGGCAGGCGGGGTGCCTCTTGGCAGGGGCCCCGCACTGCAATGCCCCCTCTCTGCTCCTGCCCCCTTTGGGCGGCCTGCAGCCTGGCCACGGGTCGCGGCGGCGTCGGTGCTCTGCTCCTCGGCCAGGCGTTCCCCGTCGCGCACAGGCCTCGCGGCGCCGCGCCCTGCGGGATCGACAGCTCCGACTCTGGCCCAGGCGCGCGTCTGGAGAGGCGGCCGACCTGCCGGCGCATGCCACCCCGGGGCCCCTGCAGCGCGACACGCCATCCTGGAGAGCTCGGCCATCCTGAGCCTCCTTCTGCCCTCCGTCGGACCCTCAGAGCCTCGGGGACGGAGGACCGAGGTCATGGACGTTTCGGCCTTCGGGTCCCTTTCGGACCGCTCCGCAAAAGAGGCACCCTGCAGTCGTCGGTACAAGGGCGTGCGGCGCTGACGGCGAATCGTTCCCCCGAGCTCTGCACAAGGAGGATCAGCCAGCATCGAGTCGGAAAATCGAATGGACTCTGATCGTGCGTCGAATCGGACCGCATCGGCACGGAGTCGAAATCGAATCGGATCGGCTGCACAAGGGTGCACAACAACGCCATGCAAGCTTCGGGTCGCGTCGGATCGGCGGGAAATCGAAGTAAAATCGGATCGGGCCGGCCAGCATCCACATCGAATCGGATGGGTCGGACCGACATGGGCCCTGTGGAAGGCCGACCTGTCCGGACGGAATGCAAACCCGACACGCCTCGTTTCAACCTCCACGGGCCTCTGGGGTCGGCGGGGAGGCACCCCAGCGCCTCAAGAGTCACCCAGCAGCCCCCTGCTCCTCCTCCTCCTCCTCCTCCTCCTCCTCCTCATCCTCCTCCTCATCCTCATCCTAATCCTGATCCTCCTCCTCCTCCTCCTCCTCCTCCTCCTCCTCCTCCTCCTCCTCCAGAGGTGTCAAATGTGACGACGTGGACAGTTCTCGAGGGGTCACCACGCAAAGGGCTTCGCTGGCGCGGTGGCGGACGACGGGAAGCGCCCCCAGCATAGGCCCCATCTTATGGTGCCCAGGCCGCATCAGGCAACTCGCTGGCGGATGACGGGAAACGCGCTTAGACTCGAAGAACCGCACGGTGGACATCGATTACGGACCCGGGGGGAAATATAATTTGTCTACATATGTGTATATATATGGGTGCGCGGGCATCCCGAATCCCCGTCGCCCTGAGAAACCCAGCAGAGGGAGCCGATTGTATCCTCCACAGAAGGGTTCATACTGAAATCCTGCACAGGTGGATGCCGATCGAAATCCTCCACAGCAGGACTCCCGATTAAATCCTCCACAGAAAGATTTCCATTGACGGCCGTCGGTTCCAGCAAGTGTTTTGATAGTAATATTGCAGCTGCGGACCTGAGAATTTGACTGGCAGACGCGGTATAACCCACTACAGGTGGGAAAAATACCGGCTCCCAAAACGAATTCACGAATTTTACACAAAGATTGAAAAACCGACCCCAAGTCATCACATTGTCTCTTAAGATCGAGTCGGCCAACTAGCTCCACGCTGCGCCCGACATGGAACTGGCGGTAAACCGTCAACCAGGTTACCGCCAGGAACCTCGTAGAGTTCTTTTCTTGCACGGCGATCGTCGGAACACATGAAGAAAGCTTCTGGAGCGAGAAACAAAAAACTCGAAAAATCACGTTGTTCTGTTTTTATCCAACGTCGGTTCCTCCAAGTGTTTTGATAGTGATACTGCACCTACAGACCTGAGAATTTGACTGGCAAACGCGAAATAACCCCCTACAGGTGCGAAAAATCTGGCTTCCCAAAATAAATGGTCATATATCTTTCAAATCTTAGGAAAACCGATCCCAGGTCATCACATTGTCTCTTAACGTCGGGTCGACCAACTAGCTCCACCCCGCGCCGGAATTCGTCTAGCTCATCGATGGCGCCGGCGGTGAACCGTCAACCTAGTCACCGCTGGGAACCTCGTAGAGCTCCTTACACTGGTAAGAGTGCTCAGAATCGAAGTAGAGTCATAAATCAAGATTTTCCGAAAATCTTCATTTTCGATTTTTTCGATGTTCATGTTCGCTCGGTTCCCGGATGTCAACTCATAAGAAAATGCATCGGGAGAGCTGAGCTGCTGTCAGAAGGGGAGTTTATATGCCAATGCTCGGCGTAAAAATCTGTTATCTCAAAACAAATGGTTCAATATCTTTCAAATTTTAGCAAAACCGATCAAAAGTCACCACTTTGTCCGCCCCGGCCGGGTGGGCCAACTGGGCGCCGGCGGTAAACCGTCAACCTTTCTTACCGCTGGGAGACTCGTAGAGCTTCCTTTCCATATATTGTGTCCAGAGATGTAGCAGGGGACGAAAATTTTTGCAGTCCGAGCGCTGATAGCAGACTGATCCCAGGCGTCTAGATACTATTGCCGCTGATAATCCCCTTCCCATTGTTGTGCTGAAGCGGCGCATCATATGTGCCAAAGAGCTCTCAAATTAGGTGAAGAAATACACCGTCATTTCGAAGAAAAATCGGTTCAATACGAATAGTTTTGCGACCCAGCGAGAGTCGCAGACTGAGTTCAGAGTTCTGGATGCTTCAGACGAACGCGCCTGTGACTCTGAATCGATTATGTGTGCGTACAAGCTCTGTAGCTATGCTAAGTTAAATACAGAACACCGACAGCGCCTGTTTAGAGAACTCGAAGAATACAAATGGTTTCGCAGACCTGGCTCGAGAAGCAGACCTAGTTCAGACCTCTCGATGCAACAGACAAGCGCGCCTGATGATTCTGAATTGGTTTCTGTGAGTACCAGCTCTGAAGCGCTTCTACAGCCCGAGTTAAGTACAGAAAACCGACAGCACCTGTCAAGATGACTCGAAGAATACGAATAGTTGCGCGGACCTAGCTCGAGTAGCAGACCGAGTTAAGACCTCTAGATGTAACTAACGAACGCGCCTGATAATTCTAAATCGGCTACGTATGCGTATGAGCTTTTAGCGCCTCTACAGCTCAAATTAAACACCGAAAATCGACAGTATCCGCCAACACAATTCGTAGAATACGAATAGTTTCGCGACCTAGCTCGAGTAGTAGACTGAGCTCAGACCCCTAGATGCTAGAGATAGACGCGTCTGGTTATCATGGATCGGTTTCTGTGAATACCAGCTCTGTAGCTCTCCTACAGCCCGAGTTAAGTACAGAAAACCGACAGCACCTGTCAACGTGACTCGAATAATCAAATAGTTTCGCGGACCTAGCTCGAGTAGCAGACCAAGTTCAGACCTCTAGATGCAACTGACGAACGCGCCTGATGATTCTGAATCGGTTTCTGTGAGTATCAGCTCTGTAGCTGCTCTACAGCTCGAGTTAAGTACAAAAAACTGTCAACGCGTGTCAAGATGACTCGAAACGGCCGATCCCGCCGCAACGCTTTTTGGAAGGTACCCGATGGAGCTGAGATCAAGATGGCGAGCGGGAATAAGATCGAACATGGTGGGAAAAAATACTAGAGCTCAAACGAATGGTTAAATTCCGAGAACAAAATTTTCAACCGACCAAAAGTCACCAAAAGGTCCGTCTAGATTTTTCTTGCCAGCTAGCTCTCCGGCGCCCCGGAACTGCCGCCGGCGTTGAACCGTCAACCTGGTCACCGCCGGGAACCTCGTAGAGCTCTGTGCACGCGTAAGAGTGCTTAGATTCAAAGCAGACAGCTTATTGGAGCATTTCTAGAAAAACGTCGAATTTTCATTTTTGGTTGTAACTTCATGTCGGTTGCTCCAAATTTTTCGATAGTAAAACTGGCTCTAGAGAGCTGAGCTGCTCAGGGAACAAAGTTTGTATGCCAATCGGCGTAAAAATCTGCTTTCTCAAAATGAAATGTCAAATATCTTTCAAATTTTAGCAAAACCCACACGAACTGGGCGCCAGCGGTAAACCATCAATCTTTCTTACCGCCGGGGGACTCGTAGAGCTTCCTGACCATATCTAATGTCGAATAAAAATTGCAGAGAACGGATAGTTTTCAGCCCAGGCGATTTCAGACCTCTCGATGCAACAGCCGAACGCCTCTGATGCTTCTGGATCGTTTTCTGTGCATACGATCTCTGGAGCTCTCCTACAGCCCGAGAAACGTGCGAGAATCGACAGCACCTCTCAAGATGACTCGAAGAATACGAAAAATAGTTTCGCGAACCTACCTCGAGTATCAGACCGAGTTCAGATCTCTGAATGCAACAGGCGGACGCGCCTGATGTCTCCGAATCGATTCCTGTGATTACCAGCCCTGCAGCCCCCCCTACAGCCCGAGTTAAGTAGAGAAAACCGAAAGCACCTCTCAGATGACTCGAACAATACGAATAGTTTCGCGAAGTTAGCTCAGACAGCAGACCGAGTTCCGAGCTCTGGATTCGACAGGCAGACGCGTCTGCTGTGTCCAAATGATTCGTCAGAACCAGCCCTGTAGCCCCCCTACAGCCCGAGTTAAGATCCGAAAACTGACAACACCTCTCAAGATGACTCGAACAAAACGAATAGTTTCGCGAACATACCTCGGGCAGCAGACCAACTTCAGGGCTCTCGATTCAACAGACAAACGGGACTCATGATTCTGAATTGGTTGCTGTGGGTATCAACTCTGTAGCTGTCCTATGGCTCGAGTAAATTACAAAAAACCGAGAACGCCTGTCGAGATGACTCGAAACGGCCGATCCGCCTGGACGCTTCTTGGCAGTAAAAGGTACCCGATCGAGCTGAGATCAAGATGGAAAGCGGAAATAAGATCGAATATCACGGGATGAAATACTAGATCTCCAACGAATGGTTGAATTTTGAGAACCAAATTTTCAACGACCAAAAGTCACCAAACGGTCCGTCGAGATTTTTCTTGCCGACTAGCTCTCCAGCGCGCCGGAATTACTCGAAAGCTTCCAGCAACTAGCTGAGGGAAGCTCTACGAGTTAGTTATCACATTGTCTCTTTTGGTCGTGTCGGCCTACTGGCGCCGGCGGTGAACCGTCAACCTGGGCACCGCCGGGAACCTCGTAGAGCTCGTTTCAAGCACGAAAGTGCTCAGGATCGAAGCAGACAGCTTCTCGGGGCCTTTCTCAAAAACGTCAACTTTGCATTTTTCGATGTCACTCCGAGGTCGGTTCCCGCTAATTTTCAGATAGTAACACTCTCTCTAGAGAGCTGAGCTGCTTTGAGAATAAATTTCAGATACTAATGCTACGCGTAAAAATCTGCTTTCTCAAAATGAATTGTCAAATATCTTTCATATCTTAGCAAAACCAACCAAAAGTTACCACTTTGTCCTTTCTGGTCGGGTCGATCAACTAGCTCCACCCCGCGCCGGAATTCCTCTGGCTCATCGATAACGAAGAGCTCTACGAGGTACTAGCTCCAACCCGTGCCGAAATTCCTCTAGCTCATCGATGCCGAGTACTGGGCGCCGGCGGTAAACCGTCCACCTTTCTTCTGGCGCTTCTGGGCGGGTCCTGGCAGGGTTAAGCTCCTTAGGAGCCCCAGACCCAGTCCTACAGGGGATATCCTGACAAACTCAGGACATGCACCACTCCTAAGAGGAGCTCTCGGGCAGCTTCAAGCTCAGCCTCTGTGATAGTGCATTGTGCTGGGAGGAGGAAGCTTTTGAGACCTACATTCTGGCGCCAGCCAGTCAGATTATAGTAAGAAGAGGAGGGGAGAGCACTATACACATGACAATCCAGATACCAGCCACAGCCTACACCAAGACACGATCTCCCACCATCAAAGCCTCCTTTGATCCCCGAGATCACAACTTTACAATCTTTCACGTCCTGAAGAAAACAAGTATCATAGTGTTCGAAACATTCACCTCTCCGCGCGGCCCACGTTAATTCATCGGCACGAGTATTACCCTCCCTATATACCCATTTCCACACATTCCGTCCTAAATTGGCAGCTCGTAGTCCGCATCTGTCGGCTAGGTCGTTTGTAGTGTCCTGCGCCCACATCACACAGTTAGCATACTTTCTATTAGTGATACTACTCAAGCCCTCCAACCACCTGATCACACATTGCGAATCCCCCATCAGTTCCACAGAGATCTTCCCTGGCACGAACTCAAATTCAGTATGGTCCTGGAATATAGCAATGAGACGCTTGGCCAACTTATCTGGGTCCTCCTGCTTCTTAGTCATCTCCTCCTCCTCCGATTCCTTCCAGGGCACGGGGTCTTTCAATACGCAAAGGTTCAACATCTCAGGAGCGTCCTTCAAGACAGTCCTCACAAAGAATATCCAGCTAGCCTCATCCCAAGCAATACCGTCAATCCAGTACTTCCCCGCCACCTCTTCGAACACTCTGGCCCACGGACACATTCCCAGAAGATTAGTAGACTGTCCCCTGGCTCTCGTCACCTCCCGTGCGCTCTGTGTGTCCAGGGTCGCAATAAAGTCATCCCGCCTATTAGTCCATTCAAAGCCTGCATGCAGCATGAGAAGCCTACTCTGAGCACCTCGGTCAACATGCTCCCCTTCACGAAAACGGAGCTTTCTCCCTGGAAAACGAACCTGCTTCTCCTGGGCCCCAACCTGCAACCTGGACGTGTTCTGGGACTCCCCTTCACGAGCTCGTTTTACCTCCCTGATGAGAGCACTCTTCCTCTTCCTCCTGTTTGACTCCTCCACCTCCATCTCCATCATCTCCTCCTCCATGCTCTTCCCAATCAGCTGAGACCCTCCCGTTGCAGAGATACACAAGTCCTGCAGCGAGCCTGCCATATTCTCAAAGCACTCCGTGGCAACGTCCTTGGCCCACATGAACTGCCTGTGCAGGTACAGCTGGACCAAGGACGGTTTCCCTTCCTTGTGTAGCATCAAGCGCCCACGTCGAAACATACGTGTCATGAAAGTCGCAAAACTCTCTCCATTGCGCTTCTGACGCCAGCACATACGAGAGAGCATCTTACCCTCCTCTTTGTGTAGAAGTCTCAGTACGCCAATATCAGAAGATGAACCCTCAACTCCATAAAGGATTTGAACTCTCACTCTAGCATCATATCTTTTGAATTTACGTCGCCAAGGAATGACCATACTCTGATAATATCGTCGATCTCGCCAAAATGCTGTGATGCCTTTTTGCAGTCTGTATCGAATATCGTGATAATCATCCAGTGTTCTATTCAGCTTTGTGCCCAAGACGATGATCTCATCAACCTGCTTGAGTTCCACAATGGTCTGGTTGACAGCCTCAGATGGCGACACAACTGAGCTGGAACTTCCCAGTCTCTCCAATCCTGGTGGTGTCATGGTGACCACCAGCGGGTCGAACACATTTTTCAGCGCCCCAACATCCATATACTCAAGCGAGGTAGGCTTCCATCTGAGTCCCCATGCATGCAGTGGTACAGTGAGCTGCCAGATCATCTCCCTCAGTGCTGGTCTGGAGTCAGCAATCAAAACAAAGTTATCCGCCCAAATGAAGTGTGAGATAGTAATAGAAGCAGCCTCATGTGACAGCTTCAGGCCTATACCTTTTCGTTCCCAGTCCAAGAGAACCTTGCCCAGACAAGCAATCGTAACAATATTCCAGATATCAGGGCCCTCAAGGGATCCCGTTTTAATACATGAGCTCCACGGTAAGCTCTCTGACTCCACTGGACCAAATCGAAACGTCGCTGTTACATCTGCATTCTGCTCCAGGATCGCATACGCCAGCTCTGGGTCAACGTTGATATCATGCATCGCTCTATCTGCCATCGGTAACGTGATGTTGTCGAAGGCACACTCAACGTCAAGAACTCCCACACAAGCATTCTCATGCTTGCCCCAGAGCCTGGCATGTCTGACCAAGTTCTTCAATCCTGCTGTTATCTCGATGCATTTTCGTCCCTCATGAAAGCCATACAAGTTGATTCCAGTCCGAGGCGTATTCTGTTCAACATGGCGGCTGAGTAAGATGCACAAACAAGCCGTATACCATTTTGAAAGCACGCTATTGAGGGCCAAAGTACGCGTATTGGTGAACTCTGGCTTCTTGGTATCTTTTAGAATGAGCGTGGCTAATAATTTTCTCCAAGACGGCGGTGACTGCAATCGTCTGGCATACAATTGTTGGAAGCAATCCAAAACCACTCTGAGTGCCTCCCAAGACAGACTACGTAGAAGAGCTGCTGATATGCCATCATAGCCAACTGCTTTTCCCACCTTGAGGCGAGCTCTCGCTTTATGTAGGATACCCATCGTGATGGGAGAAGAACCTGCATTGTGTCGAGCGTGCTGGATTGCTCGCTGCCTAAGTCGAGCCAAGCATTCTACATTTTGTTGATGGAGTGTTTGACTGGAGTATTTCTTCCGGGCTATTTTGGCGATTTCCTTTTTCCAAGACTCCCGATTCTCAGTCATGGTACCATCAATTTTCATGTGTGTGACGATCGTGTGTGGTTTACCCTCATCCCGATACTTATATTCCAAGATACGCCTACGAAGTTCACGTCGGACCCGATTCCACCTACGCCGAGAATCTTTGAACTCCTTCTCATCCACCTCCCCCTTCTTCCACCCCTTGTGCACCCCATAGTGGTAGTCCCGAATCTCCTTCTCCTCCTCCGAGAGTTTCAGATCGTTGCCAATCGAGGTCTTCAGCTCGAAGAGCTTTTTGTCCTCAACCGCACCAGCCTTCAAACGTTCCTCGAAGATATCTAAAGAGATCGTCCTCCACCTAGTCTTGCACACCTGCTGCACCATCAATCCCTCCTGGTCCTCAACCTTCTCCTCCACACTATCCCTCATCCTTTTCATCGCTCTTCTCCTATCACTGTTCGAAATCCCCAGGACACGCTCAGCAATAGCACGACGCACCTCGACGTCTTTCCCTGGAATGGGTCTCCATCTCGCCAGGCTGCCAAGAACACGAGGTCCTTTACCAACACGAGCAGGGGGTCCAGGGAGAAAACAACTAACCATCTTATGATCACTCCAACGGTCAACTCTTTTATCTCCGAGCGGCTTGACAAAATCGCATCTGGGGTCTAGTCCAGTGTGACACCAATCCTTAGGTACAGCTATGTAGTCCAGAACCTTATATGTATTCATGCTACTTCGGAAGGTCGTGCATCTCTCGCCGTGCGTGTTTATCAGGGTCAACTGAAGACGTGCCATGGCCATACACAAGCTCCTACTCATGTAGTCTCTGTACTTCTCACGCATTTTCTCAAACCCTCCCTGACTGCGCTTACCTGTGGACGCCTGCACACCTTTCCCAGTGACCTGAACCCTATCAATGGTGACATCCTGGTGTACCTCAACATTCGCATCCATCATGATAACAACCTCCTTTATCCGAAACTTTTTCCTAAGTTCCATGATCATTTCAACAAGCTCTAACAAGATGTCCTGATAGAAGGTGAACATGCGATCCATTTGGGCAGCAGAGCGCCCATAGAATTCAACATGCGGCAAATACAATGAGGCAACTATAAGAGCACCGATTCTGGGACCCCGCAGGGCCACAACAACGAATCTTCTACGCTCTCTAGTCTCAAGAATGCTATCCTGCAACCCATTTGCAATCAAAACCCCTGCATTCCCCTCAATACATCTGCGATCGCGAGGATCTTCCCCAAGAACATGTTGCGTGGACCACTTGGCTTCATACCCTAATTCGTGCACGAGGTACAACGGTACATTCTGGCACTCCTGGAGGCCGATAAGTTCCATCCCCTCATGTTTTAAGAAACCCAAGGCATTCACCGTTTCGACTCCATCACCCTTCATTTTGATATTCCACGATGCGGTCCGAATCCGCTGTGGCCGTCGTCAGAAACGATTTTGTTGGTTGAGCTCGGTCTGCCAGTTCGCAACGTGGATCGACTTGCTGATCTTCTCAACCTCCGAGGTCTTCAACTTCCATCCCTCATCAGATGACCACGTGCCCAGGCATACCCTGTTGCCCATATCATTCTTATTTGGAAAACCCCAAGCCCAGGAAATACTGGGTGGTCCATATTCCACCCTCACAGTAGCATTCAGCTCTTGAGGAGTACTGCCCTTACGCTTGTGATACGTGGCGATGAGCTTCGATCCCGCCTGTATTTGTTGAACCTTCCATGGGGCCGTCTCCACCTTCACACTGATGTAACTCTGACTCGCTGGGCCAAGCTTATCCTCAGCCCAAAGCTCTCCAGTCCTGGACGTAACTGCTTCATGAATAGCTCGCTGGAGGTCCCAAATCTGATCTTTCGTAATACTACTTTCAAGAATGAACTTGATCCTGAACAAGCCATATGGTTTGCGTGTATTCTCTCTGTGAGTCGCCATATCATCAAGAACTTTCACTGGCACCTGCTTCGAGCGATCTTCAAACTTACAAAAGATATTCTCAACCATCCACGTAACAATCCTAGTGCCCCTTTCCTCCGACATGATATTGTTCGTCCTCGCCGTCAGGTCCCTCGGGTCTCCTGAAGTCCAGCCTTGCAAACTGATCCATCCTGGTTTGAAGTCGGCCCTGGTTTTGTTCCATTCGATACGTGAGGCTGTGAATCTCGTCGAACCTGACGATCCAGCCTCGGACGGTGGCCCTCCAGGTTCAGCACCAAGATTCAGAGGGGGGCGTCCTTGGATGGCGGCAAAGAGCTGTGCGTTTATTTTCTTCTGCTCCTCCTGACCCTTCTGAAGATCAGATATATCTTTTCTCAGAGGTTCCATTTCCCGCTGGACATCTTTTACCATCTCATTCTTAATATCTGTGAAAGTCGTCTTCAACTCATCTTTCATCAAAGAGAACTCACCTCTGAGAATGGAAATCGTAACCACCTGCTCCTCACCAACTGCTGCGCCTCTACCATGACCTTTAGCAGCAACATGGGGGGACTCTGGCGGACGAGCACGTTTTCCAGGAAGAGCCATATCAGCATCCCCATCCCCCTTAAGTTGTTGCCCTGATACTAACGCTGCAGCAGCCGCCAGTTCACCTGCTTCCCCTTCAGCCTGCTGCTGCTGCCGAAGAAGTGCTGCCTGCTGTTCTTCAGTCGTCATTTCTGGAATGTCAAGGTGATTGCGACGTATCTGGTGATTGAGTGCCAGAACGAAATTGTCGATCTGATCGATATCCAAAGAACAACCTTCGTCCACTCCCAAGTCAGAGAACTCGTCACCAACAATGGGGGCCTCCTGGGCCTGCGCCGTCTTTCTCCTCTTGTAAACTCTGTCAAGTACCCTGAAATCGTACTCCGAAGGGGACCTCTTCCTCTCTCTCTCAGCCGTGACGAGTAATGAAGATCAATCCACAACAATGCTCAAGAACGCACAAGCGAGAGACAAAATGGGGTGTGTGGTATACAGTTCAGGTATGGAGAACAAAACAGAAACCCCTGACTGCACGATGCAGCTCGAGGAGCCCCCCGACGGTCCAAGGCCGGGGGAGAGCGGGAGGTAAACTCCGCTTCCCCAACCTTTCTTACCGCCGGGGGACTCGTAGAGCTTCCTGATCATATATAATGTTGAAAACAATGCAGAGAACAAATAAGTGTTCAGCACGAGCGATTTCAGACCTCTCGATGCAACAGCCGAACGTCCCTGATGCTTCTGATCGTTTTCTGTGCGCACGAGCTCTGTAGCTCTCCTACAGCCCGAGTGCGTGCGAAAATCGACAGCACCTCTCAAGATGACTCGAACAATTTGAATAGTTTTACGAACCTAGCTCGAGTATCAGACCGAGTCCAGACCTCTGAATGCGACAGGCGGACGCAGCTGATGTCTCCAAATCGATTCCTGTGATTACCAGCCCTGTAGCCCCCCTAGAGCCCGAGTTAAGTGCAGAAAACGGACAGCACCTCTCAAGATGACTCGAACAATACGAAAAGCTTCGCAGAGCTAGCTCGGGCAGCAGATCGAGTTTGAAGCTCTAGATTCGACAGACGGACGCGCCTGATGTCTCCAAATCGATGCCTGTGATTATCAGCCCTGTAGCCCGCCTACAGCCCGAGTAAAGTACAGAAGACTGACAGCACCTCTCAAGATGACTTAAACAATACGAATAGCTTCGCGAACCTAGCTCGGGCAGCAGACCGAGTTCAGAGCTCTCGCTTCAACAGACAAACGCGCCTGATGATGCTGAATCGGTTTCTGTAAGTATCAGCTCTGTAGCTGTCCTAAAGCTCGAGTCAAGTACAAAAAACCGACAACGCCTATCGAGATGACTCGAAACGGCCGATCCCGCCTGGACGCTTTTTGGCAGTGAAGGGTACCCGATCGAGCTGAGATCAAGACGGCGAGAGCGGGACTAAGATCGAATATCACGGGATAAAATACTAGAGCTCTGACGAATGATTCAATTTCGAGAACAAAATTTTCAACCTACCAAAAGTCACCAAAAGTCCGTCGAGGTTTTTCTTGCCAACTAGCTCTCCAGCGCGCCGGAACTGGGCGCCGGATGTAAACCGTCAACCTTTCTTACCGCCGGGGGACTCGTAGAGCTTCCTGACAATATATAATGTCGAAAAAAATGCAGAGAACGAATAGTTTTTCAGCCCAAGCGATTTCAGACCTCTCGATGCAACAGCGGAACGCCCCCGATGCTTCTGGATTGTCTACTGTACGAGCTCTGTAGCTCTCCTACAGCGCGAGTTACGTGCGTAAATCGACAGCACCTCTCAAGATGACTCGAAGAAAACGAATAGTTTGGCAAACCCAGCTCGAGTATCAGACCGAGTTCAGACCTCTGAATGCGACAGGCGGACGCGTCTGATGTCTCCAAACCGATTCCTGTAATTACCAGCCCTGCAGCCCCCCCTACAGCCCGAGTTAAGTGCAGAAAACCGAGAGCACCTCTCAGGATGATTCGAACAATACGAAATAGTTTCGCGGACCTAGTTCGGGCAGCAGACCGAGTTCCGAGCTCTGGATTCGACAGACGGACGCGCCTGATGTCTTCAAATCGATTCCTGTGACCACCTGCACTGAAGCCCCCCTACAGCCCGAGTTAAGTGCAGAAAACCGACAGCACCTCTTAAGATGACTCGAACAATACGAATAGTTTCGCGATTCTAGATCGGACAGCAGACCGAGTTCAGAGCTCTGGATTGAACAGACAAACGCGACTGATGATTCTGAATCGGTTTCTGTAAGTATCAGCTCTGTAGCTCTCCTATAGCTCTATTTTAGTACAGAAAACCGGGAGCGCCTGTCAAGATGACTCGAATAATACGAATAGGTTTGCGGACCTAGCTCGGCTAGCAGACCGAGTTGAGACCTCTAGATGCAAGAGACGGACGCGCCTGATCATTCTGAATCGATAAGGTGTGCTTACCAGCTGTGTCGCTCTCCTGTATCTCGAGTTTAAGTCCAATATACTGACAGCGCGTATCAAGATGACTCGAAGCGGCCGATCCCGCCGCAACGCTTTTTGGCAGTAAAAGGTACCCGATCGAGCTGAGATCAAGATGGCGAGCGGAAATAAGATCGAATATCACGGGGAAAAATATTAGAGCTCTAACGAATGGTTGAATTTCGAGAATAAAATTTTCAACCGACCAAAAGTCAGCAAAAGGTCCGTCGAGATTATTCTCGCCAACTAGCTCTCCAGCGCCCCGGAACTGGGCGCCGGCGGTGAACCGTCAACCTTTCTTACCACCGGGGGACTCGTAGAGCTTTCTCACAATATATAATGTCGAAAAAATGCAGAGAACGAATAGTTTTTAAGCCCAGGTGATTTCAGACCTCTCGATGCAACAAACGCCCCTGATGCTTCTGGATCGCTTTCTCTGCGTACGAGCTCTTTAGCTCTCTACAGCCCGAATTACGTGCAAAAACCGACAGCACCTCTTAAGATGACTCGATCAATACGAATAGCTTTGCGAACCTCGCTCGAGTACCAGACGAGTTCAGATCTCTGAATGCGACAGGCGGACGCGCCTGATGTCTCCAAATCGATGCATGTGATTATCAGCTCTGTAGCCCCCCTCTAGCCCGAGTTAAGTACGGAAAACCGACAGCACCTCTCCAGATGACTCGAACAATACGAATAGTTTCGCAAACCTAGCTCGGGCAGCAGACCGAGTTCAGAGCTCTAGATTCGACAGGGGGGCGCACCTGATGTCTGCGAATCGATTCCTGTGATCACCATCCCTGTAGCCCCCCTACAACCCGAGTTAAGTACAGAAAACTGATAACACTTTTCAAGATGCCTCGAAGTATACGAATAGTTTCGCGAACCTAGCTCCAGCAGCAGGCCGGGTTCAGACCTCCAGATGCGACAGGCGAACGCGCCTAATGATTCTGAAATCGATTTCTGCCCTACAGCTCGAGTTGAATACAAAATACCGACAACGCGTATCAAGATGACTCGAAACAGCCAGTAAAAGGTACCCGATCGAGCTGAGATCAAGATGACGAGCGGAAATGAGATCGAATATAATGGGAGAAAATACTAAAACTCTAACGACTGGTTGAATTTCGAAAACAAAATTTTCAACCGACCAAAAGTGAGCAAAAGGTCCGTCGAGATTTTTCTTGCCAACTAGCTCTCCTGCGCGCCGGAACTGTCGTTGTCCAAAACCCGGATAGCCAAGCGAGAGACGCGCGCGCACGGGTCTCGTCGCGCAAGCGCCACCCCGGGCCGCGCCTCCGGCGACGCGCGTGATTCGGCGCTCGCAGAAGGGAACCGGCGTAAACCGTCAACCTGGTAACCGCCGGGAACCTCGTAGAGCTCTTTCCTTGCACGGAGATCCGGAACACATGAAGAAAGCTTCTGGGGCGAGATACAAAAAACTCAAAATTACGTTTTCCTGTTTTCATCCAACGTCGGTTCATCCAAATGTTTTGATAGTAATACTGCACATATGGACCTGGAAATTTCACTGGCGGACGCGGCATAACCCACTACAGGTGCGAAAAATCTGCTTTCTGAAAATCAACTGTCAAATATCTTCAAAATCTTTTGAAAACCGATCCAAAGTTACCACATCTTCTTTTCTGGTCGGGTCGACCAACTAGCTCCACCCCGCGCCGGAATTCCTCTAGCTCATCGATGACGAAGAGCTATACGAGGTACTGTTCCATTCACACGCTGCGTGCGCATGGGGTGCGACCAGATGCCTTAGACGTGCGCAAAGGCGCTCGAAATCGTACGAAGCGGAGCTCGACGGTCACGGGGAAACGCCCCTGAAGCGCTTCTAAATTGCTAACTGTTGTTGTCCAAAACCCGGATAGCCAAGCGAGAGACGCGCGCGCACGGGTCTCGTCGCGCAAGCGCCACCCGGGCCGTGCCTCCGGCTAGGCGCGTGATTTGGCGCTCGCAGAGGGGAACCGGCGGTAAACCGTCAACCTGGTAACCGCCGGGAACCTCGTAGAGCTCTTTCCTCGCACGGAGATCCGGAACACATGAAGAAAGCTTCTTGGGCGAGATACAGAAAAACTCAAAATTACGTTTTCCTGTTTTCATCCAACGTCGGTTCCTCCAAGTGTTTTGATAGTAATACTGCACATATGGACCTGGAAATTTCACTGGCGGACGCGGCATAACCCACTACAGGTGCGAAAAAACTGCTTCCTGAAAAAAATGTCAAATATCTAAATCTTTGGAAAACCGACCCAAAGTTACCTCTTCTTTTCTGGTCGGGTCGACCAACTAGCTCCACCCCGCGCCGAAACTGGGCGCCGGCGGTAAACCGTCAACCTTTCTTCTTTTTTTTGCGGTTTGCGGTCCGCCACTAGAATCCGAATCCGAATCGGCGGAGCAGTGCAACTGAGCCCCCACCATCTTAGGTAGGTCGTAGCAGAGCGCACGCCACCTTAGCAGCAGCTCTCGTCAGGGCAGCGCAGGCAGCTAGTTCACAGCAGGTTACCGTGCTACCAGGAGGCAAGCTCATCGCCTCCTCGGCCACATCGTGCCAATGGAAGCTGTGCGAGCTGGTGCAGGAGGAAGAGGAGGAGGAGGAGGAGGAGGAGGAGATGGGAAAATCAACCTGCACGCTGGAACCCCTACCTACAACGCCAATCTGAAGCCACCACCCACCTCCACATCCTTCATTACTGACACCCCCATCGAATGCACCACGGAGAGCAGTCTTACGAGTACTGAGGAACTTATCATATGCAAACCAGCGAGTAATAGTTTGGCCACCTCTGGCCTCCCACGACAATTTATCCGCACGCTCATTACCCTCACGAAAGAAATGCTTATACAGATTCTGTCCCGATGCAGGTGAGGTCAGTCCCCATCCAGACAGCATCGATACCGTATTTTGTAGTGTTCCCACCAGTCGTACATACTGCTTGTTGCGAATCTGCCACTCACCACACATCCAGTTTACAACAGTCTTACTATCTCCCAAGATCTCCATCCCAAGACGCTCAATATTCTCACACCTCCACTCCGTTTCATTCTCCTCCTCCTCTGCCTTCACATGTCTCACACCAGGCGGCCTGGGTAGAACAAACAAGTCGAACAAGTGTTGCATACCAATCACAGTCAGCAAATGCTTGCAGTATTTCTCACGGGACCCAGCGGAACTGTCGAATGAGAGGTACCACTCACAACCAAAGAGATCGCACAAGCACCAGTCCCACGCAGTATGTCCACGGGGGCGGCCGCCTATGTTCATGCGTGTCAGCTGCTTCCTATCTTTTACAGGCATTGCTAGAATACATGTGTCACGATGTTCCGTCCACTTCCCCCTTCCATGTAACATGGCCAGCCTAGATATCATCCATTCACGTGACATGTCCGACTCCTCAGGTATGGCAGGCTGATCATCTGGTGTACGCCGGCGACAGCCACTCGACATCTGGGATATCTGAGATACATGATATGTTTGAGAAGTCGCCGCCGCCGCCATCGCCCGAGTTTTCCTCTGACGCCGATTTGGTACCGTCTCTCCCTCCTCCTCCTCTGTGTGTGTTGTGTATCTCCTCATACGAATACTTGCAGCAACTGAGACATCCTTAGCCCAATCCCAACAACGAAATATCCATATCTGCACCGCACTTCGGAATCCAAGTCCAGCAAAACTCTGTCGTCCCGCTTTGTATCGCCTACGTTGAAACTCAGACCAGCCTTCAGTTCTCCGCTTGCGTATACCTGACATTATAGCTAGACATCTGCCTTCAAAATAGTGAACAGCAGCAATGGTAGAATAGTCGGGCGTTCTGCCCTCACAGTTGAATAATAATGCAGCAATCACTTTAGCTTGATAGCGAGTAAATCTTTCAGCCAAGTCAATCCCAGAACAGCGGTAATACGCGATTTCCCCAAAGAACATCCTCTGGGCTTTCTGGAGCATGGCCTCTGAGTCCGAGTGGTCCTTCCAGGTCTCCTCCAGAGTGGCTCCCAGGATCTCAAACGCTTGAACACGCGGTAGGACCACTTCTCGGGTCCCAAGAGCGGCGTCACTAGACGGCACCAGCACACGGATATCCTGCTCAGGGGACGGCGGGATGCCAGGCGGCGCACCAAAGTAAATATACATCAAAGATTTCGGCTTCCAGGTCATTCCTGCATTCATCAGGGGGATACTCATGTCACGCACCATCAACTCAAGGTCAGTGCGGGTCTTCGCATACAACAAAAGATTATCTGCCCAGAAACTGTGGGTCATACGCTCACCATTGAACATGCGCTCATCATTTTCCAATTTGATGCCGTACTGCGTTTCTTGCCTCCATCTGTCGATAACATCTCTCCAGAGTACAATAGAAACTGCCAGAAAAATCATAGGTCCCTCTACTCCTCCCGTTCGAATAGATTTGTCCCAATAGACCGCTGACGATGCCTCGATGCCCTCGAAGCTGGCCACGCACTGATTATCCATCATGGGTTCAATCAACGCCACAATGAGATCAGCAGGTATGTCAAGAGCACGAAGACAGCGCATGGCGAGGCACGGAGTAACATTATCGAAAGCTTGTAAGATATCAAGATTGGCAAGCCACAAACTGTCTCCTTTGCCCCAGACAGCGGAGTGCTGGCTGAGCCTCTTGGCAACGCTGGTGATTTCCGATGTTTTGCGTCCCGATCTGAATCCGCACAGGCATACATAGTGTCGGTGCTCCTCAATCCTCTTCTCGATCAACATCACAATACATGTCATGTACCATTTCATAAGACACGACTGTAGACATAGCATACGTGTATCTGTCAAATGTTGTATGTCCATTTCTTTTGGCATGAGTGTGGCAGCTAGTTGACGCCAACTGTCGGGACAACATAACCTTCTGGAATACACACCTTGGAAGCTCACCAGAACACGTCGCACAGATGCCCACGAGAGCTGTTTCAACATCGTGACAGTCACGTTGTCGGGACCTGGGGCCTTTCCCGTGGACAGCTTCGCCCTCGCCCGCAGCAGGAGCGACATCGAGAACACCTCTGAGGATCCGCTTCCCGAACATAGACCACGCAGCGACTGAAGCTCACGCAGGGTCACCTCTCTGGCCTCGGGGTCCTCCACCTTAGACTTCATGTGCCCCAATATCTCGTCCCCCCACTCCTCGCGGTTCTGAGACTCCATCCCGTTGGCAAGGATCAACGTCTCCGTCTTGGCCCTCCTCCTCCTCCTCGTGTTCATTTCCGTCCTCCACCTCTGTACTCTTGCCTCTAGCCTCCTTCTTTCTCTCCTCACAATCTTTGAGCACCGTTTAGCCTCCTCTCTATCCCCCCGACGAAGAGCTTCACGTTTACTTGCCTGGGCGGCCCAGTGGATTTCGGATTTCTTTGGCACATTATTCCTGGGATTGATATCTTTCTGGGGGGTCTCCTCGGCGGCCTTTATGAGGTCAGGTCCCAGCGTATCCAACATCTCCTGTCGATCCTCTGGGTCAGCATTTTCCTGGCACAGAGCACGGTAACGACTGCCCCGATCGTCCATGTTCTTCGCAAACTCCAGCTGTGACACCGGTTGCAAGTGGATGAATTTTCGAGCAGGCTGGGTCCGTCTCTTCGCAGACGGTGCACAAGACAAGCGAACAACTATGCAGGCGTGGTCAGACAGCGCACGCTCGTATCTGCTGCAAGGGTGCTCCGTCCAGGCGTGGCCGACTTCCGAAGGCAGCATCCAGCCAACGGTGAGCTCCTGCCTGTGTAAACGACGGCTGACACCAACATAGTCGAGCACCTTCTCCACCCCCGTACCTGATTTGAAAGTAACCCTCCTCTGCCCGAATGTGTTCTCCATCCTGATGCCCCAGAGCCCGCAGAAGTCCAGTAGGGCCCTCCTCATCGATTGCAACCTAGACGCCCGTCGAATTTCGAAGCCCGAGACAAGCCTATGAGGTCTGGCTTTGCGTGCACCACGTTTTGTTTGAGTCATATACGGGTTGCCGTCATCCGCTCCCTCCTCCATCCCAGTATCAATCTCCGTAGACTCCCCAGCAATCCCAGACGCCTCCAGAAGCCCTGATCCAGTAACTCTAAAGCCGTTGACCTCCGAATCTGGCTCGAGTTCGACGTTAGCATCTGTCAAGAAGACCAGGTCCTGCGGCTGCTTCGGGAACTTAGACCTATGTGTGCGAAGCACTCGGGATATATCAAACAATATCTGTTCATACACATCATGCTCATACTGTTCTTCCGTAAGGGCATTGATACTCTCATGTGGCATATATGCAACAATAACCGTAACACTAGAATAACTACAAATGACAAAACCTTTGCCACGATATGTGGCTCTGAGCGAGTCTCTCCAAGACTTAGACATAATCACCGCAGCCTTCCGACAAGTACTCCGAAAAATTGTGTAACCTCGCATGCTGAGATCACGAACTGAAAGGAACTGACACTCGCACAACCCCGCGAGTCCCACATCTAAACGACGTAGTGAATTAATTATGTCATGGCCGTTCTCTGCACCTGCCCGACGCACATTCCATGACGCAATGGTGTCGTGGCACCTCTAGTTCGTACTGGAAATCCTCGCTCGCAACTCATCAATGTTGATCCCTGGCTCAAGCTGATTCATTGCACGAGTGATCTCCCAGCCATTCTGCAGAGAGAACTTGGCCACAATCTTCCCTGGAGGTGGTAAGTGGTCACTGGAGCCCCACATGAACGTAATCGGTGGTCCCGTCTCAGCCCTGAGATTCGAATGATGCTTCTTGAAACTCTTGAACTTGGCCTGAAAGATCCCAGCGGCATCCAGATGGGGCTTCTTCCAGGGGGGGGCCTCCACGTGGACCTTGAGGGCCCTGGGAGCGTGCTGGAGTTTGTTGTCGGCGATCGCGGCAACGAGTCGACGACGAAGATCCCACAGCTGGTCACTGGTAACCCCATTCTGGAAATAGAGCCGAGCACGCGAATACCCCCACGCCTCTCTACCTGTGTTGAACCTCTTGGATTGGTTCAGGTCCAGAAACTCCTTCACACCACTGAACCATTCTCCAGCCAGGACCTCATTCAGCAGTGAATTCAACGCCTGCTGTGATAACATCTCCTCCTGACGCTTCTCTGCATCCCTCCAGTCCGTCACCCATCCCTTGAGCTCGACGAACGATGGGGTGAAATTCTGCACTGACTGCCGAGTTTCCGCCGAGGACGCTGTCGTAGAGGTGCCTGCTCTGGGGGCCCCACCTGCAGGTGCCTGCTGGAGCTGGATTATCTGGAGCCTCTGATCCTCAACCTTCTTAGTAATAGCATCTATGTCCGTCATCGCCTGCTGTACATTTTTCTCCACCGAATCAACACGAGCATTGAGCTGGGTGCCGAGATCCGTGATGCTTCGATGTGTTGATTGGAAGCCCTCCGTCATCTTACCTCCCAGAGATGCAACAAGCGTCGTGATCTTGTCCATCCCCTTTGTCATGGCCTCCTCGAGGCCTTCAACCGTCTGAATTGTGACCCGTTTTCCCTCTGGGACCTCCTCCTCCTTGGCTCCTGGAACGGGCATATCAGTGGCGTCCATAGCGAAAACCTCGGGGACCGCAGCAGCTGATGAGGCAGCCATCTTGCCGTCTGAGATATTACAAGGGATATTCCACTTCGCACAGAACGATCGATCTTCTCGAGTACGTTTGAGATGTGCACTCAACTGATGAAAGTTATATGGGGCAACAGGATGGTGAGGTAAAGTGGGAGAGAGATCAGGTGGCCCAGATGGTATGTCGACTAGAGAATCCTTATCGTCGTGTCGAGCTCTACCAACCTGTCTGGCAAGATACTCCCACTCCCAATGTCCGAAGTTGGCTCCCCAGCGGTCCAAATCGATCGATTGACTCTGGCTCGTCCCGTCCAGCTCGACGCGGCAAAATGCCGCAAACAAGTGCAGGCGGCCTGCTCGCAAACAAGTGCAAACAATGCCGCAAACAAGTGCAGGCGTCGCCGAAGTGGCCCGATCGCCACGCGCCCCCCGCGCGGCGGGCCAGGGGCAGGCTGCCTGACTGCACGATGCAGCTCGAGTGAGCCCCCCGACGGGACAAGGCCGAGGGAGAGCGGGAGGTAAACTCCGCTTCCTCAACCTTTCTTACCGCCGGGGGACTCGTAGAGCTTCCTGACCATACATAATGTCGAAAAATAAAATTGCAGAGAACGAATAGTTTTTCAGCCCGAGCGATTTCAGACCTCTCGATGCAACAGCCGAACGCCCCCGATGCTTCTGGATTGTCTTCTACACGAGCTCTGTAGCTCTCCTACAGCCGGAATTACGTGCGAAAATCGACAGCACCTCTCAAGATGACTCGAACAATATGAATAGTTTCGCAAACCTAGCTCGAGTATCAGACCGAGCTCAGACCTCTGAATGCGACAGGCGGACGCGTCTGATGCCTCCGAATCGATTCCTGTGATTACCAGCCCTGCAGCCACCCTACAGCCCGAGTTAAGTAATACGAATAGTTTCGCGGACCTGGTTCGGGCAGCAGATCGAGTTCCGAGCTCTGGATTCGACGGGCGGACGCGCCTGATTTCTCCGAATCGATTCCTGTGACTAACAGCACTTTAGCCCCCTACAGCCTGAGTTGAATACAGAAAACCGACAGCACCTCTGAGGATGACTCGAACAATACGAATGGTTTTGCGATTCTAGATCGGGCAGCAGACCGAGTTCAGAGCTCTAGATTCAATAGACGAACGCGACTGATGATTCTGAATCGGTTTCTGTAGTATCAGCTCTGTAGCTGTCACATAGCTCGAGTTAAGTACAGAAAACCGCGAGCGCCTGTCAAGATGACTCGTATAATACGAATAGGTTTGCGGACCTAGCACGGCTAGCAGACCGAGTTCAGACCTCTGGATGCAACAGACGAACGCGCCTGATCATTCTGAATCGATGAGGTGTGCTTACCAGCTCTGTAGCTGTCCTCAATCTCGAGTTAAGTCCAATATACCAAGAGCGCGTCTCAAGATGACTCGAAACGGCCGATCCCGCCTGGACGCTTTTTGGCCGTAAAAGGTACCCGATCGAGCTGAGATCAAGATGGCGAGCGGGAATAAGATCGAATATCACGGGGAAATACTAGAGCTCTAACGAATCGTTAAATGTCGAGAACAAAATTTTCAACCGACCAAAAGTCACCAAAAGGTCCGTCGAGATTTGTCTTGCAAACTAGCTCTCAAGCGCCCCTGAATTACTGGGCGCCGGCGGTAAACCGTCAACCTTTTGTTACCGCCGGGGAACTCGTAGAGCTTTCTCACAATATATAATGTCGGAAAAAATTGCAGAGAACAAATAGTTGTTCAGCCCGAGCGATTTCAGACCTCTCGATGCAACAGCCGAACGCCTCTGATGCTTCTGGATCGTTTCCTCTGCGTACGAGCTCTGTAGCTCTCCTACAGCCGGAATTACGTGCGAAAATCGACAGCACCTCTCAAGATGACTCGAACAATATGAACAGTTTCGCAAACCTAGCTCGAGTATCAGACCGAGCTCAGACCCTCAATGCGACAGCCGGACGCGCCGATCTTCAAAATAAGGTCCTGTGACTACCAGCCCTGCACCCGTACAGCCCGAGTTAAGCGCAGAAAACCGACAGCACCTCTCAAGATAACTCGAACAATACGAATAGCTTCGCAGAGCTAGCTCGGGCAGGAGACCGAGTTGCAGGCTCTGGCTTAGACAGGGGGGCGCGCCTGGTGTCTTCAAATCGATTCCTGCGATTACCAGCCTGTAGCGCCCCTGGAGCCCGAGCTAAGTTCATTAAACTGACAGCAACTCTCAAGATGACTCGAACAATATGAGTAGTTTCGCAAACCTACCTCGGACAGCAGACCGACTTAAGAGCTCTCGATTCAACAGACGAACGCGCCTGATGATTCTCAATCGATTTATCAGAGTATGAGCTCTGTAGCTGCCCTATCACTCGAGTTAAGTACAAAATACCGACAGCGCGTGACAAGATAATTCGAAACGGTCGATCCCGCCCGTATGCTTTTTGGCAGTAAAAGGTACCTGCTCGAGCTGAGATCAAGACGGCGAGCGGGAATAAGATCGAATATCACGGGAAGAAATACTAGAGCGCCAACGAATGGTTGAATTTCCAGAACAAAATTTCTAACCGACCAAAAATCATCGAAAGGTCCGTCGAGATTTTTCTTGCCAACTAGCTCCCCAGTGCGCCGGAACTGGCGCCGGCGGTGAACCGTCAACCTGGTCACCCCCGGGAACCTCGTAGAGCTCCGTTCACGCGTCAGAGAGCTCAGAGTCGAAAGAGAGAGCTTCTGGAGGCATTTCTCGAAAAATTGAACATTGATTTTTTTCATGTCGACATAAAGTTGGTTCCTCCAAATGATTTGGTGGTAAAAATGCGCCTAGAGAGCTCATATTAAGACGCAGAGGCTCTTATAACCTTTAACAGGTGCGAAAAATCTGCTTTCTCAAAATAAATGGTCAAATATCTTTCAAATATTCGCAAAACCACCCAAAAGTTGTCACTTTGTCCTTTCTGGTCGGGTCGACCAACTGGCGCCGGCGGTGAACCGTCAACCTGGTCACCGCCGGGAACCTCGTAGAGTTCCTTTCACGCGTGAGAGTGCTCAGAATCGAAAGAGAGTGCTTCTGGAGGCATTTCTCGAAAAAGGTTAATTGATTTGTTTCATGTCGACATAAAGATGGTTCCTCCAAGTCTTTTGATAGTAAAAGTGCGCCTGCAGAGCTCATATCAAGACGGAGAGGCCCTCATATCCGTTTACAGGTGCGAAAAATCTGCTTTCTCAAAATAAATGGTCAAATATCTTTTTAAATATTCGCAAAACCACCCAAAAGTTGTCACTTTGTCCTTTCTGGTCGGCTCGACCAACTGGGAGCCGGCGGTAAACCGTCAACCTGGTTACCGCCGGCAACCTCGTAGAGCTCTTTTCTGGCACGGAGATCGTCGGAACACATGAACAAAGCTTCTGGAGCGAGACAGAAAACTCTCGAAAAATCAAATTTTTCTGTTCTTATCCAACGTCGGTTGCTCCAAGTGTTTTGATAGTAATACTGCACCTAGGGACCTGAGAATTTGACTGGCAAACGCGGAATAACCCACTACAGGTGCGAAAAATCTGGTTTCCCAGAAGAAATGGTCAAATATCTTTGCATTTGCAAAACCACCCAAAAATTGCCACTTTGTAACCTTTCTTCTGGCGCTTCTGGGCGGGTCCTGGCAGGGTTAAGCTCCTTAGGAGCCCCAGACCCAGTCCTACAGGGGATATCCTGACAAACTCAGGACATGCACCACTCCTAAGAGGAGCTCTCGGGCAGCTTCAAGCTCAGCCTCTGTGATAGTGCATTGTGCTGGGAGGAGGAAGCTTTTGAGACCTACATTCTGGCGCCAGCCAGTCAGATTATAGTAAGAAGAGGAGGGGAGAGCACTATACACATGACAATCCAGATACCAGCCACAGCCTACACCAAGACACGATCTCCCACCATCAAAGCCTCCTTTGATCCCCGAGATCACAACTTTACAATCTTTCACGTCCTGAAGAAAACAAGTATCATAGTGTTCGAAACATTCACCTCTCCGCGCGGCCCACGTTAATTCATCGGCACGAGTATTACCCTCCCTATATACCCATTTCCACACATTCCGTCCTAAATTGGCAGCTCGTAGTCCGCATCTGTCGGCTAGGTCGTTTGTAGTGTCCTGCGCCCACATCACACAGTTAGCATACTTTCTATTAGTGATACTACTCAAGCCCTCCAACCACCTGATCACACATTGCGAATCCCCCATCAGTTCCACAGAGATCTTCCCTGGCACGAACTCAAATTCAGTATGGTCCTGGAATATAGCAATGAGACGCTTGGCCAACTTATCTGGGTCCTCCTGCTTCTTAGTCATCTCCTCCTCCTCCGATTCCTTCCAGGGCACGGGGTCTTTCAATACGCAAAGGTTCAACATCTCAGGAGCGTCCTTCAAGACAGTCCTCACAAAGAATATCCAGCTAGCCTCATCCCAAGCAATACCGTCAATCCAGTACTTCCCCGCCACCTCTTCGAACACTCTGGCCCACGGACACATTCCCAGAAGATTAGTAGACTGTCCCCTGGCTCTCGTCACCTCCCGTGCGCTCTGTGTGTCCAGGGTCGCAATAAAGTCATCCCGCCTATTAGTCCATTCAAAGCCTGCATGCAGCATGAGAAGCCTACTCTGAGCACCTCGGTCAACATGCTCCCCTTCACGAAAACGGAGCTTTCTCCCTGGAAAACGAACCTGCTTCTCCTGGGCCCCAACCTGCAACCTGGACGTGTTCTGGGACTCCCCTTCACGAGCTCGTTTTACCTCCCTGATGAGAGCACTCTTCCTCTTCCTCCTGTTTGACTCCTCCACCTCCATCTCCATCATCTCCTCCTCCATGCTCTTCCCAATCAGCTGAGACCCTCCCGTTGCAGAGATACACAAGTCCTGCAGCGAGCCTGCCATATTCTCAAAGCACTCCGTGGCAACGTCCTTGGCCCACATGAACTGCCTGTGCAGGTACAGCTGGACCAAGGACGGTTTCCCTTCCTTGTGTAGCATCAAGCGCCCACGTCGAAACATACGTGTCATGAAAGTCGCAAAACTCTCTCCATTGCGCTTCTGACGCCAGCACATACGAGAGAGCATCTTACCCTCCTCTTTGTGTAGAAGTCTCAGTACGCCAATATCAGAAGATGAACCCTCAACTCCATAAAGGATTTGAACTCTCACTCTAGCATCATATCTTTTGAATTTACGTCGCCAAGGAATGACCATACTCTGATAATATCGTCGATCTCGCCAAAATGCTGTGATGCCTTTTTGCAGTCTGTATCGAATATCGTGATAATCATCCAGTGTTCTATTCAGCTTTGTGCCCAAGACGATGATCTCATCAACCTGCTTGAGTTCCACAATGGTCTGGTTGACAGCCTCAGATGGCGACACAACTGAGCTGGAACTTCCCAGTCTCTCCAATCCTGGTGGTGTCATGGTGACCACCAGCGGGTCGAACACATTTTTCAGCGCCCCAACATCCATATACTCAAGCGAGGTAGGCTTCCATCTGAGTCCCCATGCATGCAGTGGTACAGTGAGCTGCCAGATCATCTCCCTCAGTGCTGGTCTGGAGTCAGCAATCAAAACAAAGTTATCCGCCCAAATGAAGTGTGAGATAGTAATAGAAGCAGCCTCATGTGACAGCTTCAGGCCTATACCTTTTCGTTCCCAGTCCAAGAGAACCTTGCCCAGACAAGCAATCGTAACAATATTCCAGATATCAGGGCCCTCAAGGGATCCCGTTTTAATACATGAGCTCCACGGTAAGCTCTCTGACTCCACTGGACCAAATCGAAACGTCGCTGTTACATCTGCATTCTGCTCCAGGATCGCATACGCCAGCTCTGGGTCAACGTTGATATCATGCATCGCTCTATCTGCCATCGGTAACGTGATGTTGTCGAAGGCACACTCAACGTCAAGAACTCCCACACAAGCATTCTCATGCTTGCCCCAGAGCCTGGCATGTCTGACCAAGTTCTTCAATCCTGCTGTTATCTCGATGCATTTTCGTCCCTCATGAAAGCCATACAAGTTGATTCCAGTCCGAGGCGTATTCTGTTCAACATGGCGGCTGAGTAAGATGCACAAACAAGCCGTATACCATTTTGAAAGCACGCTATTGAGGGCCAAAGTACGCGTATTGGTGAACTCTGGCTTCTTGGTATCTTTTAGAATGAGCGTGGCTAATAATTTTCTCCAAGACGGCGGTGACTGCAATCGTCTGGCATACAATTGTTGGAAGCAATCCAAAACCACTCTGAGTGCCTCCCAAGACAGACTACGTAGAAGAGCTGCTGATATGCCATCATAGCCAACTGCTTTTCCCACCTTGAGGCGAGCTCTCGCTTTATGTAGGATACCCATCGTGATGGGAGAAGAACCTGCATTGTGTCGAGCGTGCTGGATTGCTCGCTGCCTAAGTCGAGCCAAGCATTCTACATTTTGTTGATGGAGTGTTTGACTGGAGTATTTCTTCCGGGCTATTTTGGCGATTTCCTTTTTCCAAGACTCCCGATTCTCAGTCATGGTACCATCAATTTTCATGTGTGTGACGATCGTGTGTGGTTTACCCTCATCCCGATACTTATATTCCAAGATACGCCTACGAAGTTCACGTCGGACCCGATTCCACCTACGCCGAGAATCTTTGAACTCCTTCTCATCCACCTCCCCCTTCTTCCACCCCTTGTGCACCCCATAGTGGTAGTCCCGAATCTCCTTCTCCTCCTCCGAGAGTTTCAGATCGCTGCCAATCGAGGTCTTCAGCTCGAAGAGCTTTTTGTCCTCAACCGCACCAGCCTTCAAACGTTCCTCGAAGATATCTAAAGAGATCGTCCTCCACCTAGTCTTGCACACCTGCTGCACCATCAATCCCTCCTGGTCCTCAACCTTCTCCTCCACACTATCCCTCATCCTTTTCATCGCTCTTCTCCTATCACTGTTCGAAATCCCCAGGACACGCTCAGCAATAGCACGACGCACCTCGACGTCTTTCCCTGGAATGGGTCTCCATCTCGCCAGGCTGCCAAGAACACGAGGTCCTTTACCAACACGAGCAGGGGGTCCAGGGAGAAAACAACTAACCATCTTATGATCACTCCAACGGTCAACTCTTTTATCTCCGAGCGGCTTGACAAAATCGCATCTGGGGTCTAGTCCAGTGTGACACCAATCCTTAGGTACAGCTATGTAGTCCAGAACCTTATATGTATTCATGCTACTTCGGAAGGTCGTGCATCTCTCGCCGTGCGTGTTTATCAGGGTCAACTGAAGACGTGCCATGGCCATACACAAGCTCCTACTCATGTAGTCTCTGTACTTCTCACGCATTTTCTCAAACCCTCCCTGACTGCGCTTACCTGTGGACGCCTGCACACCTTTCCCAGTGACCTGAACCCTATCAATGGTGACATCCTGGTGTACCTCAACATTCGCATCCATCATGATAACAACCTCCTTTATCCGAAACTTTTTCCTAAGTTCCATGATCATTTCAACAAGCTCTAACAAGATGTCCTGATAGAAGGTGAACATGCGATCCATTTGGGCAGCAGAGCGCCCATAGAATTCAACATGCGGCAAATACAATGAGGCAACTATAAGAGCACCGATTCTGGGACCCCGCAGGGCCACAACAACGAATCTTCTACGCTCTCTAGTCTCAAGAATGCTATCCTGCAACCCATTTGCAATCAAAACCCCTGCATTCCCCTCAATACATCTGCGATCGCGAGGATCTTCCCCAAGAACATGTTGCGTGGACCACTTGGCTTCATACCCTAATTCGTGCACGAGGTACAACGGTACATTCTGGCACTCCTGGAGGCCGATAAGTTCCATCCCCTCATGTTTTAAGAAACCCAAGGCATTCACCGTTTCGACTCCATCACCCTTCATTTTGATATTCCACGATGCGGTCCGAATCCGCTGTGGCCGTCGTCAGAAACGATTTTGTTGGTTGAGCTCGGTCTGCCAGTTCGCAACGTGGATCGACTTGCTGATCTTCTCAACCTCCGAGGTCTTCAACTTCCATCCCTCATCAGATGACCACGTGCCCAGGCATACCCTGTTGCCCATATCATTCTTATTTGGAAAACCCCAAGCCCAGGAAATACTGGGTGGTCCATATTCCACCCTCACAGTAGCATTCAGCTCTTGAGGAGTACTGCCCTTACGCTTGTGATACGTGGCGATGAGCTTCGATCCCGCCTGTATTTGTTGAACCTTCCATGGGGCCGTCTCCACCTTCACACTGATGTAACTCTGACTCGCTGGGCCAAGCTTATCCTCAGCCCAAAGCTCTCCAGTCCTGGACGTAACTGCTTCATGAATAGCTCGCTGGAGGTCCCAAATCTGATCTTTCGTAATACTACTTTCAAGAATGAACTTGATCCTGAACAAGCCATATGGTTTGCGTGTATTCTCTCTGTGAGTCGCCATATCATCAAGAACTTTCACTGGCACCTGCTTCGAGCGATCTTCAAACTTACAAAAGATATTCTCAACCATCCACGTAACAATCCTAGTGCCCCTTTCCTCCGACATGATATTGTTCGTCCTCGCCGTCAGGTCCCTCGGGTCTCCTGAAGTCCAGCCTTGCAAACTGATCCATCCTGGTTTGAAGTCGGCCCTGGTTTTGTTCCATTCGATACGTGAGGCTGTGAATCTCGTCGAACCTGACGATCCAGCCTCGGACGGTGGCCCTCCAGGTTCAGCACCAAGATTCAGAGGGGGGCGTCCTTGGATGGCGGCAAAGAGCTGTGCGTTTATTTTCTTCTGCTCCTCCTGACCCTTCTGAAGATCAGATATATCTTTTCTCAGAGGTTCCATTTCCCGCTGGACATCTTTTACCATCTCATTCTTAATATCTGTGAAAGTCGTCTTCAACTCATCTTTCATCAAAGAGAACTCACCTCTGAGAATGGAAATCGTAACCACCTGCTCCTCACCAACTGCTGCGCCTCTACCATGACCTTTAGCAGCAACATGGGGGGACTCTGGCGGACGAGCACGTTTTCCAGGAAGAGCCATATCAGCATCCCCATCCCCCTTAAGTTGTTGCCCTGATACTAACGCTGCAGCAGCCGCCAGTTCACCTGCTTCCCCTTCAGCCTGCTGCTGCTGCCGAAGAAGTGCTGCCTGCTGTTCTTCAGTCGTCATTTCTGGAATGTCAAGGTGATTGCGACGTATCTGGTGATTGAGTGCCAGAACGAAATTGTCGATCTGATCGATATCCAAAGAACAACCTTCGTCCACTCCCAAGTCAGAGAACTCGTCACCAACAATGGGGGCCTCCTGGGCCTGCGCCGTCTTTCTCCTCTTGTAAACTCTGTCAAGTACCCTGAAATCGTACTCCGAAGGGGACCTCTTCCTCTCTCTCTCAGCCGTGACGAGTAATGAAGATCAATCCACAACAATGCTCAAGAACGCACAAGCGAGAGACAAAATGGGGTGTGTGGTATACAGTTCAGGTATGGAGAACAAAACAGAAACCCCTGACTGCACGATGCAGCTCGAGGAGCCCCCCGACGGTCCAAGGCCGGGGGAGAGCGGGAGGTAAACTCCGCTTCCCCAACCTTTCTTACCGCCGGGGGACTCGTAGAGCTTCCTGAGAATATATACTGTCTAAAAAAATGCAGAGAACAAATAGTTTTAGCTCTCATACAGCCCGAGTTACGTGCGTAAATCGACAACACCTCTCAAGATGACTCGAACAAAACGAATAGTTTGGCAAACCGAGCTAGGACCGAGTTCAAACCTCTGAATGCGACAGGCGGACGCGTCTGATGTCTCCGAATCGATTCCTGTGATTACCAGCACTGTAGCCGACCTATAGCCCGATTGAAGTGCAGAAAACCGACAGCACCTCTCAAGATAACCCGAACAATACGAATAGTTCAGAGCTCTGCATTCAACAAACAAACGCGACTGATGATTCTGAATCGGTTTCTGTAAGTACCAGCTCTGTAGCTGTCCTACAGCTCGAGTTCAGTTCAGAAAACCGAGAGCGCCTGTCAAGATGACTCGAATAATACGAATAGGTTTGCGGACCTAGCTCGGCTAGCAGACCGAGTTCAGACCTCAGATACGACCGCGCCTGATCATTTTGAATCGATAAGGTGTGCTTACCAGCTGTGTAGCTGACCTGTAGCTCGAGAAAAATCCAATATGCTGACAGCGCGTATCAACATGACTCGAAACAGCCGATCCCGCCCGTGTGCTTTTTGGCAGTAAAAGCTACCCGATCAAGCTAAGATCAAGATGGCGAGCGGGAATAAGATCGAATATCACGGGAAAAAATACTAGAGCTCTAACGAATGGTTGAATTTCGAGAACGAAATTTTCAACCGACCAAAACTCACCAAAAGGTCCATCGAGATTTTTCTTGCCAACTAGCTCTCCAGCGTACCGGAACTGGGATCCGGCGGTGAACCGTCAACCAGGTAACCGCCGGGAGCCTCGTAGAGCTCTGTTCTCGAGCGGCGCTGCGCATACGAAGAAAGCTTTCTGGGCCGTGAAGAAAGCTCGGAAAATACGTTTTCTTTTCATTTTGCATCTTCGTTTCATGGACCTAACTCGAGTGCCAGGCCAAGATGAGACTCTCGATGCGAAAAAAGAACGCGCCGGTTGATACTGGATCGGTTTATATGCGTACGACCTCTGCAGCTCTTCTAAATCTCCAGTTAAGGTAAACCGACAGCAACTCTCAGATCACTTGTATGATAGGATCTAGCTCGAGTAGCAGAGCGAGTTCAGACCTCTCGATGGAACAGACAAACGCGCCTGATGATTCTGAATCGATTTGTATAAGTAGCAGCTCTGTAGCTCTCCTAAATCTTGAGAGAAGTGCAGAAAACCGTCAACGCGTGTCAAGATGCTCGAAACGGCCGACAGTTCCCTCAAGTCTTTTAATAGTAATATTGCAGCTACGGACCTGAGAATTTAATTGGCAGACGCGGCATAACCCAGTACACGTGCGAAAAATACCAGTTCTTAGACAAACTTCAAGACTTGCAATCGGCGGTAAACCGTCAACCAGGTTGCCACCGGGACCCTAGTAGAGCTCTCCCCTTGCACGGCGATCGTCGGAACACATGAAGAAAGCTTCTGGAGCGACAAACGAAAAACTCGAAAAATCACGTTTTCCTGTTATTATCCAACGTATGTTCCACCAAGTGTGTTGATAGTAATACTGCACCTACGGACCTAAGAATTTGACTGGTAAACGCGGAATAACCCACTACAGGTGCGAAAACTCGAATATCTTTCAAATATTCGCAAAACCACCCAAAAGTTGCCACTTTGTCCTTTCTGGTCGGGTCGACCAACTAGCTGCCCCCGCGCCGGAGTTCCTCTAGCTCATCGATGCCGAAGAGCTCTTCGAGGTATTTTGCACGAAGATTGCAAAACCGATCCAAAGTACCTCGTAGACCTCTTCGGCATCGATGAGCTGGAGGAATTCCGGCGCGGGGTGGAGCTAGTTGATCGACCCGGCCAGAAAGGACAATGTGGTAACTTTGGGTCGGTTTTGCTAAGATTTGAAAGATATTTGACAATTTATTTTGAGAAAGCAGATTTTTCGCACCTGTAGTGGGTTATGCCGCATCTGCCAGTCAAATTCTCAGGTCCGTAGGCGCAGTATTACTATCAAAACACTTGGAGCAACCGTTTTGGAATAGAAACATAAAATCGTGATTTGTTGAGCTTTTTGGATCTTGCTCCAAACTTTTCCTTCATCTCTACTGAGGAGCGCCGTGCGAGAAAAGAGCTCTACGAGGGCCCCGGCGGTAACCTGGTTGACGGTTTACCGCCGGTTCCCTGTGGCAAGAAAAATCTCGACGGACCTTTTGGTGACTTTTGGTCGGTTGAAAATTTTGTTCTCGAAAT
Organism: Prorocentrum cordatum; assembly: GCA_963575745.1. Classification (NCBI taxonomy): domain Eukaryota; class Dinophyceae; order Prorocentrales; family Prorocentraceae; genus Prorocentrum; species Prorocentrum cordatum. The sequence continues at coordinate 103,892 of CAUYUJ010019077.1, forward strand.
TAAACAATTCGTTTGAGCTCTAGTATTTTTTCCCATGATATTCGATCTTATTCCCGCTCGCCATCTTGATCTCAACGCGATCGGGTATCTTTTACTGCCAAAAAGCAGGCAGGCGGGATCGGCCGTTTCAAGTCATCTTGACACGCGATGACGGTTTTCTGAACATAACTCGAGCTTTAGGACAGCTACAGAGCTTGTAAGCACAGCTAATCGATTCAGAATTATCAGGCGCGTTCGCCGGTTGAATCTAGAGGTCTGAACTCGGTCTGCTAGCCGAGCTAGGTCCGCAAACCTATTCGTATTATTCGAGTTATCTTGACAGACGCCCTCGGTTTTCTGTACTTAACTCGAGCTATAGGACAGCCACATAGCTGATACTTACAGAAACCATTTCAAAATCATCCGTCGCATTTGTGTGTTGAATCCAGAGATCTGAACTCGGTCTGCTGCCCGATCTAGAATCGCGAAACTATTCGTATTGTTCGAGTCATCTTGAGAAGTGCTCGGGGTTTTCTGCACTCAACTCGGGCTGGGGGGGGCTACAGTGCTGGTGGTCAGAGGCATCGATTTGAAGACATCAGGCGCGTCCGCCTGTCGAATCCAGAGCTCGGAACTCGGTCTGCTGCCCGAACTAGATCCGCGAAACGATTGTATTGTTCGAGTCATCCTGAGAGGTGCTGTCGGTTTTCTGCACTTAACTCGGGCTGTAGGGGGGCTGCAGGGCTGGTAATCACAGGAGTCGATTCGCAGACATCAGACGCGTCCGCCTGTCGCATTCAGAGGTCTGAACTCGGTTCGATACTCAAGCTAGGTTGCCAAACTATTCGTTTTGTTAGAGTCATCATGAGAGGTGCTGTCGATTTACGCACGTAACTCGGGCTGTAGGAGAGCTACAGAGCTCGTGCAGAAGACAATCCAGAAGCATCGGGGGCGTTCGGCTGTTGCATCGAGAGGTCTGAGATCGCTTGGGCTGAAAAACCATTCGTTCTTTCTATTTTTCCACATTATATATTGTCAGGAAGCTCTACGAGTCCCCCGGCGGTAAGGAAGGTTGACGGTTTACCGCCGGCGCCCAGTTGGCCCACCCGGCCGGGGCGGACAATGTGGTAACTTTTGGGTGGTTTTGCGAATATTTGAAAGATATTTGACCATTCATTTTGAGAAAGCAAATTTTTCGCACCTGTGGACGACTATGAGGGCCTCTGCGTCTTAATATGAGCTCTCTAGGTGCACTTCTAATATCAAAACACTTGGCGAAACCAACTTTATGTCGACCTGAAAAAAATCATGTTTTCTCTTTTTCGAGAAATGCTTCCAGAAGCCCTCTCTTTTGATGCTGAGCACTCTTACGCGTGCAAGGAGCTCTACGAGGTTCCCGGCGGTAACCAGCTTGACGGTTCACCGCCGGCGCCAGTTCCGGGGCGCTGGAGAGCTAGTATCTCGTAGAGCTCTTCGGCATCGATGAGCTAGAAGAATTCCGGCGCGGGGTGGAGCTAGTTGGCCGACCCGGCCTTAAGAGACAAAGTGGTGACTTTGGGTCGTTTCCCCTAAGATTTGAAAGATATTTGACAATTTATTGAGAAACCAGATTTTTCCCACCTGTACTGGGTCATGCCGCGTCTGCCAATAAAAATTTCAGGTCCGTAACTGCAGTATTACTATCAAAACACTTGGGGGAAACGACGTTGGATAAAAACAGAAAAACGTGTTTTTTCGAGTTTCTCAGGTCTTGCTGTAGACGCTGTCTTCATGCTTACCAAGGAGCGCCGTGTGAGGAAAGAGCTCTACGAGGGCCCCGGCGGTAACCTGGTTGACGGTTTACCGCCGGTTCCAAGTTGGCAAGAAAAATCTCGACGGACCTTTTGGTGACTTTTGGTCGGTTGATAATTTTGTTCTCGAAATTCAACCATTCGTTAGAGCTCTAATTTTTTTGCCCGTGATATTCGGTCTTATTCCCCCTGGCCATCTTGATCTCAGCTCGATCGGGTACCTTTTACTGCCAAAAAGCACACGGGCGGGATCGGCCGTTTCGAGTCATCTTGATACGCGCTGTCGGTATATCGGGCTTAACTCGAGATACAGGACAGCTGAAGAGCTGGCAAGCACACCTTATCGATTCAGAATGATCAGGCGCGTTCCTCTGTTGCATCCAGAGGTCTGAACTCGGTCTGCTAGCCGAGCTAGATCCGCAAATCAATCCGCATTATTCGAATCATCTTGACAGACGCTCTCGATTTTCTGTACTTAACTCGAGCTATAGGACAGCTACAGAGCTCATGCTTACAGAAAAGGATTCAGAATCATCATTCGCGTTTGTCTGTTGCATCCAGAGCTTTGAACTCGGTCTGCTGCCCGAACTAGGTCCGCGAAACTATTCGTATTGTTCGAGTTATTATGAGAGGTGCTGTCGGTTTTCTGCACTTAACTCGGGCTGTGGGGGGCTACAGCGCTGGTGGTCACATGACTCGATTTGAAAACATCCGGCGCGTCTGCCTGTCGAATCCAGATCTCGGAACTGGGTCTGCTGCCCGAACTAGGTCCGCGAAACTATTTGTGTTGTTCGAGTTGTCCTGAGAGGTGCTGTCGGTTTTCTGCGCTTAACTCGGGTTGTAGGGGGGCTGCAGGGCTGGTAATCACAGGAATCGATTCGGAGACATCATACGCGTCCGCCTGTCGCATTCAGAGCTCTGAAATCGGTCTTATACTCGAGCTGGGTTTGCCAAACTATTCGATTTGTTCGAGTCATCTTGAGCGGTGCTGTCGATTCACGCACGTAACTCGGGCTGTAGGAGAGCTACAGAGCTCGTGCAGAGGACAATCCAGGAGCATCGGGGGCGTTCGGCTGTTGCATCGAGAGGTCTGAGATCGCTTGGGCTGAAAAACTATTCGTTCTCTGCAATTTTTTCACATTATATATGTCAGGAAGCTCTACGAGTCCCCCGGCGGTAAGAAAGGTTGACGGTTCACCGCCGGCGCCCAGTTGCTGGAAGCTTACAAGTAATTCCGGGGCACTGGAGAGCTAGTACCTCGTAGAGCTCTTCGGCATTGATGAGCTAGAGGAATTCCGGCGCGGGGTGGAGCTAGGTCGCCGATCCGACCAGAAAGGACAATGTTCCCGGAGAGCTCGCTGAGAGCCAGAGGGTGAAGCCGGACGGTGGTGGTGCCCGCCAGGGGCTCCTCCACGGCGGTCCACGGCCCCCGCAGAATCTCCGGCGGCCCGGCAACGGGTCCGGGAGAGCTTCCGGCAAGCTTCCACGCGTGCCTACACGCGTGCAGGCACGCATGGCAGCGTTTCTGGCAACGCTTCAGCAGCGCTGCAGGGGAAGCCCCCCCGAGCTCTCCAGGAAAGATTTCCTGTCCCCGAGTTACCTCGCAGAGCTCTTCGTCGTCGATGAGCTAGAGGAATTCCGGCGCGGGGTGGAGCTAGTTGGTCGACCCGACCAGAAAGGACAAAGTGATAACGTTTCGGTGGTTTGCAGATATACCTCGTAGAGCTCTTCGGTATCGATGAGCTAGAGGAATTCCAGCGCGGGCTGGAGCTAGTTGCCCGACCCGACCAGAAAGGACAATGTGACAACTTTTGTGGGTTTTGCTAATTTTTGAAAGATATTTGACAATTCATTCTGAGAAAGGAGATTTTTACTCCGAGCATCAGTATCCAAACTCCCTTCTGCGAGTAGCTCAGCTCTCAGGAGATAGTTTTAATATCGAAACATTTGGAGGAACCGACATCATGTCGACATCGGGAAATTCTGTGTTCTTCTAGCAATGCTCCGAGAAGCTGTCGCTTTACATCTGAGCACTCTTACGCGTGCAAGGAGCTCTACGAGGTTCCCGGCGGTGATCAGGTTGTTGCTGTCCCTCCTCGGGATCTCAGCGGCGACCTGGCCCGTCGGAGGCCTCCTCGAGCGGCATCGTGCCGTGCCTGGCGTTTGGTTCTCTTTACCGTACACGGTGCTTCAGTGTCTCTTTTGCCTGAGTACCGTACACTCTTATTGATTGTCGAAGGCCTCTTATTGTTTGTCGTCGGAGTGCATATAATTGTTGAGATTGTCGGAGTATCGTTGGAACAGCATTTTCCTTGGTTATCTCAACTGTCCATCTAGTTATTGCTTGTGATTTGCCTTCTTGTAGAGCGAGTCCACGTTTTTATATATGGAGTTTGTTTCATCTGAATTGTCAGGCGCGGATTTTCTTGCTTCAGATTTGACAGATACGGCGTTGTTCACTTCCGAGTCTCTCGCTTGTTTGTCTGCTCGTTTGTCTCCGGTCGAAGTGTGTGTTAGTGATCTATATTGCCGCGTTCGCCCTTCGTACGGAGGTGAGTCTCGCATGCATGAGCGAGACCAGCTGTATGGGCATGGTGTCAAAGTTTCTCAATCGAAGTTGCGCCGCCTGCGGGCGAAACGTGTCAGGTATCGTTTGTGGTCCACGGCTCGGGGGCCAGATCCGTCGTGCCTTGTTCGCGCGGGCATTTTCGCGCCCAGATATCATCGGAATTTATGCTCGGACGATTCTGAGGAAGAGGAGTGGGTTGAGGACACTTGTGGAACACAGACTGATATGGATGCTGTTGAATTGGCTGGCAACTCTTTGCGTTCGCAGTGTTCCGATTGTGGGACTCAGACAGATCCCTGTGTTCACATTGAGTGTGGGACTCAGACTGATCTTTGTGTTCTCTTTGTTGGTGAGGAGGAGAAGGAGGAGTGTCATCGAGTGCGCGCTGATCAGGGTGATGCTTCTGCAGTTGGGAGTTCCTGTGCAGTCGGGAGTTCCACTGTTCGGAGTGCAGTAGGAAGTTCCACAGTTCGGAGTTCCGCTGATGCAGTTGTGGATGCAGTTGGGAGTTCAACAGCTGGGAGTTCTGCAGTTGGGAGTACCGCGGTTTGGAGTTCAGCTGATGCTGTGGCATCGAACCCTGGCTGCAAGGACGAGGAGGAGGAGAATGTTCATAGTGAAGCAGTTGCTAAGATGGAGCAGGAGGAGGTGGCTGAGGAGGATGTTGTTCATGTTGGTGAGGGGGAGAAGGAGGAGTGTCATCGAGTGCACGTTGATCGGGGTGATGCTTCTCTCAGAATGAAGAGATATTGTTTCAAACGAACGGAGACTATCGAGAGTACAAAGTTGCACACTTCAGAATTGCATGCGACCAACGGGAATGCGGTGGAGAGTACCGCAGTTTTGAGTACAGTTGATGCAGTCGGGAGTTCCAGTGCAGTCGGGAGTTCAACACTTGGGAGTGCAGTAGGAAGTTCGACAGTTCGGAGTTCCGCTGATGCAGTTGAGGATGCAGTTGGGAGTTCAACAGCTGGGAGTTCTGCAGTTGGGAGTTCAGCTGGTGCAGTAGGGAGTTCCATGAATGGGAGTTCTGCAGATCGACCGAGTGAGACACGCTCTGAGTGCCAAGCTGCCAGGGACTGGGCCCTTGCCGGTGTCGATATGAGGGCTCTTTGGCTTGAGCTACACCGACTCCCGACACAGGAGCTTCAGCGTAGGACTGAGGCTCTTAATGCATACAGGCTGCAATTGGGACTTGAAAGCTCCGAGGAGGATGATTCGCAACAAGGGGGTCCTCAGAGTTCTACTTCCAGGAGTGCACTGACGCGGAGCGGCAAGAAGCATCGGAAACGGCACAGATGATGCACATGCGATTGATCCTGCACGCTTGATTTGTCATTGCGTTGCCTTTCTTCATTGATTGAGTGCATTCGTTGCTTCCTTGATTTGAGTGCTCATTGACCTTTGAACGTGACTTTCCGTGATTTGTCACGTGGTGCCTCAAAGTAGGCCTTTGATCTGTCGACACTACGGTTGTCTCAAAGAGGACTGGAGTGTACTCGTCATTCTAATTGTTAGTTTTGTGTTTGTCTCAGTGGTGTTGAGACGGTAATCGCTGTATAAACCAGTGGTTACTGCATGGTCTCTCACTGCTTTTATTTTCAGTGGTGCTGAGACGGTAATCGCTATATGTGGTTACTGCATGGTCTCGCACTGCTTTGCTTCCATCAATTTTTGAGTTGCATTCTCGTGCATTGTATACATGTGCATTCCTGTACAGCTTCGCTGTTTGTGCACTTGTACTTCATCTTTGCAGCTTCGCTGCTTAGGTTCTTTGCGTTTAGGCCTGCTCCCATGGGAGCTCGAACCGGCCTTCGCAAAAGACGCAAAAAAACAAGGTTGACGGTTCACCGCCGGCGCCAGTTACCAAATGGTCGCTTTAGGTCGGGTCGGCCAACTAGCTACACCCTGCGCCCGAATTCCTCTTAGCTCATCTTGCCAAAGAGGTCTACGAGGTACTTGGTAGCGGCGGTAAACACCCAACAAGCTTACTGTCGGGCACCTCGTAGACCTCTTTCCTTGCGCAGCGCTCCTCGGAACACATGATGGGAGCTTGTCAAGCGAGAGCCAGAAAACTCGAAAAAAACACGATTTTTCGGTTTTCGTCAAATCAGTTCCTCCAAGTGTGATAGTAATACTGCATCTACGGCTGAGGATTCGACTAACAGACGCGGCATAACCCACTCTCCTCCCTCTCTCGTTGCCTGCTCACCAAAATAGCTTAGCAGATTACGCAGTCAAACACATGTTTTAATGTTGGTGCAAAGTCGGTTTCTCCAAGTGTTTTAATAGTAAGACTGCACTAGAGCACTAAAAATTTAACCAGCAAGTGCGCCATAGCAAACTACAGAGAATCAAAATCTCACTTCTGAAAACGAACTTCACAATGTTGCACACAGTGAAATGGGACCCGGCGGTAAACTGTCAACCAGGTGACCGCAGGGATCCTCGTAGAGCTCTGTTCTCGCGCGGCGCTCGGGGCATACGAAAAAATCTTTCTCGAAGGAAAGAACTCGAACAATGTGTTTTTTTTTTTTATAAAAAATAAAAAAAAAAAAAAAAAAAAAAAAAAAAAAAAAATGCATCTTCGCTTCGAGGACCCATCTCGAGTGCCAGACCGAGTTCAGACCGCTCGATGCGAGGGAAAGAATGCGACGGGTCATACTGGATCGGTTGATATGCGCAAGGGAATCGAGATCACTCGTATAATACAAATAATTTCGCGAAGATATCTCGAGTAGCAGATAGAGTTGAGACCTCTCGATGGGACAGACAAACGCGCCTAATGATTCTCAATCGGTTTCTGCCAGAATCAGCGCCGTAGTTCTCCTAAATCTCGAGAGAAGTACAGAAAACTGTCAATGCGTGTCAAGATGCTCGAAACAGTCGACACTCCCCTCAAGTCTTTTGATAGTAATATTGAAGTTATGGCCATAAGAATTAACTGGCAGACGCGGCATGTTCTGAAACCAACTTTCAATTTTTGCAGAAAAATTGAAAAACTAGCTCGGCTAGCAGACCGGGTTCGGGAATGATCGAATATCACGGCAAACAGTACAAGAGCTCCAACGAATGATTGAATTTCGAGAACAAAATGTTCAACCGACCAAAAACTTGGAAGCGTCCAAAACCCGGATAGCAAAGAGGCACTCACACAAACGAGCCCACGCACATGAGCACGCACGCACGGGCTCACACATACAACACGAGGACACAAACGCACGCCAGCATGCTCAGCACACACGCACACACACACGCACACACACACACACACACATCCACGCGCAGAGGTCGAAACACACGCGCGAACGCGCACACGCACACACAAACGCACAGCATCTCACATACACACCCACGGACACGCACACGCACCCAAATCACACAAGCACACACACCACGCGCCCCCGGCCTCCCCGCCGGCGCTCTGGAGGGGGGAGGCACCGGCCCATTTTGGGGCGGGACCTCCTTGCACTCCAGCCACTCCGCCCTCGCGGAGCGCCAGAAGGAGGAGAGGAGGGGGAGGGGCACAGCGCGGGGGTGCCAGCGCCGCGCGCGCACACAGGCAGACACACACCCACACACTCACACGCATACACACGCGCACAGACACAGAGACACACAGACACACAGACACACAGAAACACAGACGCACAAACACACACAGACACAGAGACACACACGGACACACTGACACAGTGACACACAGACACCCTCACTCACAGACACAGAGACACATAGACATACAGACACACAGGTACACAGACACACAGACACACAGACACACAAACACACAAACACACCGACGCACAGACACACAGACACACAGACACACAGAGACGCAGACACAGACACACAGACACACAGACACACAGACACGCATACACACGGACACACATACACATACACACAGACACAGGGACACACGGTCACACAGACACACAGACACACAGACACACAGACACGCAGACACACTGACACACTGACAAACACTGACACAGTGACACACTGCACTGCCACACTGACACGCTGACACACAGACACACAGACACACAGACACACAGCCACACAGACACCGAGACACACAGGCACACGACACAAAGCACACATACTCACAAAACACACACACACACAGACACACAGACACATTAACACAAAGGAACACAGACACACGGACACGCAATCCTCGAAGTCGCCCAGCCTCCACCGCCCACCGACGAGGCCGGCGCCGCCAAGGTCGCGCTGGCCCCCAAGAATCGTCGGCAGCGGCGGCCACCCCCGCACAAAGATGCTGACGCCCACACGCAAACACCCGCACACACACGCACGCAAACACTCACGCAGACACAGACACACGCACACGCACACACACACACACGCAAACGCACACCAGCGAACACGCATGCCAGACACAGACACACAGACACGCTGACACACAGACACACAGACCAGACACACAGAAACACGGACACACAGACGCACAGACACACAGAAACACAGACACACAGACACACAGACACAAAGACACACAGGCACACAAGCACACAGTCACACAGACACACGGACACACGGACACACAAGCGCACGCACACACAGACACATATACACACAGACACACAGACACGCAGACACACAGACACACAGACACACAGACGCACCGACACACATACACACAGGCACAAAGACACACAGGCACACTGACACACGGGCACACAGACACACAGACACACAGACACACAGACGCACCGACACACATACACACAGGCACACAGAGACCCCTCCCTCCCCCGCGACCCCCATGCGGCCCTCTACGCACCCCGCCCCCCGCCACTCCCGCTGGCGCTCCGGAGGGGGGAGGCGCCGCCCCATTTCGGGGCCAGCCCTCCCTCCACTCCAGCCACTCCGCCCTCGCGGAGCGCCAGGGGAAGGGAAGGAGGGGGAGGGGGAGGGGGCGGGGCTCACACAGACGAGGACACGCACACACGGACACACAGACACACAGACAGAGAGACACACGCACACACACGCACAGAGACAGACGGAAACACAGACACACAAACGCACAGACACACAGACATGCAGAGTCACGGACACGGACACACAGACAAACAGAGACACCTACACACAGACACACAGACACACAGGCCACAGACACACAGACACACAGCCACACAGAAACTCAAATACACAGACACACAGACACACAGACACACAGACACACAGACACACAGACTCACAGACGCACAGACACACAGGCACACACTCAGAGAGCCGCCGTCGAGGCGCAGCACTCAGAGAGCCTCCTCCGACAGCGCCACAATCGTTGGCTCGCTCACCACGTCACCTCTTTCCGGGCGCAGGCGGCGCAACGTCTGTCGCAGCTTCTCGTCAGTCCACCTGCCGATGCTGACGGGCACGTCCTCTTGGCGCAATCGGAAGGCTCCAGCGACCTGGCCGAGCAACTCCTGCCGCTTGTTGTACTCGGCGATGCCCAAGCGCGTCGGCCGTTCTTCAGGATCCTCCTGCCGCGCGCGCTCCTCCGCGGCAGCGGCGGCGATTTCCCTCGCGGTCGCGCGCCCGCCACGCCCCCCGCGCTCGCCGCCCGAGGATGGCTCCGAAGCCGCATTGGTTGCGCTAGCCCCTCCAGCACCCTCGCCGCCCCCTGTCGGCGCCCTCGCGGCGACGCCATCGCTGCCGGGCACTGCGCCAGCATCAGCCGCGGGCGCCGCACGCGGGGCCTCCCCTGCGTTCTTCTCCTTGAACACCTTCAACTTTCCCTCCGGGATGGGCCCGTCCACGCGCCCATGCCAACCATCTTTGTGCTGCTGCTTGAAATGCAGCCCGCACAGATCCCCGCATCCCTGCTTTTGCGCGCTCCGGCATTGCCCACCAGCTCCGTTCCCCCACGTCCGAGCCATGCACTTCGCGGGGTCAATGTTTTCTGGCGTAAAGCGCCGCCATTCGTCCCCCGCGAGCGACGCCCCCGCGCCTGGCTGGACTACAGCAGGCACAGGGTCCGCGGACGGAACGCCAGCGGCCCTGCCAGCGTCGTCGTCCTCGTCGCCCGCGCGGCCCGGAGCTGGCGGGGACAGCCCGCGCTTCTTGCCCCTGCGCGATGGCGGCTGCGGCTGCCCCGAAGCGCTGGGGTCCCCGTCGCCAGCGCCAGGATCCCCGCCACCCGCCCGACGCCGCTTGCCCGGTGGCTCACCGCCCGACGCTTGCTGCCCGGCGGGCGCACTCGGCGGCGCAGACGGCGCGGCAGCGGAGCTGGAAGCAGCGACGCCGCCGCCGCTGCCGCTCCCCGCAGACCCCGCCGCGCGCCCGCCTGCATGCCCGAGAGGCGCAGTCGGCGGAGCCGGCGGCGCACCAGACGGTCCCGCACCAGCGCTGCCGCTGGCGCCCCCCGCAGACCCCGCCGCCGCGCGCCCGCCGCCTCCGCCCCGCGGACCCGCCCTGCGCACATACGCAAACACATAGGCGCCAATGTGCACCTGGTGGTTTCCGGCGATCTGCGCCCAAGTCTGGAGCTGGACAGCACTGTCGTCGAATTTGGCGTATTCGTTCACGCCCACGGATGCATACGCATAATAGTGTCCGCTTGTCGCGCTTTCGCCCTGGTGCACCACGACCCCCGAGAAATCGTACTCGCACTGGGAATCCAGAGGCCGCAGAATCTGAGGAAAGCGCACAGGGCGTCTGTCGTACCACTGGCCTATCACCCGCTCCACGATCACGAAGAGCACCGGCGGCGACCGCTCCCAGCGATTGCCTGTATATACCCTGATGCCTTGACAGACCCCGGCCGCCGCCCTCTGAGCATCATCGAGGTGAGCGTGCGCCGGACATCCTGGCCCTGGCTCACCGACATGCCTTAATCCCAGCCGGATCAAGTCCTCCAGATCGCACGGCCCCCGGTGGTCGGGGCCGAGCAATTCGGAAGGCACCACCTTCAGAAACGTCCTAATTTCCCCCTTGTCCGAACTTGCTGTGCACGCGGCGCATCGCCTCCGCTGCCGAAACGCAATGCCGCAGACGTGCTGCTGGAGCACACTGCGCTGCCCGTGAGCCCCCCTTGCGGTACAAACGGGGTGTTCGGTCTCGGTAACGGCATGGAGGGCGGCCAAGAAGAACTCTGACGCGTCGCATTGCTTCGGTCTCCCTTGCTGATCGAATTCTGTGAATTCTCGCTCACCAAAAAGCCCCGCGCGCGCGGCGGCAGCCAGCGGCGCGTCGGTGTCGACCCCCCCGCCCTGGACAGAGAGAGCCGTGGCCTGAGCTCCGAGCGCGCACGCCGCGCAAGATGCCGCACCCAGAGGGCACCGCTGGTCGTGAACGTAGAGAAGCCGACGGAAGGGAGCCAGGCGTAGCAGCACCTGCGCGACTGCGCTCACGAAGCAAGTATTGCCGAGGTTTGCGATGCCCACGCCAGAGCCGCGGCCGCAGTGCCACTGCAGCTCCCTGGTCACCTGCTCCTGGGACACGCCGTAAGCTGCCATGCACAGATCCCGGTCCAGCGGGCGCAGCTCTGGCGGCTCTGCACCATCGCCAACAGTCGCCGCCGTGCGAAAAATGTCCCCCCAAAGATCCCTCGGCACTACGGTGCCCCTACCGGCACCGCGGCCGCCGCCCGCGCGCCGTCGCCCCCGCGAAACAACGCTCCCCGTCGACGATGCCGCCGCCGCATCTCCGGTCCCCGTCGCGTCACCGCCGCGGCCGCGGCCCCTGCCCCGCCCCGCAAGCCCTGCGTCCGGCGCAATGTATGCCGGCGGCACCGTCAGAGCCTGACCCGGGCGCAGCGCGTGCGAGGGCAGAGGCGCATGCACAGACGCCGCAGGGGCCGCCTCCCCGTCCGAAGGAACTGATCCGGCTGCTTCGTCGTCGTCGTCGTCCGCCTCACCGACGCCCGCTGAGGTCCCCGCGACCCGAGACGGGCCCAGCGGCGACGCCCGTGGCACCACCGGCGGCGCGGGCGCCGAGCTCGACTCCGGGGCCCTCCGCGCGGCGGGCCCATCCCCCACGTCCCAGCCGTGCTCCTGCGAGTTCTGCTTGGCGATTTCGAAACTCTCGAGCATCTTTTTTTCAAAGCGTTGGACACCGTCGCGGACGTACTGGGGCGGGCCCCGCTCCAGAATGTCCCAGGGCGGCAGGTTGTAGACGAGCACGCGGTGGGCCACGCGAACGCGACTGAGCATGACGTACAGGTGCAGCCACCAGTCATCGGCGCCCATGTTCATGGGCTTCTGGAGCACCATGGTGGCCGCATCCATGCCCATGCCCTGCGCGGTCTGCACGGTACGAACTTTCTCTGGCAGCAACGGGATCTGGTACCTCGTAACCTTCACCTTCCGAAGCTTCCGCTCGCCCTCGCCTTCGTAGTGATGGTTCCACTCCCAGGACGCCCTGCGCGGCGCGATCTGCACAACCCCTTTTCCGAACCCAAAGTCCTTCTCGAGGCCATCAAACCTGACGAGGACACCGCGCGGCAAACATTTGCATCGATAATAACCGATCTGGTGGGCGTCGTGAAGCTTCTTTTCGCGCCAATCCGCGTCTGGCGTCTCGAACTCTCGCGGGTGGAACCTCACGTCCACGACTTCCCCCACGGCGTCCTGGACGATCTGGTGCTTCGCCGACAACTTCACGTTCAACCGCACACGCATGCCGATGTACAGCGGGCACATGCCGATGAGGTGACCAGTGTTGTTCACGTTCGGCACCTGAAGCATGGCCTTGTGATGCTCCGCACCGAATGGCCTTGGAGGCAGGTCCACGGCCTGCACGTACAGCAGCATCTGCCCTCTATCCCTGGCCTCTCGCACGGCCCGATACTGCATCTGCCTGTGCACGGCCTCCCAGGCGATGCCCATCTCGAACCCGTCCTTGACATGGGGGTCCTGCAACCGCTTGTCGTTCTTACCAGGTCGGACCACCCACTTTTGCACCATCCTTTTCTGCTCGGCCGTGAACTTTTTGCCCTGCCCCATGGTCTTCAAGAAGCCGGGCATGAAAGGGCAGGGCGCGTGCGGAGTAAGGAGACGGTCCTTGAAGCGGTGCGTCTCGTACAGAAACATCGCGTGGGTGAGCCCGTCCAGGAACATGGACTGCCCATTGCGGACGTGATCCGGCGCCTCGGGCGACTCGGGCTGCAGCAAGGAAGACCTTCTGCCCTTGCCGCTCACCGGCCCCAACTGATAAAAATCCCCCAGGAACATGACAATCGGAACCTTCCCGAACGTGTGGCCCCGCGCCATGTACAGGTTCACATCGCAATTATACTGAGCCTTACGGGCTTTGCACATGCGAAACGATGCAGCGCCGAGAAGCTGGGGCGGCACCATGGACACCTCCTCCACGATGACGGCCTTGAGGTCGTTCATGCGGTCCACGATGTCATCGACCTTCTGTCTAGACAGCGTTCTGATGTCCATGGCCTGTTGGCCGCTCAGCCCGAAGCCGCTGTGGATCGTCTCCCCCCCGATGACGCGCGCAGCGCTGTTCGACGAGGCCACGGCGATCTCCGATCCCGCGCCGAACACCTCGTTGAGCAGACGTCGCAGCAGTTTTACCACCTCCGTCTTCCCCGTCCCGCCCTCCCCGTGCAACAGGAGAGCCATCTGCTCCACCGGCTTAGGGCTTTTTCCGCTGTCCAGATCTCGATGGTATGCCACGATGGCCTCCACCCGGCCCACGAGCAGGGCGACCACCGCCTTCTGCTCCTGATTGAACGTCACGGGGTTCTCCGCCCTGTTCGCCCACTCGTCAAACAGCCTCTCCGCGATGTTGCGCGCCCGCGGCGGCCGCTTCTCGTCGCCGGCAACCGCGGGCGCCGGCGGCCGACCAGGCACGAGCACGGCAGGCGCCGAACCCGCGAGGCCGCTCCGCCCGTCGCCATCCCCAGGCAAGCCCTCTGCTCCCTTTTCCTGTATCGGAACGCCTCCTTCTGCTGTGCTTTGCCCTCCTCGAACTGGGAGTCGTCCAACTCGAGACCGCGGAAGCCGGTCTGCATTCCAGTACTCGCGACAGCAGGCTGCGGCTCATGGTCTTTCGCATAGCCGTCAAGGAAGATATTCTTATAGACCAAGCTTTGTGCCGACCCACGAATAAGCTCCAACTGGGCCACCGCGGGCACCTCGCTATCCTTCAAGGCGTGCGCGGGCATCTGTCGGTGCGCCGCCCACGCTTCGTCCGCCTCGCCCTCGTCCACCTCCTGAACAAAACCGTCCAGCGCTCCGCCGCCGGCGCCCGCCCCCTCCTCGTCTGCCTCCCCGGCAGGCCGATTCCCCACTGCCTCCAGCTCAGCAGACAGCTCGAAGTCCTTGGCCTCCGGACGGACTTTGGTTCGCGGCCGCCCCTTCGCCTCCGCCTCCACGTCGAGGTTCGTCGCGACCTGGACGGTCCAGCGTGCCATGAACTCGGCGGCGCTGGGGCGCTGTGCAAAATGGCCCGGGCCATCCTCTGAGCCCCGGTTCAAATCGATGTCCTCGATCGTGAACCACTTTCCAGCTCGCCGCTCGCACTCCTCGCACTGCCTGGACAACGCCAACTGATTGGCCCACCACTCCTCCCAGGCAGGCTTATGCTTCCCAGACGCGTCGACACCGGCCCTGTAGGGCGCCCAGGCCGCAGCCCCCTTCTCAGCAGGCTGCAACGGACGAAAGATCACAGACTTGAACAGCGCGTTCACCTCTGCCTCTTTCTCCTTCGAAGGCATCGTGAAGCCGAAGAACTTGGGCACCCTGAACGGCGCGCCGACGCGGAGCCTCTGCACTCGGAAGGCGGCAGTTGGGTGCGTGTCCGCGAACGCGAACGTCTCGAAGTCCTGCGGGTCGAAGTGGAGCGGGTTGGCCTGCGCCGTGTACACGTACATGGCGTAATGGTACATGCCCATGGACTTCAGGGGCTCCCTGTCGCCGCGATGCAGCCAGTCCATCTTCATGTCGTGGTCCAGCCGCGCCTTGTATGCCACCGCCTGCTGCTGCTCCTGCTCGGGCTTCCCCTCCCCAGCAGTACCGGCGGCCGCGCCCTCCCCGACAACGCCGTCGACGACCTCGGCGTGCAGCGCTGCGCGCCCGTCGCCCAGCGCATCCATGATACCGCCCCCCCCCTCGCCGTCCTCTTCTCCCGCGGCCGGCTGGTCCACCTCGATGTGGTCTGCGCGCGGGTCGGTCCAGAAGTCGTCCATTTTCTGATGAACGGCGGAGCTTGCCTGGAACGCCAGCGCCACGATCCCCTTGCAATACAGAGTCCAGGTGTCATGAGAGCAATAGCACTCGTGGCCATACTGCATCTGAAACATCATCTCGGGCAGCTTCTTCAGGAGCGACCGGTGCGAGCTGGTCGTGAGCTCGATGACAGTTCGCCTGGCAGAGTCGAGCACTCCGCCGCAGCCGCTGCGACGAGCGGCAGCAGCGGCCCGGGCCCCATCGACGTCCTCCTCGCCTTCCGCCTCCGCCGCCTCATCCGCCTCCCGTTCGGCCTTCTGCTGGAGTCGAAGCCACTCCAACCCGGTGCTCTGCGCGTGCAGCACTCCAAGGTCCCCCGCGATCGGCCCCGCCTTGGTCGTGTAGTCCGTCTGGTAGTGGGCCACATTGATGGCATCCATGAAAACGGCCTCCAGCGAGCGCAGCACGTGCTCTTGCAGGCTGCCGGGCGGACCGCTGCCGCTCGCGCCAGCAGCTGCGGCGGCGGCTGGCGACGAGGGCGCGCTCGATGCAGGCCTGCCAGACGCCGCCGCGTTCGACGCGGCGCGGCCTGGCGCCCGCGACTTCGGCTCTCTCTGGACGGCTGCCTCCGACAACTCGCGCTCCGCGCGCCGGTCGCTGTAGTAGCCCAGGCCCTGCTCCCCCTTCTTGAACACGAACCCGGGCCGGCTGCCTTCGTAACACGCAGCCGCGCAGAACCTCGCGGTGTCCTCGCCATGTGGCTCTGCTAGCCCGACTGCCTGCTCGACGCCGCGCTGTTCCGGCGTCGGCGGAGGCGGCGGACGCAGGTCATACGCATCGGCCAGATCGCACTCGCACGGATCTTCATCGCCCCCACCCATGTCCCAGATCTCCGCGTCGGGATCGTCCATCGTGGTCGGCGCCCCGCCGAGCAAGCCTCCTCCCCTGGGCAGGCCGAGGCGGCGGGCCACGGGCAGGCGCGCCCCCCCCGCCGCAGCCGCGCGCGCCGCCCTCTGGCCCGCCCCGCCCCCGCCCTGCGTTGCGGCCGACACCCCCGAACCCGTGGAACCTCCGCTCTGCCCGGTGCCCTCGTCGCCACCGGCGCCGCCAGTCTCGACGCCAGCCAGCGCTTCCGACGCGTCGGCGACCAGCTCGGCGAACGCAACCAGCTCCGGAGGCGGCGGCACGACCGGGTCGCCGTCGCGCGAACCCCCGACGCTGGCGTCGCCAGGCAGGTCGAGCACCACGCGGTCCAGACACTGGACGTCCAGGTTGCTCCGCAGACACACCTGGTCCACAGGGTTCGTGCTCCCATGGTACGGGTGGTACGGCACCACGTCGACGCGACCAGCTCTGCCGTACCGGTTGCAGCGGTGCGGCCACGGGCCGTACGTGCACTGTTCGTCGAGGACCAGGCGTTCGCCCGGCGGGTTCCGCGCTGGTCCTCCTGCGGTGGGCCGTACTCGATCCGCGCCCCATCGGGCAAGACCAAGTCCTTTCCTTTGCGCAAGCGCCGCCAGACGAAGGAGGCGGCCGGAAGCTTCCTGGACGGGTGGCTGTAGACCGCAGTCTCGTACTCGTGGTAGAAGCCGAGCCGGCACACCTTGCAGTGCTGAGGCACGTCGTCATTCGTCTTGTGCTTCCAGCAAGTGGGACCGCACCTGTGAAGGTGGCTCCGGATGATACACTGGCGCGCGTCCCGCGCAAAGCAGCGCGCCCAGGTGTGCGCCTCCTCCCTCGTGCCCTCCGCAAAGTGCATCGCCGCGGTGCCGTCCGCGCGCACGCGGTACGCAGGCTTGCGGCGGTACTGCGGCTGCAGCGTCGCGTGCGCACCCGTGAGAGGCTCGCCAAATACCGCTGGGTACTGTGCCCGCTGCTCATGGGGATCGGGCTCTGGATCTGCCAGCGGCGCGAACGGGCGCTGCCGGAGCGGACCCTCTATTGCGGGCTGTTGCTGCTGCAGCGTCGCCCGCTCCTCCACGAGATCGACGTTCATCATGGCCGCAACCTGATTCCGCAGCTCTTCTGTGGACAATTTGTTGTCAGCACGGACGGAGCGACGGCCCTCTTCGTACGCCGTCTTGCAAAACTTCCCGAGCTGACGACGCGAGGCGCCAGCGATGGCATTGTGCTTCAATTGGAGGTCGCTCTCCTCTCGCTTCCCGTCCGCGAACGCGAGTCGTCGATCCCGCGGGCCGAGCGGAAGCGGCGGCAGCCGGTCCGGCCCGTCCAAGCCCAGCTGCCGGCCCACCTCCTCCGCCGCGTCGAACTGCACGCTGCCGACCGTGGCGAGCACGGCCTCCCTCCACTTCCTCAAACGCTCCTCGAGGCCTTCGACGTCCCCCGCGCGCAGCCTCGCGAGGAACGCGCCAGTCATCGGGTGCAGGCGCCACAGGTGGATGTGCGGATGGATGCCGCCGCGCCCCTGCGACTCCACGGGTCCGAAGAACGCGCGGACGAGCCCGAACGCTCCACACGCCCCCGTGGCGGCCACGCCGTCGGAGACGCCCGTGGCCCCGCGCTGCGGCGTGACGCCGACGACATGCTCCAGGAACAGTTCCAGCATGAGGTTCGTGACCATGGCCTGCGACACCGGGTCAGCGGCCACCCGCCGCAGCATGTCCCGCGTCGAAGGCATCACGGGAGCAGTCTCCTCCAGCAGCCGCCATTGCTGCACGGAGGCGCCCTCGTACATCAGGGACACCATCAGGTTCCGAGTGTCCGCGATGTTCGGCGTCGTGAACACCAGGGGCGGACCGAAGAGCCGGGTGTAGCTGGTACTGATGTGCCGCAGCGTGGTCCGGTGCGCGTCGGAGCCGACAACATCACGGTTGCTGAGCAGCATGCTGCGCAGCGCGCTCTCGACGTTCCGGGGCACGCCCTCGTGGCCCAGGGCCTCCTTGATGCCCGCCCCCCTGCCGAGCACGGCCACGACCTGCGCCAGCTCCTCTGGCGTCAGTGCGGCGAGGTCCGCGATGTACTCCCCCAGGCACTGCTTGCGCACGAATAACCTGGCCGACTGAATGATAGCCTTCCTGCGCCAGAGGCAATACTGGGCCGTGAGCAGGTCAGCGTGGCGACGCCAGCGCGGCACGGGCGAGTCAGACGCGGCGGGCGCCCACGCGGCGTCGGGCCCGGGCGCCCGCGCAGCGTCGGGTGCCGAGACGTCGTCGGCGACCTCGTACTCGAGCTCCTCGCGAGCCATGAGGCACCTGCACCACTCGTCGCACGTCAACTTCGCCTCCCTCTCGAGTCCGAAGACGCCGTCGCCGCACGGAAACGCGACGGGGTCGAAAGCACTCCAGAAACCGGGGGAGAACATGCTGACAGGCTCGGTTCCAGTGGGCACGACGACCCGGACCGCACGCCTCGCCCCCCCGCCCTCAGCGCCCCCGTCCGGCGCGCCGCCGCCGCCGCCGCCACCGGCCGCGCTCTTCCCTGCAACTCCCGGAGGAGGCCGCGTGGCCTGAATCTTCTGCTCCGTCTGCTCCAGCTTCTTCGTGAGTGCCTCCTTCTTGCAGTTGGTGAGCAACTTCGCAGCCTTGTGGGCCTCTTTCGCAGCCTCCGCCAAGCGCCGGTCGGAATCTCGGTCCTGGAAATTCCCCATGCCGTCGCACTGCCGCGTTAGTGCCTCCGCACGCTGCTTCTCGCGCACAATCACCTCCGCCCTCTGGAGGCTGAGGTGCACGTTCTGCCACTGCTTGTCCAGATCGGCCAGCATGTCGGAGTCCGCGACTGCGGCGCAGTACTCGCCCTCTTCGACACCCTCGCCGCCCCCTCCCTCACCAGCCTTGCCCTCGTCGCCCTCTGAGTCCTCCCCGCCAGCGCCCGCAGCGTCCTCACGGTGGGGTCCCCGCCCCAGCCCCCTGCCTCGCCCCCGCCGTCAGCCGCCGCGTTCGCTTCGCCCTCCGCGCTCGCAGCGCCTGCACTCGTCCGCTTCGGCGGGGCCGAGCCCGCGCCGGGCTGCACGGCATCGGCCGGGCCCTCCTGGCGAGCGTTGCCGCCCTTACCCCCCACGGCCACGCACGCCGCGAGACAGCGAGGCAGGCCCAGGAGCGAGGAGCCGTCGCCACCGCCGTCGCCCCCGGGGTCCGCAAAGTTTCGCGCGGCCTCTTCGTCCCACCGCACCGCGGCGCACTGCTCGTTCGTGTCGCGGAGGTACTCGTAAGCGCGCCTGAAATCGGCGAGGGGCACGCCGAGCTCCTCCAATAGCGCCTTCTGCAGGGTGGCGGGGTCGGACCCCGCGAAGACAATCTGCACGAACTCGACGAGGTCGCTCTCCCGCGGCGGCAGCGACAGCACCTGCCGACCGCCGTCCGCCTGCGGGAACGCCACGAAGTTCCCCACGTACGCCTTGATCTTCTGGTCGATTGGAGCCCACTCGCCAGAATCGGCCTTGCAGTTGAACCGCCGCACGATGCCCCGCGCGATGGGCAGCAGAAGCTTCGCGCCCAGCGTGAGATTCCGCAGCGGCAGTGGCAGCCGCCCGATCCAGAGGTCGTTGGCCAGCGCGCAGGTCGGCATCGTGGGCAACCTCTTGGTGAGCGCGCCGTGACACCCTGCACAGATGGGCACCTTCTGCTTCGCGTCGGCCACGAGCACTCCGTCTGACTGGCGCCTGTCAATCGTGAAGCACTTCTTGTGCAAGAGCCACAGCTTCCCGTCTGGGCCAGGGTCGCGCACTGCGGACGCCTCCAGCTCCTCGAGGGGGATGCCGCCCGGGCGCTCGACGCCGTCGGGGCCCTCGCGCACGAAGCGCCACCGGGCGTGGTACCGTGCCGGGTCCAGCAGCGCGTGGGCGCGCTGCCGCTGCGTCAGGCGCATGGCCTGAGCCTGCGCGCCTGCGGCCTCGGATGCCTCTCCCCTCGCCGCCTCGAGCTCGGCGCGCGCGGGCCGCTTCGGCACCTCGTCGCAGAGCAGCGAACGCTGCCCGGCGCCGTCCGGCTGCTGCCAGAAGTGCACGCGCTGCAGCTCGTCCGCCCAGTGGAGACGAGCGCAGACGCAGCAGGCGACCCTCGAGCGCACGGCGCGGCGACTCTGCCCAGGCTCGGGCCCCTCGGCGTCCGACGCCGCTGGAGCAGCGCCCAGCGCGTCCAAGTCCACGGGCGGCATGTCCACGCCCGCGGGCGGCACGGCCCCGTCCGCGCCTGGCGGCTTCCACCAGGCGCGCGGCGCGTCCGGCGCGGCAGCGGCGGCGGCGGCGCCCCCCGAGACGTCGGCGGGCGCTGCGCAGGCCGGCCAGTCGTGAGACCCCGTGACGAGGTGCTCAGAGAAGGCCTCCACGCACTGCCGCCACTCCTGGGGCCTCACGGGCCGCACGTCTCCGTCCTTCTCCGGCCACTGCTCGGCCAGGTAGAACAGGCGCTTCCTGTACTCCGGCCACCCGTGGTGCTTTTTTCGCACGTGCGTCATGAAGCCGGCATGCGTGGCGAAGTTCTGCTCGCAAAGGCGGCACGGGAACGGCGGGAGAGCCTCCGGGGCCTCGTTGAAAGCCCGCAGAGGGTGGCGCTCGTCACGCGGCAGAGGCACATACTTCGGCTGGAGCCTGGGCACGCGCGCCTTGCGAGCGGCAGCGATGGCCGGGGTAGGCACCGCCGGCCTGCGTCTCGCGCAACCGCGCCTCCTTCACGGCCAAGCCGTACCGTTCCGGACACTCGCGCGTCAGGGGGCTGTGGCGCTTGTCCGGGTCCCACAGCCCGAAGGGTCGCTGCTCGGGACTGCCGTGGCTCCCACAGAACACTCCCTGACCCTTGCACGGGTTCCTGCTGCACTGCCAGAGAACGCATCCGCCCTTGTACGGGCGCCAGACGCGCGCGACGCACCTGCCCGCGGCGAGCGGCGCAAGGTCCAGGAGCCAGGCCGGCAAGGTGCCCTCCTCGCTCACGTGAGGGTCATCCAGAGCCACGTTCACCTCCACGTCCCCTGCCCTCACTGTCTTCCCTGCGAGGCGCTCCTCCTCTTCCTTCCGCAGCCGCTCCTGCTGCAACCGCTCCTGGTCCCTTCTCGCCGTCCCGCGAGTCCGCGGCCCTGGCCCCTCGGGAGCTGGCCTCTTGGGTCCGCCGCCGAGCAGCCGACCCGCACCCCCGCCCGCGCCCCCCTCGCCGTCGCCGCCCGCGCCACCGTCGCCCAGCCCCTGCGCACCAGAGCCCGACCCCGACGCTGGTCCACCGGCCGCACCGCTGCCCGAAGAGGACCCGCCGCCGCCGCCGCCGCCGCCCCCGGAAGAGTCGTCGCCGCCGGCCCCTCCTCCCACCACCTCATCCCCGCACCCCGCCAGCCGCAGCCATTCGCGGCATGTCCGGTCCAACCAGATGCGCACGAATTCCTGCGAATACTTCTTCGCCACCCTTGCAACACCCCGCGCGAGTTCCGCTTCCTTGAAATCGGGCTGCCCGCGCCGATCGGCGAACGCGTCCGGCCAGACACCGCCGTGACGGGCACGGAACTGGTTGAGGGCAATCAGAACGCCCTTGTCCGTCGCTGCAGCCGCGGCGCCCTTCTCCACCGCGGCGAGCAACGCGGGATCCCTCTCGAGCGCGGCGAGCAGGCGCTGCTGGTCCCGGTCCCAGTGCCCCGCGGCGAGGTTCCACGTGAAGCCCACGCCCGCCCGCTCCTGGCGCACGAAAGTCGCCACCTGCCGCGCCGCCTGAGGCTTCATTCAGCTTGAGGAGCTGCTGCCACACGGGCCACTCGGGGATCGCCTGCGGCTTCAGGTCCGCCAAATACACGGGCGGGACAGCACAGGAGATCTGCCGCGCGCACTCGGCGGCCTCCACCCTGTACATGATGTCGCGGTCGCCCTCGAGCTGCTGCAAGCGCGCGGCCGGGGCGCCACCCATGCGAGCGACGCCGCCGCGCGCGCGGCACCAGGCCCGCAACAGCCAGAGCTCCGCGGACACGTCGCCCGGCTCGCCCGTATAGTAGCCGCGCCGCCCCCGGGGGAACGCGTCGGCGGCGAAGCCCGACTCCACGGCCTCAGAGAAGAACGCGCCGCCATGGCCAGCCCACGATTTCGGGATACCGAAGACGCGCGGCCACGGCGACAGCCTGCTCCCGTCGCGCCCCGCGCGCTGGTACCAGGGCTCCAGGGCGCGTCGCTGGTCGAGCTGCACGCTCGCTTCGCAAGTGTCCTGGCGGAAGCACTCGTCCTCCAGCAGGAGGCGACGGAACACAGCGAATCCGTTCTCCCCCCTCGCCGCGCACTGGGCCGCCCGCGCGCGCTTCCTGGCGCGGGCGCGCTCCGCCTCCACCGCCTCGCGATTCACCGCCTGGCTAGGCAGCTTCTTCGGCGCGAAATGCAACCTCTTACACCAACCATCAACCTCTCCGTCGGTCAGCCCAAACTCACCAGCTTACTCCTGTGGGTCCCTCCCCTGCAGCAGGTTCACTGACAGACCTCCAAACGGTCTTACACTGCTACACGGGGAAAAGGGGCACCCCTTCACTCTTGCAGAACGCTATGCGGGTTCTGCCCTCGAGCTTTCGCTGCTGCCAGTCTACGGATGACGTCCATGGGCTTCGCGTCTCGGTCGAAATTCACAATGCCCATGCTGTTGAGTTCAGTCGACACGTGATCTTCCAGCTCTCTCACAACTTGTGGCGATATGGTGTCGGCGAACCCCTCTGCCGATGAAACAGATGGGAGTGCTGGCTCCGCTGGGGCGAGTTCTATCGCCCTCGGCTGAATTAGAGCCGCGCGCGCCAGCAAGCGACGCGTGGCAGCTCTCAACACCGGTGAATCTATCACGCCGTCGAGCTCCTCGGCCGTTAAACCGCCCAGGTGGCTGATGTGGTCGAAGCCGCACAACGTGAGAATCAGACCCAGGCGCTGCCGGAGACGACAAAGCATCGGCGGCGAATCCATCTCTTCCAGAACATCTGCCCAAACATTCACTGTGCAGAGGAAAGACTCGTTCTTGAAACCTTTCAACTCTCCGCGCACATCAGCGCCTAAGATGTCCAATGAATCAGTTCCCCTGACGTCCAGAAGCCACTTTTGTTTCAGAACCCTTGAGAATATCACAGCCCGGGGGTGCGGCGACCGTCTCCACAAGGACGCGTCCGCTACCAAATGGCCAATGCCAGTGACAACCAGTACTTGTCTGGTCACACGGAGTTGGCCCAATGATCTGAGCAAAGGAAAGAGGCGAAGATTGTCACCTCTGACGAGCGCAGACAGCACCTGGTCACGCAGGGCGCACGCTCTAGCGCACTCAGACGGGCGATCAACTTTTGATGTGGTGTCCTGCGACTTCTTTGGAAGCAACACTCCAGCGGCGCGAAGTTGGGACTCTGACCACTTCGTCTCTCCTGCTGGGTGTGTCGTCTTCCTTTTGCTGCCTGGGGCCATGCCCCTCTCACGAGGGGTGGGCGGGCGGTAAGTTTTTGCGCTCAACCGCTTGAGCCGCCTGAGCCCAGACGGCTACGGACCCGCTCTCTCCGTCCCGTGTGGCGCAGCACACGATGCATTCGCTGGGGTCACCGAAAGAAGCAGCACCTGCTCGGTCTGGGTCGAGAGCCCAGGAATGGATGAGAGCGAAGCACGGTTATCAGCTGAGGTCCCACCAGGACCCCACAAGAAACGAGTTGCTCTGACAGGATTCGGAGGCGAGTCCGTGAACGGCGACAATGGCGAAGCACGGTTAATTCCATGACGGTCGCGCGACGACAGCCGAAACCAGAGGGGAGAGGAGGAGCTCGGAATCTCAGATCGCGGCGGGGCCAGAGATCTGGAACGCAGGACGCCTGAAGCCCTCCGACAGGATGGGTGCCGGCGCCGTTGCCCTGCTCCTCTTCTCCCTGCACCGCCTGTTGTCTGAGCACGACACCCACTCGAACGCCTCGCTCTCCGAGACTGTCTGGTGGCTCCCTGCTGGGAGGGAACGACAGACGAAGAGAGGGGGAAGAGGAGGAGCTCGGAATCTAAGATCGCGGCGGGGCCAGAGCTCTGGAACGCTCGGCGCCTGAAGCCCTCCTACAGGATGGGTGCCGGCACCGTCCGAACTCCTCCCTCCACTCTACGACCGTCGTCCGAGAGTCGATCACTGGCTCCTTTGGGCAAGCTCCCAACGAGTTGGGTTTCCGCCCAAACTCACCAGCTTACTCCTGTGGGCCCCTCCCCTGCAGCAGGTTCACTGACAGACCTCCAAACGGTCTTACACTGCTACACGGGGAAAAGGGGCACCCCTTCACTCTTATCCTCAACACGAAGATGTTTTCCCTCCACGCTCTGCGAACGCTCCGTTGGGTGATTTCGCACAGCAACGCTCGGGGGGTCGATTCCCCCCAACGCTGCCGACACCAACGTTGCCTCGAACCACTCCCGCTGCATGGGCAGTGGCTGCAAGTAGGAGTTATGTGAAATGATAAATGACACACGTTTCTCACACAATCTGCCAGTCCCACGTTCGCAAGAGCCAGATCGGTAGAGCAGGCTGCACGAATTTGGCAGACAACATACGCATCAAGCTAAAATCGTTGCGAGACGGTCCGTCTGCCAGGTTGGCCCCGGACTCCACCCTCCCTAAAAGGAGAGATATGTCGCGCGAGGCCATATCTAACCAAGACATTCCTATACCGAAATTCATCTCCGGAGCGCGCCCGCTCCCGTTGATGAGTGCGTTAAGCACTCCATCATTATCTATGTATTCGGTAACTAACGCTTCCGTAATGTCAAAGGTGTGATACGCTAAA
This sequence comes from Prorocentrum cordatum, assembly GCA_963575745.1. Lineage (NCBI taxonomy): Eukaryota > Dinophyceae > Prorocentrales > Prorocentraceae > Prorocentrum > Prorocentrum cordatum. The sequence continues at coordinate 129,082 of CAUYUJ010019077.1, forward strand.
ACGAAAGCAAGGAATTCTTGGTACCCGATCTGGTGGTCATCTCTGTCAAGAAGCAGATCCCATACCTGCTCCGGAACAATTGCGCACGTCCACAACCAGGTGAAATTACCTCCTGGCTCGTGGAACGCTGCCACCGCTGCCATGCATCTGCTCTCACCCGACGCATCTGTAAACATCGTTACTCTGCGTCGTCTTGAAACGTCAGCAAAACGACGATGAGGTGGCCGCAGCGACAGGTAGTGCTGCCAGAAAAGGTTAGCTCTCCGGAGCAGAGGCGGCATGCCGGGTAGAGGCGCGTAGGCCTGCGCAAAGAAAGGCTTGACGAATGCTCTGCCTACTTTGCACCTGGAAGACGTAATGGCTGACCCGAGGCGACCCGCTGTACGAATGGCTGTGTGTGGGTCAACACAGCCTTCCTGGAGCTGCACTTCGAGATCTCGAAGCCAGCGCCGGGCCTTCTCTGGCGACACGGATGATGAAATGGCTCCTCCTTCGAGGTAGACTTCCACTACCGTGCCCAGTACAGGGAGCCTCAAAGTAGCATCTTCGTCTTTAGCTAGATCTGTAACCAAGCCCAACAATGCCAGGACTTCGGTCACCAACCAGCCTCCCGTGACGCCTACGCCCCTCCTCGACACTCCGAAGAAATCGTCCACGTACCTGAATACAGGCGCGTGGAACTTTACGAGGACAACGTGCCGGACAAAACTCCCTAGCCGGTGCCACGCCGCATTTGCGGCTGAGGCTCCAAACGTCATGCCGAAATGGCGTGCGCACCACAACTTACCGTTCCAGGTGAAAACAAACCACGAGAATTCCTCGTGCTCTGCTGAGATTGGAACCCGCCGGTAAGCTTTTGATACGTCCCGCTTCCACAGGCGAGGTTCGACTCCATGACGGAGAAGGTGAAGCGCAGCTGATACTAGCTCGTCTATTCCGTCATGCTGGGCCCGAACAGGGATGAAAGTGGCTTTGTTCTGCCCCCCTTCCGTTTCGTCATCAATTGGCCTCGTTCTCCACCCTTTTGAACGCTCTTCCCTTACAAGAAAACGTCTCGCCAGGGTTTTGGATTGCACGATGTCTTGAGTTAGCAATTGAGGGACTGAGCAGAAGCCATCCCTGGCATCTTCTAGGGTGAGCTTCATGATGTCATCGTCCCATTCGTTGGGTCGCATCTCCGTGATAATCCGCAAATTTCTGTCTTCGCGTTCGTTCCTCAGCTGCTCTACCTCGACAGGGTTCCAGGTAGGCTTGCCGTCGGGCCGCGTGTCCGGCCCGCTCCGAGGAAGCTGACCGACCAACGGGAATCCCGCTAAGTCGTCTAATAATTGCGGATCCTGTGATTGGCAGTTCAACTCAGCGAACAAGGAGTGAAACAAAGGAATATTGAGTTTCGCTGCAACAGGATTGCACTCGCTGTCCAGTTGTGGAGTGCTAGCAATTCCGCTGCTCGCGGAGGCCGCGCGTTGCTGCAGTTCTTGGAACGACGCAAGGCGAAAAGCATCTATGTTTTGAGCTCCATGGTCCCTCTCCTAATCTAGAGCCAAACGGACCCTATCAGGAAGTACTCTGTGGAGTAGATCTTCTTCGTCAGGATGCCGCGCGGCGAGCGCGAAAGCTACGTGCTCCATGACCGAGAGCCCCTTTGGGGCGCCCAGGCCCCGCGGAACAAACGGATCCTCAGGGTCAAGTAGGGCATGGTTGTGGTCACTTGCACAATCGGCACCGCTGCTGCCGGCATCTGCTTCCTCTGCATGCGCAGAAGATAGTCAATACGACCCGCGACCGCCAGACTTCCCCGCCTTCCTGTCCTTGAAGTTCAGGAACTTCATCCGCTTGTTGCTGACCCAGCCCTCGGTCTCAGAGTGCTGCCAGTTCGTGTTGTCGGCCCCCTTCTTTCCTCCTCCTTTGCCCCCCTTGCCGTCCGCCAGCTGCTTCTGCACCCACGCGTGCGTCTGCTTCGCCTGGCTGAGCTGCTGCTGCGTGTGCGCCAAGGACTTGGCTGCCTCCGCCGAACGCTTCTGGATTGCGTCGGCTGCTGCCTGCTGCTTGGAGAGGACGGACTCAAGAGGATATTGCGAGGGGAGCGAAGCGCCTGCTGAAACCGGCGCGTTGGTCGACCTCAGACCTGCTGCCTCGAGCACGGACTCCAGGCGCAGTGTGGCCGCCTCAAGGATTGTCTCGTCCACCGTTCTGAAGGATTTCTGCACGTCCAGATCTGGCTCCGATAAGTTTGCCCTCTTGGCCAACCGCCGCCGGAACAAATCATCGTATAGGATGATCAGGAACTGGCTGTGCTTCACCGACTTGTGCTTCTCCACGAGCTTCGCCAACTCGTCTTTGTAGCAGATGACAGTGGCCCACGTTAGCTGCTGCATTGCCACGGCTGCCACCGCGTAGCGGTCGAATGCCGTGGTCCACTGCACGAAGGACCGGAAGAAACGGCGGGTGGCCGTTGCACTCCTCAACGCGCTGGTAAGCTGACCGAGCGTTGCAACTGATGACGACGGGTCCAGCGTCGAACCCCATTCGCCACCTGTGAGCGCCTTACCCCCGATGGCGTCTGAGGGGAGCCACAGCGGGAGGATCTCTTTGGCTGTGATCTACATACGAGAACGCTTTCCGACTGTTCTTCTCAGCGGCAACGTTCTCTGCGTGCAGCACACGCCAAACCAGCTCTTCAGCCTGGAGGTGGTACGGGAGCCCTCCGAGCCCCGCTTTGGCAAGCTTGTCTGCGACATTCACCTTGTCAGGTGCTATCGCCAACAGCTTTGCCACCACCTCTGCTGAGTAATCTGCCCCAACCATGTCCAGGACATCCTGTTGCATGGCTTGGGGAAGGGTTGGCTGGTGCTGCTGTGGGAGAACAGATGTAGCAGGTGCTGACGCTGCACCACTGCTCTGCTGCTCGGGGTTTGCAAACCGAATTGTACGACGGGCGAGTCCCAACACAGGCAGGGGCAAGTCGTTCTTCACATCTTTTTCAACCAGGCCGATCAGCTGACCAGGGTCGGTGATCTTGTTCTCCTTGAAGTAGGCCGCCGTTGCCGCCAGGATCTCTCCTGCTGGCTCTTTGGCGTCCACGTTCTTGATGTAAGTCTCCAAAGAAACCTCTGCCATCGGGAGAACTGGGATGACCAGAAGCTGAAAGTGTGTAAAAGTTTTTGCGCTCAACCGCTTGAGCCGCCTGAGCCCAGACGGCTACGGACCCGCTCTCTCCGTCCCGTGCGGCGCAGCACACGATGCATTCGCTGGGGTCACCGAAAGAAGCAGCACCTGCTCGGTCTGGGTCGAGAGCCCAGGAATGGATGAGAGCGAAGCACGGTTATCAGCTGAGGTCCCACCAGGACCCCACAAGAAACGAGTTGCTCTGACAGGATTCGGAGGCGAGTCCGTGAACGGCGACAATGGCGAAGCACGGTTAATTCCATGACGGTCGCGCGACGACAGCCGAAACCAGAGGGGAGAGGAGGAGCTCGGAATCTCAGATCGCGGCGGGGCCAGAGATCTGGAACGCAGGACGCCTGAAGCCCTCCGACAGGATGGGTGCCGGCGCCGTTGCCCTGCTCCTCTTCTCCCTGCACCGCCTGTTGTCTGAGCACGACACCCACTCGAACGCCTCGCTCTCCGAGACTGTCTGGTGGCTCCCTGCTGGGAGGGAACGACAGACGAAGAGAGGGGGAAGAGGAGGAGCTCGGAATCTAAGATCGCGGCGGGGCCAGAGCTCTGGAACGCTCGGCGCCTGAAGCCCTCCTACAGGATGGGTGCCGGCACCGTCCGAACTCCTCCCTCCACTCTACGACCGTCGTCCGAGAGTCGATCACTGGCTCCTTTGGGCAAGCTCCCAACGAGTTGGGTTTCCGCTCCCGCGCGCCCTCGAAATCCTGCTGGCACTTGTAGCACAGGAAATCGGAGGCCAGGCGCAGGAGCACGCTGCCGTGCACCGGGGCGCCAGCAGCGCCGTCCCGCCGCGCCTGCTCTGCGTACCGCGCCTGCCGCGTCGCCTCGCGCACCTCGCCCGGCCTCCAGACCTCTCCCTCGGCGGCGTCCAGCGACGGCAGCAGCGGCGCGCGGACCGGCCCGGGCTTGCCGTCGTCGCGGAGCGGCGCGCGCCAGCGCAGCGGCTCGGGGCGGCAGCAGACCCAGACCTCGCGCTCCACGCCCTCCTGCTCGAGCCGTTGGAGCAGGCGCTGCCACTGCTCCCAAGGCTCCCGCACGTCCGACTTGGGCACGGGCGTGCGGCGCAGAGGCTCGGGGTCGGCCTGGCGCAGGCGCCGGATCGCCTGCGACCGCGCCACGTTGTCCTGCGCCGTGGCCGCGTCGAGCCCCAGGGCGACGTCCCGCAGCCGCTCCAGCTCCGCCACCTGCCGCTGCAGCTCCGCGTCCAGGGCCTCCCCCGCGAAGAACCTGGGCGCGACGGGCACCGACGACAGCATGCAGGCCGCCAGCACGTACCGCACGAAATCCTTGTGCTTCTCGCCGATGCCCGCGGGCAGCTCCTCCTCGTCCGCCATGCCCTGCGGCTCTTCCTCCGCGTCCGCCACCACTGCGTCTCCCTCCTCCTGCTCCCTCCGCTCCCCGTCGCCCCTCTCCTGCTCCTGCTTTTCCTGCTCCTGCTCCTCCTCTTCCTGCTCCTCTTCCTCCTGCTCCTGTTCTTCCTCCTCCTCATCCTCCTCCCCGAGCGCCTCGTGGCGCGGCTCTTCGGCCGCCGGGGCAGCCATGGCTTCGCGGACCCGCCTGTCTTTGGTCAGGGCAGCGAACACGTCGAGCCCGAGCGGGACGCCCTGCAGCGCGTCCACGTAGGACAACAGGGCGCCCACGAGCGCGGTCTTCACCCGCCGAGCGAGCGCCCTGTCTGCCCTCTGGAACCTAGCGAACACATCCGGCGTGACCTCTGCGCGCCGCTCCTCCGCGAGGCAGTCGGCGGGGTCCTCCCCCTCCTCCTGCTCCTCCTCCTCCTCGCAGGCCTCCTCCTCCTCCGCCGCGCGCTGCAGCAGCTCCTGCCGCCGCGCCTCGAGCGCCCGCGCCTCCGCCTCCCTGCGCTCGGCATCGCGGCGCGCGGCGGCCGCCTGCGCGTACTTCTGCCGCAGCGCGTCGAAGGTGTCGGTCGCGTTAAACGACGCCTCGCGGCCCCGACGCTCGCGATTCGCGATGAAGTTCGCCAGCTTGCGCTCCTCGTCATCCTCCGCTTTCTCCACCGGCATCCTCTGGTTCTTCTCGCACCACGCCTCGAGCGCCTGGGCCTGGATGAGATCCGCGTCCAGCGCCGCCTCCAGCTGCGCGCGCCAGCCCTCGCCCAGGCCCTGGACGCCGCGCGCTCGGACGTGCTCCACCCAACGCGCGAGCAGGTGCTCCCGCGGATCGTCGTCGTGACGGAAGCGCTGCGGCCCTCGCCCGTGCCTCTCCACGAACGCCTTCACCTCGAGCACGCGCTCCTGCGCCGTCCGCCGCTGCCACGCACGCCTGTCCACCAAACGATCGAACCTCTCCTTGTTGTCATCATCCAGCTCGGGGTGGTCAGTGCAGACATTGTGGATCCAACGCGCGAGCTTTGCCTTCTCCTCGTCTTCTGCCCCTCGCTTCGGCAGCTCGTCGAGCACCTCCACGTGCTCCCCGATGCGGTCCAGCATCGCGCGGGCGCGCGCACGCCTCTCCTCCCGCCGGTCCACGGGCCCGTCGAACCGCGCGCGCTGCTCGGGGGTCAGCGCCACCTCCCCAGAACTGAAGTGATCAACCCATTTTCCGAGCGCGGACTCACGCTGCTGCGGCAAACGGCCGTGCTCCTCCACGTGCCTCACCAGCTCGCCCAGCATCTCCTCCGAGTGGTCCCGCGATCGCGCCTCCGCGCCAGCATGCTGGACACCGCTCATGTCGATGCCCAGGTGCGCCGCGAGCGCAGCCCTGTGCGCGTCGGCCTCCAATCGCACCCGCTTCTGTTGCTGAACATTCCATTGCCGCGAGGGTGGCGCGTCTTCGTCGCCCTCCGCCCGCAATCGCGTTGCCAGCTCATGCAACTGATTGCAAGTCATGCGCGCCAACACCTCCGCGTCCACACCGTCGCGCGCGCCCCCGCGCGCGCCCTGCGCCCCTGCGGCACCCTGCTCCACGCGGCGCTTCGGCGCCCCGCCCCTCAGCGCGCCACGCCCCGCACCCGCTCGCGGCGACCGCGACACCGAGCTCGAACGCCCGCGAGCGACGACGCGACACCACGGCGCGCTCTCGGCGTCCCCCCACTCTACATCTCCAGAACCCACCCACTCCTCCACCGCGCACACGTGGCCGCCGTCGAGCCACAGCAGAGCACCAGCGCAGAAGCCCGCCGCGCCCCCCCAGCGCCCACACCACACGCCTTCCTTCCTGCGCTTCGAACGCTTCCGCAGATTCCGCAGAGAACACGCGCAAGTGCAGGAAGCGGGAACGCAAGTGCTGGACCACGACCTCCAGATTCCAGCGCTGCAACAGCGAACCACAAGCGCCCGAACCCTCGTGGTTCTTACACGCGCGACCGACATGCCGCGCGGCGTCGCCCCCCACGAGATCAGCCACTGCGCTCTGCAGGCACTTCCCACGCCACTCGACGGGAGAACTGGCGCGCGCGCGGCGGTTCCCCCGCCCGCGTCCGCCGCGCGGCCGTGGGCGCCGTGGGCGCGGGGCACCGAGCGCACCCACAGACATGGGCACGGCGCCGTCCTGCGGCCCCGCTGAGCCCCGCCGGACACGCTCCGAGAGCGATCATGGTGCAGGCAGCGCGCAGGGCCAGGTCCCCGACGAAGCCCTTGGACTCCCGCGCCGTCGGGCACTTCGCCCCGCCGATGCCCACGCCCGGCGAGAAACGGCACGCATAGACGAGGCGGCCGCCGCACGTCCGCGCCAAAGCAGTAACGACCGCGGCTGCACGATCGGGCGCGTCCGGGAGCTCCCGAACATATCCCGGTGCCGCCACCAGCGCGCCACCGCGATCTTCCGCGATATCACCACTCTGCTGTCTGAGCAACGAGAACGCAGGCAGCGCGCAGGGCCGCATCGCCCACGGTCCACGACAACGCGTCGAGCGCAGCCGCGGCGGTGGCCGAAGGCGCGCGCGCCGACGGCTCACTCGGATCGACGGCACGGGCCGCGCGCGCGGTGAGGAACTGCTCCAATCGCCCGTTCTTGCAAGCCAGCACCCGCGCGCTGCGCCCAAACCAGACCCGCTCTGGCGACGCGTCGCGCAGCAAAGGGCGTGGCACGACGGGGAGCAACACACGGTGTGCAAGCTGCTCGTTCCGCTCAGCTGCCGCCTCCGTCCGCCGCCCACTCCGCCTCCCGCTGCACGCACCAAGACCGCCGCCACGACGCGCGGCGCGCTTCCCTGATCGATTTCTGCTCGCGCTCTGCCGCCTCCACTGTGGTATCATCGAGCACTTCCTCATGGACCACGTCGTGCTTGCGCGCAGACACTCCTGCACCCGCTCGTCCCATGCGCGCGACTCCCTGACCAGCGCTGGGCGCTTTGCGCACCACCCGCAGTAACCGGGACCACTCCGCTCTTTGCAGCAAGCACTCAGATAAATCTAAACTAATCTGATCTGCCCTGTCCAGTACGGCCCAGGGGGTGCCTCTCGGCCTGGGATGGAGGGTTCGGGCCCAGTACGGCGCCCGGGACGAGTACGTGCGATAGCACCCGGTTACGGCTGTGCTATTGGGTCCACGAGTCGCCACTCGCCCCCGCCCGAGACGACAAAAAGCCCGGCACGGCTCCGATGTCGTCCTCCAAGGTCTCCATAGCTGTGCTATATAGCGCCAAGAAGTGAGAAGAGAGAACTCCGGTTCGAGGGATGCATCGGAGTGAGGAGGTGCGCGTGTGGCGTGCTGTGTGTCTCTGTATGTGTCTCTGCGTGCGCGCGCGTGTGTGCGCGCGCCGCGGCCGCCAAAGCGGCCCGCCCGGCGCGCTCCGGACCCCGCCCGCGCGCGGGCTCCCGGGGGCGGGGCAGAGCGCTGCGTGAGCCGGCGGCGCGGGCGTTCGTTGTTCTTGTCGTCGCCGCTGCCGCCCTTCCATTGCCTTCCCGCCGTTCTCTTGTCCCCTCTTTTCTTTCTCTTCGCTTGCTTCTCTTCTCTTTTTTGTCTCTCCTTCTGTTTCTTCTTTCTTTTCCTCTCTACTGCTTCTTGCCTCTTTTCTCTCGTTGCTTTCCTCTCTCCCCCCTCGAGCAGTTTAACGACCTGCTCAGGTCGACCCCTTCAACGTTTTACTCAGCACACGAAGCCCAGGGTCTCGCTTCCCGGGCCGCGCGGTGCCAACTGGGAACCGACGGTAAACCGTCAACCAAGTTACCGCCGGGCACCTCATAGAGCTCTCTTCTTACACAGCGCTCCTCCGAACACGTGAAGGAAGCTTCTGAAGCGAGAGCCGAAAAAATCGAAAAATGACGATTTTTCGGTTTTCATACAGTGGGTTCCTTCAAGTGTTTTGATAGTAATACTGGACCTAGAGCCATAGAAAATTTACCAGCAGATGCGCCATAGCTTACTACAGGGAATAAAAATCTCACTTCTAAAAACGAACTTCAAACTTTTGCATAAAGTGAAAAAACACCGACCCCAGGTTACCACATTCTCTCTTTTCGTCGGGCCGGCCAACTAGCTTCGCCCTGCGCCCGAATTCCTCTTAGCTCTTTGTCGAAGAGCTCTACGAGGTACTCGGAACCGGCGGTAAACCGTCAACCAGGTTACCGCCGGGACCCTCGTAGAGCTTTGCATAGACCAGTTCGGTTCCGAGATAACAGCAGAAAAAAGCTTCTGCATACTAGTTTCAAACATAAAGGCATATGTTTTTTGGTCGTACACAATGGTGGTTCCCCCTAAACTGTTGATCGAAATAATGCAGCTAGGGCTCTGAGAATTGCACCATCGAAAGCGCCATGATTCACTGCATAGAATAAAAATTCAAATTTTCAAAACGAATTTCAAAATCTCTCGCCATCTTCGAAAAACCGACCCCAGGTCATCACATTGTCCGCTGGGGCCGGGTTGGCCGACTAGCTGCACCCCGCGCCGGAACTGGCGCCGGCGGTGAACCGTCAACCTGGTCACCGCCGGGAACCTCGTAGAGCTCCTTTCACGCGTAAGAGTGCTCAGAGTCGAAAGAGAGAGCTTCTGGAAGCATTTCTTGAAAAAGGGAAAAAATGATTTTTTTTTCCGTGTCGACATGAAGATGGTTGCTCCAAGTGTTTTGATAGTAAAAGTGCTCCTACAGAGCTCATACTAAGACAGAGAGGCCCTCATGGTCGTTTACAGGTGCGAAAAATCTGCTTCTCAAAATGAATTGTCAAATATCTTTGAAAAAATTGCAAAACCACCCAAACTGGGCGCCGGCGGTAAACCGTCAACCTTTCTTACCGCTGGGGGACTCGTAGAGCTTCCTGACAACATATAATGTCGAAAGAAATTACACAGAGAAGAAAATTTTTGAGCCCAGGCAATTTGAGACCTCTCGGACGCAAAAGACGAACAACGCCGATGTTTCTAGATTGTCTTCTGTACGAGCTCTGTAGCTCTCCTACAGCCCGAGTTACGTGCGTAAATCGACAGCACCTCTCAAGATGACTCGAACAATACGAATAGTTTGGCAAACCTAGTTCGAGCATCAGACCGAGTTCAGACCTCTGCATGCGACAGGCAGACGCGTCTGATGTCTCTGAATCGATCCCTGTGATTACCAGCCCTGCAGCCCCCCCTGCAGCAGAGTTAAGTGCAGGAAACCGACAGCATCTCTCAGGATGACTCGAACAATACGAATAGTTTCGCGGACCTAGTCCGGGCAACAGACCGAGGTCGGAGCTCTGGATTCCGCAAGCGAACGCGCCTGATGTCTCCGAATCGATTCCAGTGATTACCAGCCATGCAGCCCCCCTACAGCCCGAGTTAAGTGCTGAGAACCGACAGTATCTCGCAAGTGACTCGAACAATACGAATAGTTTCGCGATTCTAGATCGGGCAGCAGACCGAGTTCAGAGCTCTGCATTCAACAGACAACGGCCACTGATGATTCTGAATCAGATACTGTACGTAGCGGCTCTTTAGCTGTCCTGTAGCTCGAGTAAAGTACAGAAAACCGAGAGCGTCTGTCAAGATGACTCGAATAATACGAATAGGTTTGCGCACCTAGCTCGGCTAGCAGACCGAATTCAGACCTCTGGCTTCAACGGGCGAACGCGCCTGATCATTCTGAATCGATTAGCTGTGCTTACCAGCTCTTTAGCTGTCCTGAAGCTCGAGTTATCTTGAGAAAACCGACACCGCGTGACAAGATGACTCGAAACGGCCGATCCCGCCCGTGTGCTTTTTGGCAGTAAAAGGTACCCGATCGAGCTGAGATCAAGAAAGCGAGCGGGAAAAAGATCGAATATCACGGGAAAAAATACTAGAGCTCAAACGAATTGTTGAATTTTGAGAACCAAATTTGCAACCGACCAAAAGTCAGCAAAAGGTCCGTCGAGATTTTCCTTGCCAACTAGCTATTTTTTGACCTCTGAATGCGACAGGCGGACGCGTCTGATTTCTGCGAATCGACACCTGTCATTACCAGCCCTGCAGCCCCCTACAGCCCGAGTTAAGTGCAGAAAACCGACAGCACCTCTCAGAATGACTCCAACAATACAGTAGTTTTGCAGACCTAATTCGGGCAGCAGACCGAGTTCGGAGCTCTGGATTCGACAGGCGGACGCGCCTGATGTCTTCAAATATATTCCTGTAACCACCAGCACTGTAGCGCGCTCATCGCGAGTTGAGTGAAGAACACCGAGAGCACTTCTAGATGACTCGACCAATACGAATAGTTTCGCGATTCTAGATCGGGCAGCAGACCGAGTTCAGAGCTCTGGATTCAACAGACAAACGCAACTGATGATTCTGAATCGTTTTCTGTAAATATCAGCTCTGTAGCTGTCTTATAGCTCGAGTTAAGTACAGAAAACCAAGAGTTTCTATCAAGATGACTCGAATAATACGAATAGGTTTGCGGACCTAGCTTGGCTGACAGACCGAGTTCAGACCTCTGCATTGGACAGGCGAACGCGCCTAATCATTCTGCATCGATTAGCTGTGCTTACCAGCTCTATAGCTGTCCTAAAGCTCGAGTTATGTTCAGAAAACCGTCAGCGCGTATCAAGATGACTCAAAACGGCCGATCCCGCCACAGTGCTTTTCGATAGTAATATTCACCCGATCGAGCTGAGATCAAGATGGCGAGCGGGAATAAGATCGAATATCACGGGAAAAAATAATACTAGAGCTCAAACGAGTTGTTGAATTTCGAGAGCAAAATTTTGAACTGACCAAAAGTCAGCAAAAGTTCCGTCGAGATTTTTCTTGCCAACTAGCTCTCCAGCGCGCCGGAATTACTCTTAAGCTTCCAGCAACTAGCTTAGGGAAGCTCTACGAGTCATTACTCTTACGCTTCCAGCAATAACTTGCTAAGGGAAGCTCTACGAGTTAAGTTACCACTTTGTCCTTTCTGGCCGGATCGACCAACTAGCTCCACCCCGCGCCGGTATTCCTCTAGCTCAGCGATGCCGAAGAGCTCTACGAGGTATTCCTCTAGCTCATCGATGCCGAAGAGCTCTACGAGGGACTCTGGGACCTCGCTCTAGTGTCGCGCTAGTTTCACGCTCTTGTAAAGATACCAGGAGACCCGGGACACCTCGCGTGGGGACCCTTCGGAGACGCCGTAAAGTTTCCCTGGCGAGCTCTGACAACTGGGCGCCAGCGGTAAACCGTCAACCTTGGTTACCGCCGGGAGACTCGTAGAGCTTACTAGCTCGACTTAAGTTAACCGACAGCAGCTACCAATATTCCGACTCATAGTGAATATTTTTGGACCTCTGAATGCGACAGGCGGACGCGTCTGATGTCGACTTCTGTCATTACCAGCCCTGCAGCCCCCTACAGCCCGAGTTCAGTACAGAAAACCGACAGTATCTCTCAGGATAACTCGAACAATACAGTAGTTTCGCAGACCTAATTCAGGCAGCAGACCGAGTTCCGAGCTCTGGATCCGACAGGCGGACGCGCCTGATCTCTTCAAATCGATTCCTGTGACCACCAGCGCGAGTTGAGTGAAGAAAATCGAGAGCACTTCTCAAGATGACTCGACCACTACAAATAGTTTCGTGATTCTGCATCGGGCAGTATACCGAGTTCAGAGCTCTGAATTCGACAGACAAACGCAAATGATAATTCTGAATCGCTGTCTGTAAATATCAGCTCTGTACCTTTCCTAGAGCTCGAGTAAAGTACAGAAAACCAAGAGTTTCTGTCAAGATAACTCGAATAATACGAATAGGTTTCTGGACCTAGCTCGGCTAACAGACGGAGTTCAGACCTCTGGATTCAACAGGCGAACGCGCCTAATCATTCTACATCCATTAGCTGTGCTTACCAGCTCTGTGTGGCTGCCCTAGAGCTCGAGTTAAGTACAAAATACCGACAACACGTATTAAGATGACTCGAAACAGCCGATCTCGCCACAGTGCTTTTCGATAGTAATATTGACCCGATCAAGCTGAGATCAAGATGGCGAGCGGGTATAAGATCGAATATCACGGGAAAAAATACTAGAGCACAAACGAATTGTTCAATTTCGAGAACTAAATTTTCAACCGACCAAAAGTCACCAAAAGTTCCGTCGAGATTTTTCTTGCCAACTAACTCTCCAGCGCGCCGGAACTGGCGCCGGCGGTGAACCGTCAACCTGGTCACGTCTGAATGCGACAGGCGGACGCGTCTGATGTCTGCGAATCGACTCCTGTGATTAGCAGCCCTCCAGCCCCCCTACAGCCCGAGTTAAGTACAGAAAACCGACAGCAGCTCTCAGGATGACTCGAATAATACAATAGTTTTGCGAACCTAGTTCGAGCAGCAGACCGAGTTGCGAGCTCTAAGTTCGACAAACAGACGCGCCTGATGTCTGCGAACCGATTTCTGTGACCAGCAGCCCTGTAGCCATCCCCCAGCACGAGTTAAGTGCAGAAAACCAAGAGCACTTCTTAAGATGACTCGATCAATACAAATAGTTTCGCGAACCCAGCTCGACAAGCAGACCGAATTCAGAGCTCTCCATTGAACAGACGAACGCGCCTGATGATTCCAAATCGATTTCTGTGACTATGAGCTCTGTAACTGTCCGACAGCTCGAGTTCAGTACAGAAAACCGAGAGCGCCTGGCAAGATGACTTGAATACTACAAATAGGTTTGCGGACCTAGCTCGGCTAGAAGACCGAACTCAGACCTCTTGCGTCAACAGGCGAACGCGCCTAATCATTCTGAATCGATTAGCTGTGCTTACCAGCTCTGTAGCTCTCCTGAAGCTCGAGTTATCTTGAGAAAACCGACAGCGCGTATGAAGATGACTCGAAACGGCCGTTCCCGCCGGAGTGCTTTTTGGCAGTAAAAGGTACCCGATCGAGCTGAGATCAAGATGGCGAGCGGGAATAAGATCGAATATCACGGGAAAAAATACTAGAGCTCTAACGAATTGTTGAATTTCGAGAACAAAATTTTCAACCGACCAAAAGTCACCAAAAGGTCCGTCGAGATTTTTCTTGCCAACTGGGCGCCGGCGGTAAACCGTCAACCTTTCTTACAGCCGGGGGACTCGTAGAGCTTCCTGACAATATATAATGAAAAGAATTTCAGAGAACGACTAGTTTTTCAGCCCAAGCGATTTGAAACCTCTCAAGATGACTCTAACAAAACAAACGAACAGTTTTCCAATCGAGCTCGAGTATGAAACCGAGTTCAGACCTCTGAATCCGACAGGCGGACGCGTCTGATGTCTGCGGATCGATTCCTGTGATTACCAGCTCTGCAGCCCCCCATACAGCCTGAGTTAAGTGCAGAAAACCGAGAGTACCTCTCAGGATGACTCGAATAATACAACAGTTTCGCGGATCTCGTTCGAGCAGCAGACCGAGTTCCGAGCTCTCGGTTCGACGAACGGACGCGCCTGATGTCTCGAAATCGATTCCTGTGACCAGCAGCACTGCAGCCCTCCCCCAGCACGATTTAAGTACAGAAAACCGAGAGCACTTCTCAAGATGACTCGAAAATACCAATAGGTTCGCGAACCTAGCTCGGGGAGCAGGCCGAGTTCAGAGCTCTTGATTCAACAGACGGACGCGCCTGATAATTATCAATCGATTTCTGTGATTATCAGCTCTGTAGCTGTCCTACAGATCGAGTTAAGTACGAAAAACCGAGAGCGTCTGCTACAATGACTCGAATAATACAAATAGGTTTGCGACCTTAGCTCGGCTAGCAGACCGAGTTCAGACCTCTGGATTCAACGGGCGAACGCGCCTGATCATTCTGAATGCATTAGCTGTGCTGACCAGCTCTGTAGTTGTCCTGAAGCTCGAGTTATCTTGAGAAAACCGACAGCGCGTATCAAGATGACTCGAAACGACCGATCCCGCCAGAGTGCTTTTTGGCAGTAAAAGGTACCCGATCGAGCTGAGATCAAGATGGCGAGCGGGAATAAGATCGAATATCATGGGAAAAATACTAGAGCTCTAACGAATGGTCAAATTTTGAGAACAAAATTTTCATCCGACCAAAAGTCAGCAAAAGGTCCGTCGAGATGGCGCCGGCGGTGAACCGTCAACCTGGTCACCGCCGGGAACCTCGTAGAGCTCCTTTCCCTTAAGAGCGCCCATAATCGAAGCAGAGAACTTCGCAGTAAATATGCTTGAATCTTTAATTTTTCAATTTTTTATGGCAATCTGAAGTCTGGTTTCTGGCTTCGCTGAGAAGAATTTGTCGACGGAATGAGCTGAGAATTTGAGAGGCAACTTCTGTGGTGCAAAGCTTCGTTCTGCGCAATTATCAGCCCAAACGAATGGTTAGAGCTTGAAAATCGGCTGAGCCAGGCCGCGGATGGTATGATTGTGTCTCTTGTCGAAATTTCGCCAACTAGCTCCACCCTGTCGCCGAATTCCTCTATCTCTCATACCATGAGAGCTCTACGAGGTGTTTTTCTTGCCAACTGGGCGCCGGCGGTAAACCGTCAACCTTGGTTTTTGCTTTGCTCGGAGCCCACAGGGACAGAGGAGCCCCCGCTCAGGATTCAGGTCCGCAGCAGAGGAGCAGCAGGTGCTCCACACCTTCAGCGAGGCGCTTGCTGGCCAAGAGCTCAGCCTGACTAACCGTGCAGGTCGGCGGGATGGCGGCAGCCTCGGAAGCTACGCTGAGTAGCCACGAGCCTTGAGAGTGTTGAAGAGCAGGGAGGGGGAGCACGAATAAGTCAATAACCCAACCAATGCCAACACCGTGGGAGGAACGACCACCATCGAAGTAGCCGCGAATCCCTTTTATTTGTTCCCTTCTGAGAGTATGAATGCACGGGTCGAAAGTACGATGGTTCTGGCCCGTGCGGGCCTTCCAAGTTTCAGCATCAGCACGCTCGTTTCCCTCACGATAAAACCACTTCCAGGGATCTAAACCCCAAGACGGCGGCCTCAGATTCACGCGGTAATTCAAGTGTAATCTGTATAATATACTTTGAATGTGTGCAATGGTCTCACAATACACTTCCGTCGTACATACATATTGTCCCACCAGCCAGTTCACTACCACCTGGGAGTCACCACAGAGCTCAACGGGAATCCCTTCAGCCTCAAAGTTCCAGGCGCTGGCATTCTCGAAGTTAAAGGCGAGCCGCTTTGCAATCTCATTATTTCTCTCCTCCGTCCCCTCCACCTCCTCCTCGTCGTTTTTCGGCCTCCAGGGTTTTGGTTCGGGCAGGTGAGCATAATCTAAAACATGTTGAAGGTCCCATTCCAAAAGCAACGTACGGATAAAACCTCTCCACCCTGCCTGAGTCCACTCCAGAGTATCATACCAGGCATCTCCACCCACAGTCTCAAATGGCAAGCTCCACGGACGGAGTCCTACCGTTTTCCCACCTTCCCTTCGACGTGTAAAGGGGCGTGCTTCCTGCGAGTTATATGTGCGAATGACGGCGTCCATCTGCTGTGTCCACGGGCTGGCGGCATGCATCATCGTGTAGCGAGCCTGCAAGAAAGGGTCGCCCGTACTCACTCCCACCATATCACTTCGAAATCTTCTTTGCATGGCTGCTGGCGCAGGTGTAGGGGCTGATGATGATGATGGCGTAGATGATGTGGGAGCATTCCTGCTCCTTTTCGCAGCAGCACGGGACGCCTGAGAGATAAGCCGTCGTCGGTTCTGAGTCGTGGCGCTATTCTCCTGAACCTCTGGCAGAGCAACGGTGAGGTCCCCTCGAGCAGTAAGAGCCGGGGCCACAATAATAGTCACCCTCCGTCGTTTCGGAGCTCCAGTAATCGGTACAGCAGCACCCGCATTCAAAGACATCGGACCCGTGGTAATCGGTACAGTAGCATTCTGTAGTGTCCTGGGGGGCGCTGCAGTGTCCCGCTGCACAAGTTGACTGGGGGCGCTGCGGTGTCCCGCTGCACTAGGGGCATCGACTGCACCCGCATTCTGAGACATCGAGTCCGTGGTAATCGGTACAGTAGCACCCGCATCCTGAGACATACCATCCATTTCCAGAGACACTGCACCATCCATTTCCATTGGATCAATAGTAGGCTGGGCGTCATCAACACGGTGAGTCTCGTTTTGAGCAGTTGTCGTCGCCACATCCTTTGCCCAACTCCACTGTTTGAAAAGAAAGAGCTGAGCTGCACTCGGCATCTGAGCTGCCCTGAGTGCTTTCCGCCCCGTCAAGTACACACTCTGAAAAAACTGTGGCCAACTCTCAGTGTCACGTTTCCGTCTCCACACCATTTTCGAAAGTAAGCGGCCTTCAAACGAATGAATTGATTCAATAGCATTTTTGTCAGCTGTCATCCCTTCCACTGCAAACAATAATCGGCTTCTTACACGTGAGTCATACCGCCGCAATCTTTTCTTCAGCTTAATACCCTGGCACATGTAATACTTCTTATCTTGCCAAAACGCCTTTTGAGCGAGAGAAATCCGATGATTTAAGTCCTCATGTTGTCGCATACTGTTCTCAAGAATCGTGCCCAGTATTTCCAAACGATCTGTCTGCTGCAACGTAATAGTCACTCTCTGGCGCTTGTCCAGGGAATTCGGCAGCGCAAAGGAGACATCCAAGCTGTCAACCCCAGGTTCATCATAGCCAAATCGAATAAACTGCAAGCTACTCGGTTTCCATCTGTATTTCCTGTGATAAAGTGGGACACTGATCTCCGCAATCATGGTGGTCAACTCACTCTGATCTCTGGCACACAAGAGAACATTGTCGGCCCAAATCGCATGTGTAAGATGACGAGTCCCTGCCTGCTGCGTCAACAGCACTCCCATCCCTCGCTCCTGCCAACTCAATACTACAGAACGGAACATGAGCACACTCTCACACAGCCAAAAGAGCGGAGCCTCAACACTACCTGTGCGGATACAACTATCCCAAGCTATGTCCGAGACGTCCACCTGCTGGAAGGATAAATCGGCCCTGTTCTCAGCTAGGCCCTCGATGAGCGCATAACTAAGTTCAGGTGGAAACCTCAACTCCTCCAGGCAGTCAGCAACATCGGCCATCTGTACGTTATCAAAGGCACGATACACGTCTAAGCTCGCCATGTGCATACAATATGACTTCCCCCATTCCGTCGCGTGCTGAGCAACTCTCTTCAAACCACCCGTAATCTCGTGTGTCCGTCTTCCAGCAACAAACCCGAAGAGCATGACCTCGGGGGCAACACTCCGTTTGAGATGGTCCACGGCCAACAAGGTGAGACATGACATATACCATTTTGACAGGCAAGATAATAATGATAAAGCTCGTGTGTCATTGAATTCGCAGGTCCTCACAGACTTGGGCATCAGCTGTATACATATGTGGCGCCATATTGTGGGTGTGCAATACTCGCGCATAAACAGCTGCTGAAAGCACCGCAAGACTTGGAGACAACCTGACCAAGGGATGTGCTTAAGCATGGAGACGCTGATGTTGTCCTTACCTACGGCCTTTCCAGAGCGAAGACGAGACCTAGCACGCATGAGCAGGCCGATATCGATAGGCTGGTACTCCTGCGTACTCACCCCCTGCAACCTCTTCCTCATCTCCTCCAGCTTACTGTTCGTACGTGCACGTTCATGTTCATCAGTGTACATGGCCAAACCGTGCGCTCTGAGGGCCATCTCCCACTTAGACTTGTCCCAAGTGTGCACTCCCTCAACCTTGAGCGTCTTTAGGTATGTCCGATGCTGTAGGCCTGGACGGAACTCATACTCCAAGATATTCCTCCCATGCTTCCTCCTCTCATATCTGTACCTCCTCCTCGCCTTCTTGAACTCCTCCTCCGTGCATTCACCCTTATTTCTCTTCCTCCTCATCTCAAGTGCAGCCTCCCGAGCGTCAACATACTTCTCAGAAACTTTCGGGGTAAGGTCTGCTTTGGTGGGGACCTCGCCGATTTCCTCACAAGGCTGTCGGATCTTGTCACCTAGCTCCGAGGGCGAGAGACCCGTGTGTCCACTCCAAACGGTCTGATCTGTACAGCTGTTGCCAGACACCAGGGCTGCATCAACTGCATAGCGCAAAATAGGTACACGATGAGCCTGAACGTGCCAACGTGTGTTGCGGACAGGATTGGGACGCACAACTCGACGAGGCAAGACACGAGCAGGGATACGCAAGTGTAACAGACCATGATCACTCCAAAAGCTCGAGGCCGAGCTCCCAGACATGTGTGCTGCCCCCGGCTGTGGCCACAAGACGGAGACCTCAGGAGCTCCCCAAGACGAAGGTACACCTATGTAGTCATAGACGTGAGAGTACTGCTGTTCTCGAGGTAGATGCCTATAGTGAGCCCATTTAGCAGAGCGCCAGGTAGGGAGCCTCGTAGGGTTGAAGGTGTTGGCCAACTGGAGGCCCAGGGTGCCCATAGTGAAAGTAAGAGCCTCACCGAGTTCCAAGGCAAACTCCTTAGATCGCCTCTGAAATCCGCCATCCCTCGTACGAGGGACAATGGGCACACCAACAACACTAGAACCCGAGACAGCCTGAGACATGTGGAAAACCTGAGGCTCAACCTCAACATTAGCATCAGTTCCTATAACAACATCCTGAATTCGAAACTGCTTTTTCAATCTAGCAACATTGAGCGCTGCATCCCTCAGCACTTCCTGGTATACACTAAGTGTACGCAAAAACTGCTCACGAGACTTTCCATGCAAATACTTATGAGGCAAGTAGAGAGAGAGAGAGAAAGATGACATTAGAGCAAACAACGGCAACCCAACGGTCGCCTCTGGCCTCGTGTTGGACATCATCCTTCCAAACACCTCTGAGGCCCACGCATGCTCGCTCACAAGAGGAGCGCCAAAGATTCCAACCGTGTTCCTCAGCAACACGGTCGGAGACAAACTGGCATTCTTGAAGGAGAATCACATTGCTTGAATTGAAAACCTGGGCGAAAATCTCGTGGCATTGTGCAATCCCTAGCAAACGAACGTTCCAGCTGAAAATTGAGCGATCAACCTCAGCCAATTGTTCGTGCCACTTGCCAGGGCACCGTCAACTCATGAGATCAGCTTTGAAATCCCCCAGCTTGAAGTTTGGATCGACTTCCTTGATCATACCCTCATCAATCTTCCAACCCACTGCACGATCAGGCTTCCATGAGGCAATACACTGTCCCTTTTGCAGCTGCTGCTCGGACGGGTAAGCCCACAGAAACGTGGCTGGGGGTCCATATTTCTCCACCTTTACAAAAGCGCTGGCACACGAACGATGCTTATAAAATAGGGCCTTGAATTTGCCAGCAGCTTTGATGTGCGGTTCTTGCCATGGAGAGGCCTCCACCGTAACCGTGATCCTTTCATCACAGATGTGGTTGTACGTAGTCGCATCGTGTGGGTCCTGAAAGATGGCTTTCTGCTCGAAACATTGAATGAACACTTTGCGGAAATTCCACATCATATCCTTCGTCGTCGTGGCTTTGAAGCATATCTTGAGCTGATAACATCCCATGGGGTTCTTACTGTTCTCATCATTCGTTCTTATCTCATCCACGTGCTCCAAACAATTCGCTTTTTGAAATAGAGTCGCCAGGAGGCGCTGGGCAACCGCACCAGGGAGTAAGGCCTTTGACCGTTTATGAAGTTCTTCCGACGCTGTGCGTGCCCATCCTTTTATAGTTATCATCGTTGGTTGGAAGGTTGGCCTCGGACCCTTGCGACCAAACTCTCCACGAGTACTTTGGAACTGGAAGCCTGGATTCCCCGACCCAGTCCCACGGGATGATGCAACTGTTGATGCGTCGGCATTTGTTTTACTCTGGAGGGCTTCTAACTGTCTCTGCTGTGACTGGACCTGTGCATTCAGACGTTGCAAATCAGTAGTATGCTCTTCCAACTTCAGTTTGATCGGCGCAACTTCACCCTGCATGATAGACTGGAAATTCTCCTTTTGTGTGGCAAACTTCGAATCGAGCAACTGCGAGAGTGCCGCCAGCTGAGGATCCAGCTGCTGTTGTTGTTGTTGAATCAATGCCCGCTCACGCTGCTGCCGTGCCAACTCACTCTGACGACGACGTTTGGCATCCTTTTCTTCCTCCAGAAATCCACCTGTAGCCCCCGCTGCTGCATCCAAGAGACCTGGCGGTATACCCCCACGGATCTTGCTCTCAAGATCATCCCCTCCCATACCTTCGATGTCCAACTCCTCTTCTTTTGTCATTTCCTCCATACTGCAATGTGAAAGAGACGAGGCAAAGAGACAAAGTACAGAGCAACGGAAGAAAATGCCACAACCAAGATGAATCTGCTATCTGTAACGCGTCCTGAGTGCACAACAAGATTCAGCTGATCGAAAACTGGCAAGAATCGGGCACCGTGATGTGCAAAAGAGTGTACAGTATGTGGAACCCAACTTCCTACTGCACAATGCAGCTCGAGTGAGCCCCCCGACGGGACAAGGCCGAGGGAGAGCGGGAGGTAAGCTCCGCGTCCTCAACCTTTCTTACCGCCGGGGGACTCGTAGAGCTTCCTTGAGCCAAAATGGCTACGGGGAACTCGGTTACCGCCGGGGAACTCGTAGAGCCAACCTTGGTTACCGCCGGGGAACTCGTAGAGCTTCCAAGCTCGACTTAAGTTGAGAAAACCGACAGCACCTACCAACATTCTGACTCATAGTGAATATTTTTTTGACCTCTGAATGCGACGAGCGGACGCGTCTGATGTCTGCGAATCGACTCCTGTCATTACCAGCCCCGCAGCCCCCCTACAGCCCGAGGTCAGTGCAGAAAACCGACAGCACCTCTCAGGATGACTCGAACAATACAATAGTTTCGCGAACCTAGTTCGGGCAGCAGACCGAGTTCCGAGCTCTGGATTCGACAGGCGGACGCGCATGATCTCTTTAAATCGATTCATATGACAACCAGCACTGTAGTCCCCTCTCAGCGCAAGTTCAGTGAAGAAAACCGAGAGCACTTCTCAAGATGACTCGACCAATACGAATAATTTCGCGATTCTAGATCGAGCAGAAGACCGAGTTCAGAGCTTTGGATTCGACAGACAAACGCATCTGACGATTCTGAATCAGTTCTGTAAATATCAGCTCTGTAGCTGTCTTACAGCTCGAGTTAAGTACAGAAAACCGAGAGTTTCTGTCAAGATGACTCGAATAATACGAACAGGTTTGCGGACCTAGCTCGACTCACAGACCGAGTTCAGACCTCTGGGTTCAACAGGCGAACGCGCCTGATCATTCTGCATGCATTAGCTGTGCTTACCAGCTCTTTAGCTGCCCTAGAGCTCGAGATATGTTTATAAAACCGTCAGCTATCAAGATGACTCGAACCGGCCGATCCCGCCAGAGTGCTTTTTGGCTTTCAAAGTTACCCGATCGAGCTGAGATCAAGATGGCGAGCGGGAATAAGGTCGAATATCACGGGAAAAAATACTAGAGCTCTAACGAATGTTCAAATTTCGAGAACAAATTTTTCAACCGACCAAAAGTCACCAAAAGTTCCGTCGATATTTTTCTTGCCAATTAGCTCTCCAGCGCGCCGGAATTACTGGCGCCGGCGGTGAACCATCAACCTGGTCACCGCCGGGAACCTCGCAGAGCTCCTTCGCGCGTAAGAGTGCTCAGAGTCGAAAGAGAGAGCTTCTGGAAGCATTTCTCGAAAAGGAGAAAAGTTGATTTTTTCGTGTCGACATGAAGATGGTTGCTCCAAGTGTTTTGATAGTAAAAGAGCGCCTACAGAGCTCATACTAAGACAGAGAGGCCCTCATAGTCGTTCACAGGTGCGAAAAATCTGGTTTCTCAAAATAAATGGTCAAATATCTTTCAAATATTCGCAAAACTACCCAAAAGTTACCACATTGTCCGCCTCCGCCGGGTGGGCCAACTGGGCGCCGGCGGTAAACCGTCAACCTTGGTTACCGCCGGGGAACTCGTAGAGCTTCCAAGCTCGACTTAAGTTGAGAAAACCGACAACACCTACCAACATTCTGACTCATAGTGAATATTTTTTTGACCTCTGAATGCGACGAGCGGACGCGTCTGATGTCTGCGAATCGACTCCTGTCATTACCAGCCCCGCAGCCCCCCTACAGCCCGAGGTCAGTGCAGAAAACTGACAGCATCTCTCAGGATGACTCGAACAATACAATAGCTTCGCGAACAAAGTTCGAGCAGCAGACCGTGTTCCGAGCTCTGGATTCGACAGACGAACGCGCATGATCTATTTAAATCGATTCATATAACAACCAGCACTGTAGTCCCCTCTCAGCGCAAGTTGAGTGAAGAAAACCGAGAGCACTTCTCAAGATGACTCGACCAATACGAATCATTTCGCGATTCTAGATCGGGCAGAAGACCGAGTTCAGAGCTCTGGATTCGACAGAAAAACGCAACTGACGATTCTGAATCAGTTTATGTAAATATCAGCTATGTAGCTGTCTTACAGCTCGAGTTAAGTACGGAAAACTGAGAGTTTCTGTCAAGATGACTCGAATAATACGAATAGGTTTGCGGACCTAGCTCGGCTCGCAGACCGAGTTCAGACCTCTCGATTCAACAGACGAACGCGCCTAATCATTCTGCATCGATTAGCTGTGCTTACCAGCTCTGTAGATGGCCTAAAGCTCGAGTTATGTTTTCAGAAACCGTCAGCGCGTATCAAGATGACTCGAAACGGCCGATCCCGCCAGAATGCTTTTTGGCCTTCAAAGTTACCCGATCGAGCTGAGATCAAGATGGCGAGCGGGAATAAGATCGAATATCACGAGAAAAAAAAAGCTCTAACGAATGGTCAAATTTCGAGAAGAAAATTTTCAAGCGACCAAAAGTCAGCAAAAGTTCCGTCGAGATATTTCTTGCCAACTTGGTAGCGTCCAAAACCCGAAGAGCGAAGAGAATGGGAACCGGCGGTAAACCGTCAACCTGGTTACCGCCGGGAACCTCGTAGAGCTCTTTTCTTGCACGGCGATCGTCGGAGCACATGAAGAAAGCTTCTGGAACGCGAAAACAAATTCTCGAGAAATCACGTTTTTCTGTATTTATCCAACGTCGGTTCCTGCAAGTCTTTTGATAATAATATTGTAGCTACAGACCTGAAAATTTAACTGGCAGACGCGGCATAACCCACTACACGTGAGAAAAATACCGGTTCTTAAAATGAATTGTCAAAAGTCTTTTAAATATTAGCAAAACCGACCCAAAGTCACCATTGTCTCTTTGCGTCGGGTCGGCCAACTAGCTCCACCCCGCGCCGGAATTCCTCTAGCTCATCGATGCCGAAGAGCTCTACAAGGTACTTGGTAGCGTCCAAAACCCGAGAGCGAAAAGAGCCTTTGGGGACGGGAAATCTTTCCTGGAGAGCTCCGGGACGCTCTCTGCAGCGCTGCCGAAGCGCTGGCAGAAACGCTTCCATGCGTGCCTGCACGTGTGCAGGCTCGCGTGGAAGCTTGCCGGAAGCTCTCCCGGACCCGTGTTCGGTTCACCGGAGCTGCTGCGAGGAACGCCGTGGAGGAGCTCCTGGAAGGCACCACCACCGTCCGGCTTCTAATCTTACTGGCGCCGGCGGTGAACCGTCAACCTGGTTACCGCCGGGACCTCGTAGAGCTCCGTTTACCCTTGAGAGCGCCCAGAATCGAAGCAGAGAACTTCGGAGTAGATTTTCTTTAAATCTTCAATTCTCGATTTTTTAATGTCAATCTCAGGTCAGGTCCCTGGCTTCGCTCAGCAGAATTTGTCGACGGAATGAGCTGAGAATTTGAGAGGCAACTTCTGTGATGCAAAGCTTCGCTCTGCGCAATTATCAGCCCAAACGAATGGTTAGAGCTGCAAAATCGGCTGAGCCAGGCCGCGGATGGTATGATTGCGTCACTTTTCGAAATTTCGCCAACTAGCTCCACCCTGTCGCCGAATTCCTCTATCTCTCATACCATGAGAGCTCGACGAGGTAAACCCTTTCGCTCTCAGCGAGCTCCCCGGGAATCTCGGGAACGGGAAACTTGGTAGCGTCCAAAAGCCGGAGAGCGAAGAGGAACGGGAAACTAGGAACCGGCGGTAAACCGTCAACCAGGTTACCGCCGGAACGCTCGTAGAGCTCCTTTCTCACACCGCGCTCCTCAGCAAACAGGGAGTAAGCTTCTGAAGTGAGAAACGAAAAAAAACAAAAAAACACGTTTTTCTGTTTTTTATCAAACGTCTTCCTCCAAGTGTTTTGATAGAAATACTGCACCTATGGACCTGAAAATTTACTGGCAGACGCGTCTTAACCCACTACAGGTGCGAAAAAACTGCTTTCTTAAAATGAATTCTCAAATATATTTCGAATACTGGGCGCCGGCGGTAAACCGTCAACCTTGGTTACCGCCAGGGAACTCGTAGAGCTTCCTACCTCGACTTAAGTTGAGAAAACCGACAGCATCCAACATTCCGACTTATAGTGCATATTTGTTAACCTCTGAATGCGACAGGCGGACGCGTCTGATGTCTGCGAATCGACTTCTGTCATTACCAAACCTGCAGCCCCTACAGGCCCGAGTTAGGTGCAGAAAACCGACAGCACTCCTGAGAATGACTCGCACAATATAGAAGTTTTGAAGATCTAATTTGGATACCGAGTTCCGAGCTCTGGATTCAACAGGCGGACGCGGTTGATCTCTTCAAATCGAGTCATTCGACAGACAAACGCGACTGATGATTCTAAATCGGTTTCTGTAAATATCAGCTCTGTAGCTGTCCTACAGCTCGAGTTAAGTGTAGAAAACCGAGAGTTCCTGTCAAGATGACTCGAATAATACGAACAGGTTTGCGGACCTAGCTCGGCTAACAGACCGAGTTCAGACCTCTCGATTCAACAGCCGAACGCGCCTGATCATTCTACATCGATTAGCTGTGCGCACGAGCTCTGTAGCTGTCCTTAAGCTCGAGTTATGTTCAGAAAACCGTCAGCGCGTATCAAGATGACTCAAAACGGCCGATCCCGCCACAGTGCTTTTCGATAGTAATATTTATTCGATCAAGCTGAGATCCAGATAGCGAGCGGGCAAAAGATCGAATATCACGGGAAACTAAACTAGAGCTCAAACGAATTGTCACATTTCGAGAACAAAATTTTCAACCGAGCAAAATTTGTCAAAAGTTCAGTCGAGAGTTTTCGAGCCAACTAGCTCTGGGGCGCGCCGGAATTACTCTTAGCTTCCATCCACTTGGTAGCGTCCAAAACCCGGATAGCAAAGAGGCACTCACACAAACGAGCACACGCACATAAGCACGCACACACGAACACACACACACATACAAACACATATACATACACAAGAACGCACACATACGCCAGCATGTTCACACACACACACACACGCACACATACACACACACACACACGCACACACTCACACACACACGCACACGCAACACATCCACGCGCAAAGGGCGACACACACGCGCAAACGCACACACACGAACACACAGCACATCTCACATACACACAGGGACGCGCACACGCACACGGATCACACAAGCACATAGACACACGGGGGCACACACAAACACCCACACGCACACACGCACACACACACACACACACTCGCGCACGCACAACCCACGCACACAGACGCACACGCAAGCACCCATGGAAACCTACGCACTGACGACCACACGATGACGCACGCACCGCAGCCAACTCGGCCCCCCCCCCCCGCGCTCCCCTGCCGCCCCCACGCACCCCCGCCCTCCCCGCCGGCGCTCCGGAGGGGGGAGGCTTGGCTTGGCTTGGAGTCGACTGAAGCGGGCTCTCAGAGCCCAGTCGCAGTGTCCACACGGCAGCGTCAGCTGTTACAATTCAGCCTGTACAGTATAAAGCGCGAAGCGCGTAGATATACACAAGCACAGGCATCAACATGACAAGAGACGGCAAACACGCGCAAGACGAGCTGTGGCTGCAAGCAGCCGTTCCGCGGCACTCAGTTCAGCTTGAGTAACTGTGCAAGCATCGCTCAAACACCAGGCTTCTCTGTACACCTCCGTCCAAACACAGTCGTTAGTATTTGTCCGAAACCCGATATCGAGCCAGCAGCCACACCCAACCCCTAAGGCCGAGACGCCACCATCCCAGGCACCCCGAATGGCAACGACATTCATCGTGTTAGTAAATATAGAATCGTACGACTCTTTGATATAAGTTTGGCCCTCGCGGGCCTCATGTGTCAGTCTGTCAGCTCTCTCATTATTCTCCCTAAAGATATGCTTCACAATGTCACGTCCCTTCATAGGTGGTCTTCCCCCCTCCTGCACACATACATTGTATAATCGATCCTGCAAGTTGGCAACTCGTTTGCGATAGTCTACCTGTTCACATGCCCACACACCGTTGATCCACGACACAATCAGCAAGCTATCACCGCAGATCTCCACAGGTAGTCCGGGGGTGGTAAAATCCCAGACCGTCTCACGCATGTACGACAGTGCAATACGTTTGCTGAGTCTCAAATTCTCCTCCTCCTCCATCCTTCTTCTCTTGGGTTCCCTTTCTTCCTCCATACCTCCACTAATACCGAAATCCTCCTCCTTCTCGTAGTTGGTACCACATCCTCTCTTGTGTTCTGGCTGAAAATATTTGTGTATATGCTCGGCCGCCGTCACGACAGCCCACGTGAAAAAAAACACTTTGTAGCATGCAGTCCCACCAGTCATCACCAAAGAACTGCTGTAGTGGGTACTGCCATGTGCGCTGAGCCGTCACTTCCCTCCCCATTTTCCTCCTCCTCATATCCCCTTCCTCCCGACGAATACGTGTGGATGCATGGGCATGGAAAAATGCGGCAGCTCGATCACGCATGTTATCCCATTGCTTAGGGAAGGCCATCATAGCAAATCTCGCATCATACCAACAACGATCGCGGCAGTTATACACAGGCACAGATTGGATAAAAGTTGACAAATCCTTTGCAACATTCCAGCATGCTAACAACAAACGCTGTGGCAGTGGCATAAAACCTGCCTCCTGAAACACTGTTCTGCATCTCCTCCTCCGACGCAGCTCATAGTCCTGAATAGACTCCTCTGGCAGTCTCCTCGTGGCCACAATTTGCAGCAAGCATTGGCCCTCAAAGCGGTGGATGTCCTCAAGACTGCTGTCATCCAACGTGAGATTCTCTCCTCCATACAGTATCTGAGATTGAATCCGCTCCGTATACCTCTGAAATTTAGCGTTGATAGGTACACATCTGGCCCCATAGTAAGCCTTCTGTGCATAGAAAGCCCTCCTTGCAGCATCCAGTCGATAGGCCAGATCCTCATGAGAATGTGCCCGATAGTCGGTGGTGATGAATACACCCAGCAGCACCGTAGACGTCACACGAGATAAACGAAAAGTCTGAAATTCATTGGTCGTCGATGAGATCTCAATATTATGTGCCTGTGAGATCGTACCATCCTGTTCAAGAATAACATCCCGTCCAAATACAAGGTATTCGCCAAGCAGAGGGATGGGAGTGGCATCAGCTTGAATGGGCTTCCATTCCATGCCGTGTCGCACAAGAGAGTGTGTGAGCTGCGAAAGCATCTCGGTAAGTTGTGATTCGCTTTGAGCCAGTACTACCACGTTATCGGCCCATACCATGTGGTTGACCGTATGTTGAACCGTCGTACTCCATTTTTCCCCTACAATCTCGCATCTGTAACCGTACCCCAAGACATCCCATGTATGAAACGTCGCACTCCACATGTGGGCAGCAATAAGGTTGAAAGCCAGTGGCCCTTCTGGACCTCCAGTTCTAATATTCACATCCCAAGAGAATCCCTCAATGCTCAGACCCTCACCTGTGACCTCACAACTCCCATAGAGTACAGCCTCCAGAAGGGGTATCTGAAACTGCAGAGGTACCTGACTCCATTGAAGGGCCTCACGGAGTTTCCCCACAGTGGCATGGTCGAAGGCCCTACGGATATCACAGATAGCAACGTGCAGTTCTTGATCACGCCATTTGGACGCATGTTGGCCCATATTTTTGAGGGCCGCAGTGATTTCGAAAGTCTTGCGATTACGCTGGAATCCGTAGAGGCCCAGACGGCGTAGTACACCCGAAGACTCCACAGACTCCTCAATCATACACACAAGCGTGCTGACATACCAACGTGCGATAGCATTGAGCAAGCACAGGAACCTGCAGTCGGACATGTTACTAGTAAGGGTCTTCTTCGGCATAACACAAACAAGGATCTCACGCCAACTTTCAGGGTATGGGATGACACCCCTAAAGACCTGGTCAAAGATTGTGTGCATCTTGTTCAGAGAGGCCCATGGCATTTTCTTCAATATCTCGCACGGCACACCGTCCCGTCCTGTCGCCCTGGACGATCGGAGCCGACTCCGAGCACGCAAGAACGTGCTGAAAGGCAAATTCGAGGCCGGCATCATGTTGGCCTCCCGTCGCAGCTCCTGCAACAGGCGACTGTTTGCCGAACGTGCCTCAAGAGATGAGAACTTTTCCTGACAGGTGCGATGTATCATCCTCTCCCAATGCTGTCTATCCTCCGTCCCTCCCAGATTGTGTAGTGTGTTGCGTACACGTCTGCGCACGGGCGGGATCTGCCACTCCAGACGAGCACGGCGGTATTGTCTCCGCAGGGCGTTGAGCTGACGTGTCAGCTCACGCCTCTCAGGACTCTGTCCAGGCGGCAATGCACGACGCCGTTCAAGCAACGGCTGGAGTCCTGACGGTCGTACGGGAGGTTTTCGAGCGGCATCCCTGGTCTGAAAAGCAACTCCCTGGGTAAAACTGTTCACGAGTCCAGAAGCCAAACCACGAAAGTCCCGAGGAGTACCACATCCAGGACCGTCGTCGTCGCAGGTCTTTGTCTCGTAAGGTATACCATTGGGGGTCCCTTTGAGGCCCATGTCATCATCATCACCGTCACCCTGGAAATCATGAATCCGTTCCATCATCTCATCACATTGTGTACGTGCGATGTTCTCGTCATACCATGTACTCGGTGTGTAACCTACCAACTGCACCCGTGGTCTATAACATGCGTTCCAAAATCTGTCAGGACTCCCGTGGTCTCTAGCAGAAAGAAAAAGCATCGCATGGTCAGACAAGCGGCTGGTCCTCCCTCCGCTCCTACCACTCCGCCCTCGCGGAGCGCCAGAGGGGGGGGAGGGGGGAGGGGTGGGGGGCGCGCGGACGGCGGCAGCACCGCGCGCACGCACGCGCACACGCACATGCGCAGACGAACAACGAACAGGATGGCAAAGAGGATATCACACAAGCAAGCACACGCACACACACACAGACTAGCACACAAGAGCACACACGTACGCCAGCATGCTCCACACACATGCGCACATACACACATGCACACACACGCACACACACACACACACACGCAAAGGTCCACACACACACACGCGCAAACGCGCACACGCAGAGCACCCAGACACGCACGCGCACACGCACACACGGTCGCGCACACACACACACACACACATACGAGACACGCGCGAGCCCCCCCCACCACCACCACCACAAACACACACACACACACAAGCGCACACACAGACGCAATCGCGAACACCCGCGGCTAACCACGCACAGACGACAACGCGGTGACAGACCCATTCCCCGACTAAGCAGCGCACTCTACCCCCGCGCCCCCCAGCCGCCCCCAAGCGCCACCGCCCTCCCCGCCGGCGCTCCGGAGGGGGGAGGCACCGCCCCATGTTGGGGCCGGCCCTCCCTCCACTCCAGCCACTCCGCCCTCGCGGAGCGCCGAAGAGATGGGGGGGGAGAAGGGGGAAGGGGGCGGCGGGGGTGCCAGCGCCGTGCTCGCACACAGACACACACACACACGCACACACAAGGATGCACGTTTCCTCAGGAAGCGCGCCGCGTCGCAGGCGCGAGCGCGGGTCTCAAGTGCACACGCGGACATACACGCGCACACTAAGACACACAGACACACATACACACACACACGAATACACAAACGCACGCCCGCACACTCAATGAGGGACGCCCTGGCAAGCGGCCATGGAGGGGCGATCTCATCCCAACCTGTGTGGATCAGAGCGGGGTAGGTCTACGCCTGTCCTGTCTGTCACGCGGCCCCGTTCGCCCTCTTCGCGTCGCCTGCGCGCGGTCTCCGCCTCCCTCGCCTGCTGCGCCTTCTCGTGAGCCTCCACGTCCGGAATCCCGATTGTGGCGATGCGCGGGCGCGCTTGAGGGCGCGGCGGTTCGGTGGACGCCGTGCCAGCGCCGGCGCCCACACGAACGACAACGCCAGCCACAATCCTCGTCGTCGCCCCGCCTCCACCGCCCACTGACGGGGCCGAAGCCCCACAGTGCGCGCCAGCATCCCCAGCACCCTCGGACGCGGCGGCCTCTCGCGCACCCTCGAAGCCGCCCTGGGCGAACACCTCTGGAGGCGCAGCCGCGGGCGAAGCCTCGGGCAGGGTCCCCGCCGCTGGAACCACCGGCGCAGAAACAGCGCCCGACGCACTGCGCGCCGCTCGCTCCTGGAACTCCTTCAACTTTGCCTCCGGGATTGCCCCGTCCACGCGCCCATGCCACCCCTTTGCCCCTTGCTGGCCGAAGTGCCTCTTGCAGAACACGCCGCATCCCTCCGCGGGGAAACTGCGGCACTGCGCACCCACTCCATCCCCCCAAGTACGAGCCAAACATTTCCTTTCATCGATCGTCTTCGGCGTAAAGCGATGCCACTCGCGGTCGGCAGGTGGCGCCCCCACGCCTGGCTCGACCGCGGCAGGAGCCGGGCCCGCGGACGGGACGCCCGAGGCCCTGCCAGCGTCGTCGTCCTCGCCGCCCGTGCTGCCCAGAGCAGGCGGGGACAGCCCGCGCTTCTTGCCCCTGCGCAACGGCGGCTGCGGCTGCCCCGAAGCGCCGGGGTCCCCGTCGCCAGCGCCAGGATCCCCGCCACCCGCCCGACGCCGCTTGCCCGGTGGCTCGCCACCCGACGCCTGCTGCCCGGCGGGCGCACTCGGCGGCGCAGACGGCGCGGCAGACGTGCTGGAAGCAGCGCCGCCGCCGCCATCGCCGCTCCCCGCAGACCCCGCCGCGCGCCCGCCTGCATGCCCGAGAGGCGCAGTCGGCGGAGCCGGCGGCGCACCAGACGGTCCCGCACCAGCGCTGCCGCCGGCGCCCCCCGCAGACCCCGCCGCCGCGCGCCCGCCGCCTCCGCCCCGCGGACCCGCCCTGCGCACATACGCAAACACATACGCGCCCATGTGCACCTGGTGGTTTCTGGCGATCTGCGCCCAAGTCTGGAGGTGGACAGTACTGTCGTCGAATTTGGCGTATTCGTTCACGCCCACGGATGCATACGCATAGTAGTGTCCGCTCGTCGCGCTTTCGCCCTGGTGCACCACGACCCCCGAGAAATCGTACTCGCACTCGGAATCCACAGGCCGCAGAATCTGAGGAAAGCGCACAGGGCGTCTGTCGTACCACTCGCCTATCACCCGCTGCACGATCACGAAGAGCACGGGCGGCGACCGCTCCCAGCGATTGCCTGTATATACCCTGATGCCTTGACAGACCCCGGCCGCCGCCCTCTGAGCATCATCGAGGTGAGCGTGCGCCGGACATCCTTGCCCTGGCTCACCGACATGCCTTAATTCCAGCCGGATCAACTCCTCCAGATCGCACGGCCCCCGGTAGTCGGGGCCGAGCAATTCGGAAGGCACCACCTTGAGAAACGTCTTAATTTCCCCCTTGTCCGAACTTGCTGTGCACGCGGCGCATCGCCTCCGCTGCCGAAACGCAATGCCGCAGACGTGCTGCTGGAGCACACTGCGCTGCCCGTGAGCCCCCCCTGCGGTGCAAACGGGGTGTTCGGCCGCGGTAACGGCATGGAGGGCGGCCAGGAAGAACTCTGACGCGTCGCATTGCTTCGGTCTCCCTTGCTGATCGAATTCTGCAAATTCTCGCTCACCAAAGAGCCCCTTGCGCGCGGCTATAGCGAGTGGCGCGACGGCGTCGACCCCCTGGACAGAGAGAGCCGCGGCCTGAGCTCCGAGCGCGCACGCCGCGCAAGAGTCTGCACCCAGAGGGCACCGGCCGTGCTCGTGGAGAAGCCGACGGAAGGGAGCCAGGCGCAGCAGCACCTGCGCGACTGAGCTCACGAAGCAAGTATTGCCGAGGTTTGCGATGCCCACGCCAGAGCCGCGGCCGCAGTGCCACTGCAGCTCCCTGGTGACCTCCTCCTGGGACACGCCGTAAGCTGCCATGCACAGATCCCGGTCCAGCGGGCGCAGCTCTGGCGGCTCTGCACCATCGCCAACAGTCGCCGCCGTGCGAAACATTTCCCCCCAAAGATCCCTCGGCACGACGGTGCCCCTACCGGCGCCGCGGCCGGCACCCCCGCGCCCACGCCCCCGCGAAGCAGCGCTCCCAGTGGACGGTGCCGCCGCCGCATCTGCGGCCCCCGTCGCGTCGCCGCCGCGGCCGCGGCCCCTGCCCCGCCCCGCAGGCCCCGCGTCCGGCGCAATGAATGCCGGCGGCACCGTCAGAGCCTGGCCCGGGCGCAGCGCATGCGAGGGCAGAGGCGTCTGCACAGACGCCGCAGGGGCCACCTCCCCGTCCGAAGGCGCTGATCCAGTGGCGTCGTCGTCGTCGTCGTCGCCCACCTCGTCACCGACGCCCGCTGAGCTCCCCACGGCGCGAGGCGGGCCTGGCGGCGACGCCCGAGGCACCGTCGGCGGCGCGGGCGCCGAGCTCGACTCCGGGTTGCCCCGTCCCGCGGGCCCATCCCCCACGTCCCAGCCGTACTCCTGCGCCCTCTGCTTGGCGATTTCGTAACTCGCTTTGAAAATCCTGCTTTCGAAGCGTTGGACCCCCTCGCGGACGTACTGGGGCGGGCCCCGCTGCAGGATTTCCCAGGGCGGCAGGTTGTAGACGAGGACGCGATGGGCCACGCGAACGCGACTGAGCATGACGTACAGGTGCAGCCACCAGTCATCGGCGCCCATGTTCATGGGCTTCTGGAGCACCATGGTGGCCGCATCCATGCCCAAGCCCTGCGCCGTCTGCACGGTGCGAACTTTCTCTGGCAGCAACGGGATCTGGTACCTCGTAACCTTCACCTTCCGAAGCTTGCGCTCGCCATCGTCTTCGTAGTAGTGATGGTTCCACTCCCAGGACGCCCTGTGCGGCGCGATCTGCACGACCCCTTCTCCGAACCCTAGGTCCTCCGTGAAGTCATCAAACTTGACGAGGACACCGCGAGGCAAACGCTTGCATCGATAATAACCGAGCCGGTGGGCGTCGTGAGTCTTCTTTTCGCGCCAATCCGCGCCCGGCGTCTCGAACTCTCGCGGGTGGAACCTCACGTCCTTGACTTCCCCCACGGCGTCCTGGACGATCTGGTGCTTCGCCGACAACTTCACGGTCAGCCGCACACGCATGCCGATGTACAGCGGGCACATGCCGATGAGGTGACCAGTGTTGTTCACGTTCGGCACCTGCAGCATGGCCTTGTAATGCTCCTCACCGAAGGCCGTGGGGGCTGGGGGCAAGTCCACGGCCTGTACGTACAGCAGCATCTGCCCCTTCTCCCTGGCCTCTCGCACGGCCCGATACTGCATCTGCCTGTGCACGGCCTCCCAGGCGATGCCCATCTCGAACCCGTCTTTGACAGCGGGGTCCTGCAGCCGCTTGTCGTTCTTACCGGGTCGGACCACCCACCCTTGCACCACCCTTTTCTGCTCGGCCGTCAACTTCTTGCCCTCCCTCATGGTCTTCAAGAACCCTGGCATGAAAGGGCAGGGCGCGTGCGGAGTAACGAGCCTGTCCTTGAAGCGGTGCGTCTCGTACAGAAACATCGCGTGGGTGACGCCGTCCAGGAATATCGACTGCCCATTGCGGACGTGAACCCACTGGTCGGGTGCCTCACGCTGCAGCAGGGAAGACCTCTTGCCTTTGCCGCTCACAGGGCCCAGCTGATAAAAGTCACCCAGGAACATGACAATCGGAGCCTTCCCGAACATGTGTCCCCGCTCCATGTACAGGTCCACGTCGCAATTGTGCGTCGCCTTACGGGCTTTGCACATGCGAAACGATGCAGCGCCGAGAAGCGCAGGCGGCACCATGGACACCTCCTCCACGATGACGGCCTTGAGAGCGTTCATGCGGTCCACGAAATCATCCTCGACTTTCTGCCCGGAGAGCCTAGCGATGGTCAAGGCCTGCTGCCCGCTCAGCCCGAAGCCGCTGTGGATCGTCTCCCCCCCGATGACGCGCGCGGCGCTGTTCGACGAGGCCACGGCGATCTCCGATCCCTTGCCGAACACCTCGGCGAACAGACGCCGCAGCAGTTTCACAACCTCCGTCTTCCCCGTCCCGCCCTCCCCGTGCAACAGGAGAGCCATCTGCTCCACCGGCTTCGGGCTTTTCCCGCTGCTCAGATCTTCCTCGTATGCCACGATGGCCTCCACCTGGCCCACGACCAGGGCGACCACCGCCTTCTGCTCCTTATTGAACGTCAACGGGTTGTCCGCCCTGGTCGCCCACTCGTCCAACAGCCTCTGCGCGATGTCGCGCGCCCGCGGCGGCCGCTTCTCGTCGCCGGCAACCGCGGGCGCCGGCGGCCGACCAGGCACGATCACGGCAGGCGCCGAACCCACGAGGCCCCCCCCCCCGTCGCCATCCCCAGACAAGCCCTCAGCTCCCTTTTTCCTGTATCGGAACGCCTCCTTCTGCTGTGCTTTGCCTTCCTCGAACTGAGAGTCGTCCAAGTCGAGACCACCGAAGCCGGTCTTCCTTCCAGTACTCGCGGCAGCAGGCTGCGGCTTATGGTCTTTCGCATAACCCTCAAGGAAGATGTTCTTATAGACCAGGCTTTGTGACGAGCCACGAATTTGCTCCAGCTGGGCCACCGCGGGCACCTCGCTATCCGGCACGGGGACCCTGGCCATCTGTCGGTGCGCCGCCCACGCTTCGTCCGCCTCCCCCTCGTCCACCTCCTCAGCAAAACCGTCGAAGGCTCCGCCACCGGCGCCCGCCCCCTCCTCCTCGTCCGCCTCCCCGGCAGGCCGATTCTCCGCTGGCTGCAGCTCAGAGTACTCAAAGTCCTTGGCCTCCGGACGAGTCTTGATTCGCGGCCGCCCTTTCGCCTCCGCCTCCACGTCGAGGTTCGTCGCGACCTGGACGGTCCAGCGCGCCATGAACTCGGCGGCGCTGGGGCGCTGTGCAAAATGGCCTGGACGCTCGTCTGGGCCCCGGTTCACATCGATGTCCTCGATCGTGAACCACTTTCCAGCTCGCCGCTCGCACTCCTCGTACTGCCTGGACAACGCCACCTGCTTCGCCCACCACTCCTCCCAGGCAGGCTTATGCTTCCCGGACGCGTCGACACCGGCCCTGTAGGGCGCCCAGGCCGCCGCCCCCTTCTCAGCCGGCTGCAACGGACGAAAGATCACAGACTTGAACAGCGCGTTCACCTCTTTGTCTTTCTCCTTCGAAGGCATCGCGAAGCCGAAGAACTTGGGCACCCTGAACGGCGCGCCGACGCGGAGCTTCTGCACTCGGGAGGCGGCGGCCGGGTGCGAGTCGGCGAACGCGTACGTCTCGAAGTCCTGCGCGTCGAAGTGGAGCGGGTTGGCCTGCGCTGTGTACACGTACATGGCGTAATGGTACATGCCCATGGACTTCAGGGGCTCCCTGTCGCCGCGATGCAACCAGTCCATCTTCATGTCGTGCTCCTGCCGCGCCCGGTATTCGACAGCCTGCTGCTGCTCCTGCTCGGGGCGCCCCCCCCCAGCAGCACCGGCAGCCGCGCCCTCCCCGACGACGCCGTTGACGACCTCGGCGCGAAGCGTTGCGCGTCCCTCGTCCAGCGCATCCATGATACCGCCCCCTCCCTCGCCGTCCTCTTCTCCCGCGGCCGGCTGGTCCACCTCGATATCCTCTGCGCGGGGGTCGGTCCAGAAGTCGTCCTTTTGCTTGTGAACGGCGTGGCTTGCCTGGTACGCCAGCGCCACGATCCCCTTGCAATACAGAGTCCAGGTGTCATGGGAGCAGTAGCACTCGTGGCCATACTGCATCTGAAACATCATCTCGGGCAACTTCTTCAGGAGCGCCCGGTGCGAGCTGGTCGTGAGCTTGATGAGAGTTCGCCTGGCAGAGTCGAGCACTCCGCCCCAGCCGCTGCGACGAGCGACAGCAGCGGCCCGGGCCCCGTCGACGTCCTCCTTGCCCTCCTCCTCCGCCGCCTCATCCGCCTCCCGCTCCGCCCTCTGCTGGAGTCGGAGCCACTCCAACCCGGTGCTCTGCGCGTGCAGCACTCCGAGGTCTCCCGCGATCGGCCCCGCCTTGGTCGTGTAGTCCGTCTGGTAGTGCGCCATATTGATGGCGTCCATGAACACGGCCTCCAGCGAGTGCAAAACGTGCTCCCGCAGGCTGCCGGGCGGACCGCTGCCGCTCGCGCCAGCAGCTGAGGCGGAGTCGGCGGGCGAGGCGGGCGCGCTCGATGCAGGGCCGCCAGACGCAGCGCTCGATGCGGCGCGGCCCGGCGCCCGCGACCTCGGCTCTGTCTGGACGGCTGATTCTGCCAGCTCGCGCTCCGCGCGCCCGTCGCTGTAGTAGCCCAGGCCCTGCTCCCCGTTTTTGAACACGAACCCGGGCCGGCTGCCGTCGTAACACGAAGCCGCGCAGAACCTCGCGGTGTCCTCGCCCGGTGGATCTGCTGGCCCGACTGCCTGCTTTCCGCCGCTCTGTTCCGGCGTCGGCGGAGGCGGCGGACCCAGGTCATACGCATCGGCCAAATCGAACACATCTTCATCGCCCCCACCCATGTCCCAGATGTCCCCCGCGTCGGGATCGTCCATCGTGGTGGTCGGGGCCCCGCCGAGCAAGCCTCCTCCCCTGGGCAGGCCGAGGCGGCGGCCCACGGGCAGGCGCGCCCCCCCCGCCGCAGGCGCGCGCGCCGACCCCTCGCCCGCTCCGCCCACGCCCTGCGTTGCGGCCGCCACCCCTGAACCCGTGGAACCTCCGCTCTGCCCGGTGCCCTCGTCGCAACCGGTGCCGCCAGTCTCGGCCCCAGCCAGCGCCTCCGACGCGACGCCGACCGGCTCGGCGAACGCACCAGGCTCCGGAGGCGGCGGCACGGCCGGGTCGCCGTCGGCCGCGGACGCGCCCCTGACGCTGTCGTCGCCGGGCAGGTCGAGCACCACGCGGTCCAGACACTGGACGTCCAGGTTGCTCCGCAGACACACCTGGCCCACAGGGTTCGTGCTCCCGTGGTACGGGTGGTACCGCACCACGTCGACGCGACCAGCTCTGCCGTACCGGTTGCAGCGGTGCGCCCACGGGCCGTAGCCTTCAGCCGGAACGTCGTCCAGATCCAGGCGCTCGCCAGGCGGGTTCCACTGCCCCTCCTCCAACGGACCGCACGCGTACTGAACCTTCGCACCTTCCGGAAGCACCAAATCCTTCCCCTTGCGCAGGCGCCGCCAGACGAGAGAGGCGGCCGGGCGCTTCCTGGACGGGTGGCTGTACACCGCAGTCTCGTACTCGTGGTAGAAGCCAAGCCGGCACACCTTGCAGTGCTGAGGCACATCGTCGTTCGTCTTGTGCTTCCAGCACGTGGGACCGCACCTGTGCAGGTGGCCACGGATGATACACTTGCGCGCGTCCCGCGCGAAGCAGCCCGCCCAGGTGCGCGCCTCCTCGTCCGGGCGGTCCGCAAAGTGCATGGCCGCGGTGCCGCCCGCGCGCTCGCGGTACGCAGGCTTGCGGCGGTACTGCGGCTGCAGCGTCACGTGCGCACCCGTGAGAGGCTCGCCAAAGACCGCCGGGTACTGTGCCCGCTGCTCATGGGGATCGGGCTCTGGATCTGCCAACGGCGCGAACGGGCGCTGCCGGCGCGGACCCTCAATTGCGGGCTGCTCCTCCAGCATCGCTCGCTCCTCTGCGAGATCGATCTTCATCATGGCCGCAACCTCGTTCCGCAGCTCTTCTGTGGACAATTTCTTGTCATCACGGACAGAGCGGCGCCCCGCGTCGTACTCCGGCTTGAGAAGCTTCCCGAGCTGGCGGCGCGAGGCGCCAGCGATCGTATGGCACTGCAAGGAGAGGTCGCTCTCCTCCAGCTTCCCGTCCGCGAACGCGAGACGTCGATCCCGCGGGGCGAGCGGAAGCGGCGGCAGCCACTCCCGCCCGTCCCGCCCGTCCAAGCCCAGCTGCCGGCCCACCTCCTCCGCCGCGTCGAACTGCACGCTGCCAACCCGGGCGAGCACGGCCCCCCTCCACTTCCTCAGACGCTCCTCGAGGCCATCGACGTCCCCCGCGCGCAGCTTCGCGAGGAACGCGCCAGTCATCGGGTGCAGGCGCCACAGGTGGATGTGCGGATGGATGCCGCCGCGCCCCTGCGACTCCACGGGGCCGAAATACGCGCGGACGAGCCCGAACGCTCCACACGCCCCCGTGGCGGCCACGCCGTCGGAGACGCCCGTGGCCCCGCGCTGCGGCGTGACGCCGACGACATGCTCCAGGAACAGTTCCAGCATGAGGTTCGTGACCATGGCCTGCGACACCGGGTCTGCGGCCACCCGCCGCAGCATCTCCCGAGTCGAGGGCATCACGGGAGCAGTCTCCTCCAGCAGCCGCCATTGCTGCACGGAGGCGCCCTCGTACATCAGGGACACCATCAGGTTCCGAGTGTCCGCGATGTTCGGCGTCGTGAACACCAGGGGCGGACCAAAGAGCCGGGTGTAGCTGGTACTGATGTGCCGCAGCGTGGTCCGGTGCGCGTCGGAGCCGACGACATCGCGGTTGCTGAGCAGCATGCTGCGCAGCGCGCTCTTGACGTTCCGGGGCACGCCCTCGTGGCCCAGGGCCTGCTTCAGGCCCGCCCCCCTGCCGAGCTCGGCCACGACCAGCGCCAGGTCCTCCGGCGACAAAGCGGCGAGGTCCGCGATGCTTTCCCCGAGGCGCTGCTTGCGCACGAATAACCTGGCCGACTGAATGATTGCCTTTCTGCGCCAGAGGCAATACTGGGCCGTGAGCAGGTCTGCGTGGCGACGCCAGCGCGGCACGGGCGACTCAGACGCGGCGGGCGCCTTCGCAGCGTCGGGCGCGGGCGCCCGCGCAGCGTCGGGCGCCGAGACGTCGTCGGGGACCGCGTACTCGAGCTCCTCGCGAGCCATGAGGCACCGGCACCACTCGTCGTACGTCAACTTGGCGTCCCTCTCGAGTCCGAAGACGCCGTCCCCATACGGAAACGCGACGGGGTCGAAGGCGCTCCAGAAACCGGGCGAGAACATGCTGACAGGCTCCGTTCCAGTGGGCACGACGACCCGCACCGCGCGCCTCGCCCCCCCGGCCTCGGGGCCCCCGGCCGGCGCGCCGCCGCCGCCGCCGCCGCCGGCCGCGCGCTTCCCGGCAACTCCTGGAGGAGGCCGAGTGGCCTGAATCTTCTGCTCCGTCTGCTCCAGCTTCTTTGTGAGCGCCTCCTTCTTGCAGTTGGTGAGCAACTTCGCAGCCTTGCGGGCCTCTTCCGCGGCCTCCGCCAAGCGCCGGTCGAGATCTCGGTCCTGGAAATTCTCCATGCCGTCGAACTGCCGCGTTTCTGCCTCCGCGCGCTGCTTCTCGCGCGCAATCTCCTCCGCCTTCTGGAGGCTGAGGTGCACATTCGCCCACTGCTTGTCCAGATCGGCCATGATGTCGGCGTCCGCGACGGCGGCGCAGTACTCGCCCTCCTCGACACCCTCGCCGCCCTCTCCCTCGCCAGCCTCGCCCTCGTCGCCCTCTGCATCCTCCCCACCGGCGCCAGTAGCGTCCTCACCGCTGGCCCCTGCCTCGCCCCCTGCCTCGCCCCCGCCGTCTGCCGCCGCGTTCGCGTCGCCCTCCGCGCTCGCAGCGCCTGCACTCGTCCGCTTCGGCGGGGCCGAGCCCACGCTGGGCTGCACGGCATCGGCCGGGCCCTCCTGGCGAGCGTCGCCACCCTCACCCCCCACGGCCACGCACGCCGCGAGACAGCGAGGCAGGCCCAGGAGCGAGGAGCCGTCGCCATCGCCGTCGCCCTCGGGGTCCGCAAAGTTTCGCGCGGCCTCTTCGTCCCACCGCACCGCGGCGTACTGCTCGTTCGTGTCGCGGAGGTACTCGTAAGCGCGCTTGAAATCGTCGAGGGGCACGCCGAGCTCCTCCAACCGCGCCTTCTGCAGAGTGGCAGGATCGGACCCCGCGAAGACAATCTGCACAAACTCGACAAGGTCGCTCTCCCGCGGCGGCAGAGACAGCACCTGCCGACCGCCGTCCGCCTGCGGGAACGCCACGAAGTTCCCCACGTACGCCTTGATCTGCTGGTCGATTGGAGCCCACTCGCCAGAATCGGTCTTGCAGTTGAACCGCCGCACGATGCCCCGCGCGATGGGCAGCAGAAGCTTCGCGCCCAGCGTGAGGTTCCGCAGCGGCGGTGGCAGCCGACCGATCCAGAGATCGTCGGCCAGCGCGCAGGGCGGCATCGTGGGCAAACTCTTGGTGAGCGCGCCGTGACACCCCGCGCAGATGGGCACCTTCTGCGTCGCGTCGGCCACGAGCACTCCGTCTGACTCGCGCTTGTCAATCTTGAAGCACTTCTTGTGCAAGAGCCACAGCTTCCCGTCGGGGCCAGGGTCGCGCACTGCGGACGCCTCCAGCTCCTCGAGGGGGATGCCGCCCGGGTGCTCGGCGCCGTCGGGGCCCTCGCGCACGAAGCGCCACCGGGCGTAGTACCGCGCCGGGTCCAGGAGCGCGTGGGCGCGCTGCCGCTGCGTCAGGCGCATGGCCTGCGCCTGCGCGCCCGCGGCCTCCGATGCCTCTCCCCTCGCCGCCTCGAGCTCGGCGCGCGCGGGCCGCTTCGGCACCTCGTCGCAGAGCAGCGAACGCTCCCCGGCGCCGCCCGGCTGCTGCCAGAAGTGCACGCGCTGCAGCTCGTCCGCCCAGTGGAGCCGAGCGCAGACGCAGCAGGCCACTCTCGAGCGCACGGCGCGGCGACTCTGCCCGGGCTCGGGCCCCTCGGCGTCCGACGCCGCCGGAGCAGCGCCCAGCGCGTCCATGTCCACGGGCGGCATGTCCACGCCCGCGGGCGGCGCGGCCCCGTCCGCGCCGGACGGCTTCCACCAGGCGCGCGGCGCGTCCGGCGCGGCAGCGGCGGCGGCGGCCTCCCCCGAATCGGCGGGCGCTGCGCAGGCCGGCCAGTCGCGAGACCCCGTGACGAGGTGCTCCGAGAAGGCCTCCACGCACTGCCGCCACTCCTGGGGCCGCACGGGCCGCACGTCGTCGTCCTGCTGCGGCCACTGCTCGGCCAGGTAGAACAGGCGCTTCCTGTACTCCGGCCACCCGTGGTGCTTTTCGCGCACGTGCGTCATGAAGCCGGCATGCGTGGCGAAGTTCTGGTCGCAGAGGCGGCACGGGAACGGCGGGAGAGCCTCAGGGGCCTCTTTAAACGCCCGCAGAGGGTGGCGCTCGCCACACGGGAGGGCCACATACTTGGGCTGGAGCCTGGGCACGCGCGCCTTGCGAGCGGCAGCGATGGCCGGGGTCGGGGCGGGCGGGGCGCCGCCGGCCTCCGTCTCGCGCAACCGCGCCTCCTTCACGGCCAAGTCATACCGTTCCGGGCGCTCGCGCGTCAGGGAGCCGTGGCGCTGGTCCGGGTCCCACTCCCCAAAAGGTCGCTGCTCGGGACTGCCATGGCCCCCACAGAACTCTCCCTGACCCTTGCACGGGTTCCTGCTGCACTGCCAGAGAACGCGCCCGCCCTTGTACGGGCGCCAGACGCGGGCGCGGCACCTGCCAGCGACGCAGGGCGCGGGGTCCAGGAGCCAGGCCGGCAGGGTGCCCTCCTCGCTCACGTGGGGGTCATCGAGACCCACGTTCACCTCCACGTCCCCTGCCTTCACTGTCTTCCCTGCGAGACGCTCCTCCTCTTCCTTCCGCAGCCGCTCCTGCTGCAACCGCTCCTGGTCCTTTCTCGCCGCCCCGCGAGTCCGCGGTCCCGGCCCCTCGGGGGCCTGCCTCTTCGGTCCGCCGCCGAGCAGCCGGCCCCCGCCCCCGCCCGCGCCCCCGCCCGCGCCCCCGTCGCCGTCGCCGCCCGCGCCACCGTCGCCCGGCCCCCACGAACCAGAGCCCGACCCCGACGCTGGTCCACCGCCCGCGCCGCTGCCCGAAGCAGACCCGCCGCCGCCGCCGCCGCCGCCGCCCCCCGAAGAGTCGTCGCCGCCGGCCCCTCCTCCCACCACCTCATCCCCGCACCCCGCCAGCCGCAGCCAGTCGCTGCATGTTCGGTC
The DNA here is from genome assembly GCA_963575745.1 of Prorocentrum cordatum. Taxonomy (NCBI): domain Eukaryota; class Dinophyceae; order Prorocentrales; family Prorocentraceae; genus Prorocentrum; species Prorocentrum cordatum. The sequence continues at coordinate 171,874 of CAUYUJ010019077.1, forward strand.
CAACCAGATGCGCACGAATTCCTGCGAATACTTCGTCGCCACCCTTGCAACGCCCCGCGCGAGCTTCGCTTCCTTGAAATCGGGCTCCCCGCGCCGATCGGCGAACGCGTCCGGCCAGACACCGCCGTGACAGGCACGGAAATCGTCGAGAGCAATCAGGACATCCTTGTCCTTCTTTGCAGCCGCGGCGTTCTTCTCCACCGCGGCGAGCAACGCGGGATCCCTGTCGAGCGCGGCGAGCAGGCGCTGCTGGTCCAGGTCCCAGTGCCCCGCGGCGAGGTTCCACGTCAAGCCCACGCCCGCCCGCTCCCGGCGCACGAAAGTCGCCACCTGCCGCGCCGCCTGAGGCTTCAGCTTGAGGAGCTGCTGCCAGACGGGCCACTCGGGGATCGCCTGCGGCTTCAGGTCCGCCAAGTACACGGGCGGCTTCAGGTCGCCACTCCCCGGGGATCGCCCGGCGCCCTCCGCGGCCTCCACCCTGTACATGATGTCGCGGTCGCCCTCGAGCTGCTGCAAGCGCGCGGCCAGGGCGTCGCCCATGCGAGCGACGCCGCCGCGCGCGCGGCACCAGGCCCGCAACAGCCAGAGCTCCGCGGGCACGTCGCCCGGCTCGCCCGTGTAGTAGCCGCGCCGCCCCTGGGGGAACGTGTCGGCGGGGAAGCCCGACTCCACGGCCTCGGAGAAGAACGCACCACCATGGCCGGCCCACGATTTCGGAATACCGAAGACGCGCGGCCACGGCGCCAGCCTGCTCCCGTCGGGCCCCGCGCGCTGGTACCAGGGCTCCAGGGCGTGTCGCTGGTCGTGCTTCACGCTCGCTTCGCAGTTGTCCTGGTGAAAGCACTCGTTCTCCAGCAGCAGACCGCGGAACTCAGCGAATCCGTTCTCCCCCCTCGCCGCGCACCCGGCCGCCTGCTTTCGCCGCACGGCGCGGGCGCGCTCCGCTTCCACCGCCTCGCGCTTCGCCGCCAAACTGGGCAGCTTCTTCTTCGACGTGAAATGCAGCCTCTCACACCACGAAGTGACCTCCTCGTCGCTCATCACGTCCCCTCCGCCCCGCTCGCGCTCGAACTCCTGCTGGCACTTGTAGCAGAGGAAATCAGAGGCGAGGCGCAGGAGCACGCTGCCGTGCACCGGGGCGCCAGGTGCGCCGTCCAGCCGCGCCTGCTCTGCGTACCGCGCCTGGCGAGTCGCCTCGCGCACCTCCCCAGGCCTCCAGACCTCTCCCTCGGCGGCGTCCAGCGACGGCAGCGGCGGCGCGCGGACCGGCCCCAGTTTGCCGTCGTCGCGGAGCGGCGCGCGCCAGCGCAGCGGCTCGCGACGGCAGCAGACCCAGACCTCGCGCTCCACGCCCTCCTGCTCGAGCCGTGGAGCAGGCGCTGCCACTGCTCCCAGGGCTCCCGCACGTCCGAATTGGGCACGGGCGTGCGGCGCAGCAGCTCGGGGTCGGCCTTGCGCAGGCGCCGGATCGCCTGCGACCGCGCCACGTTGTCCTGCGCCGTGGCCGCGTCGCGCCCCAGGGCGATCGAGCCAACTAGCTCTGGGGCGCGCCGGAATTACTCTTAGCTTCCATCCATAACTTGCTAAGGGAAGCTCTACGAGTTACTGGGCGCCGGCGGTAAACCGTCAACCTTTCTTACCGCGGGGGACTCGTAGAGCTTCCTGACAATATATAATGTGGAACAGAATTTCAGAGAACGACTAGTTTTTCAGCCCAAGCGATTATAGACCTCTCAAGATGACTCTAACTAAACAAACGAACAGTTTTCTAATCCAGCTCGAGTACGAAACCCAGTTCAGACCTCTGAATGCGACAGGCGGACGCGTCCGATGTCTGCGGATCGATTCGTGATTAGCAGCTCTGCAGCCCCCCATACAGCCTGAGTTAAGTGCAGAAAACCGAGAGTATCTCTCAGGATGACTCCAGACCGAGTTCCGAGCTCTCGGTTCGACGAACGGACGCGATCGATTCCTGTGACCAGCAGCACTGTAGCCTTCCCCCAGCACGATGAAAATCGAGAGCACTTCTGAAGATGACTCGAACAATACCAATAGGTTCGCGAACCTAGCTCGGGAAGCAGGCCGAGTTCAGAGCTCTCGATTCAATAGGCGAACGCGACTGATCATTCCCCATCGATGTCTGTGTCAATGAGCCCCGTAGCTACCCTACAGCTCGAGTTAAGCACAGAAAATCGAGAGTGTCTGCTACAATGACTCGAATAATACGAATAGGTTTGCGACCCTAGCTCGGCTAGCAGGCCGCTTTCGGACCTCTGGTTTGAACAGGCGAACGCGTCTGATCATTCTGAATACATTAGCTGTGCTGACCAGCTCTGTAGTCCTCCTGAAACTCGAGTTATCATGAGAAAAGCAACAGCGCATATTACCGCCGGGAAACTTGTAGAGCTTCCAAGCTCCACTTAAGATGAGAAAACCGAGAGCACCTACCAACATTCTGACTCATAGTGGATATTTTTGGCCCTCTGAATGCGACAAGCGGGCGCGTCGATCAGACCGAGTTCAGGCCCCTCAATGCGACAGGCGGGCCTACAGCTCGAGTTAAGTACAGAGAATACCGAGAGCGTTTGTCAAGATGACTCGAATAATACGAATAGATTTGCGAACCTAGCTCGGCTAGCAGACCGAGTTCAGGCCTCTGCAGTCGAGAGGCGAACCCGTCTGATGATGCTGTGCTTACCAGCACTGTAACTGCCATACAGCTCGAGTTAATTAGAAATATCGACAACACAAATGAAGTTGACTCGAATAATACGAATATGTTTGCGGACCTATCTCGGCTAACAGACCGAGTGCAGATCTATGATTCAACAGACGAAAGCGCCTGATGATTCTGAGTGCGATAGCTGTGCTTACCAGCTCTTCAGCTGTCCTACAGCTCGAGTTAAGTACAAAATACAGATAACGCGTGTGAAGATGACTCGAAACGACCGATCTCGCCAGTGTGCTTTCAAACAGTAAAAGGTACCCGATCGAGCTGGAATCGAGATGGCGAGCCGGAATAAGATCAAATATCACGAGAAGAAATACTAGAGCTCAAATGAATTATCAAATTCCGAGAACATAAGTTTTAACCGACCAAAAGTTGTGAAAAGTTCAGTTCTTTTTTTTTTCGAGCCAACTAGCTCCGGGGCGCGCCGGAATTACCTTAGCTTCCAGCTATAACTAGCTAAGGTCTACGAGTTACTTGTAAGCGTCGAAAACCCGGATAGCGAGACAAGGCGCGGAGCGCAGAGCGCTGCAAAGCGCCGCATGGCGATCTTGCCGGGCCGCCTGGAACGATGCGTAGGGCGCTGGAAAACCTCGCAGGAGACGCCTGCGAGGGCGTCTTTTACGTCGCGCGGGGCTCTGTGAAACCTACCACGACACCTCCTCCTGAGGGCCTGCGAGCCCTGGCGAAGCTCTGCCGAAGCTCTGCCGAAGCTCTTCGCGCACCCTTGAGCCACGCGTATTTGGAAACGCTAGGAAGCCACGTTCCCGGACCCGCTGCAACCTCCGGCAACTCGCTGCGAGGATCGTGGACCAGCAGAAGTGGGCGTGTCCCCCTCACCACCCACCCCCGGCTTCTTCTCTGAAACCCTTAGCTCTCCAAGGAGCTATCCGGGAACTGGGCGCCGGCGGTAAACCGTCATCCTTTCTTACCGCCGGGGGACTCGTAGAGCTTCCTGACAACATATAATGTCGGAAAAAATTGCAGAGAACGAATAGTTTTTCAGCCCAACTCGAGTATCAGACCGAGTTCGGACCTCGCAATGCGACAGGCGGACGCGTCTGCTGTCTCCGAATCGATTTCTGTGATTAACCGCCCTGCAGCCCCCCTACAGCCCGAGTTAAGTGCAGAACGCCGACAGTAGCTCTCAAGATGACTGGAAGAATACGAATAGTTTCGTGATTCTGGATTGTGCAGCAGACCGACTTCAGAGCTCTGGATTCAACAGGCGAACGCGCCTGATTGTTCCGTGTGTGATAGGTGTGCTTACCAGCACTGTAGCTGGCCTACAGCTCGAGTAAAGTAGAAAATGCAGGCGAACGCGCCTGATGATTCTGAGTGCGATAGCTGTGCTTACAAGCTCTGTAGCTGTCCTATAGCTCGAGTTAAGTACAAAATACCGACAACGCGTATCAAGAAGACTCGAAACGACCGATCCCGCCAGTGTGCTTTTTGGCAGTAAAAGATACCCGATCGAGCTGAGATCCGGATGGCGAGCGGGAATAAGGTCGAATATCACGGGGAAAAATACGAGAGCTCTAACGAATGGTCAAATTTTGAGAACAAAATTTTCAACCGACCAAAAGTTGTGGAATATTCAGTTCTTTTTTTCCGAGCCAACTAGCTCTCCAGCGCGCCGGAATTACTGGGCGCCGGCGGTAAACCGTCAACCTTTGTTACCGCCGGAGGACTCGTAGAGCTTCCTGACAGAATATAACGTGTAAAAAATTCCAGAGAACGACTAGTTTTTCAGCCCAAGCGATTTCAGAGCTCTTAAGATAACTCTAACGAAAAAAACGAACAGTTTTGCAACCCAGTTCGAGTATCGAGCCGAGTTCAGACCTCTGAATGCGACAGGCGGACGCGTCTGATGTCTGCGAATGGACTCCTGTGATCCCCAGCCCTGCAGCTCCCCTACAGCCCGAGTTAAGTGCAGAAAACCGACAGTATCGACTCGAATAAAAGAATAGTTTCGCGGACCTAGTCCGAGCAGCAGACCGAGTTCTCAGCTCTGGAATCGACCAACAGACGCGCCTGATGTGACCCGCAACAACACAAGCAGATGTAATCAGCAGATCGATATCTGTGACGCGCAGCACTGTAGCCCTCCCCAAGCGCGAGTTGAGTGCAGAAAGTTGGGAGCACTTCTCAAGATGATTCGGACAATACGAATAGTTTCGCGAATCTAGCTCGGAGAGCAGGCCGAGTTCAGAGCTCTCGGTTCAATAGACGAACGCGACTGGTGGTTCTCCATCGATGTCTGTGACAATGAGCCCGCTAGCTGCCCTACAGCTCGAGATAAGTACAGAAAACCGAGAGCGTCTGTCAAGACGACTCGAATAATACGAATAGGTTTGCGGACCTAGCTCGGCTAGCAGACCGAGTTCAGACCTCTGGATTCAACAGACGAACGCGCCTGATAATTCCGAATGCGATAGATCTACTTACCAGCTCTGTAGCTGCCCTACAGCTCGAGTTAGTACAGCAAACCAAGAGCGTCTGTCAAGACGACTCGAATAATACGAATAGGTTTGCGGACCTAGCTCGGCTAGCAGACCGAGTTCAGACCTCTGGATTCAACGAGCGAGCGCGCCTGATAATTCTCAATGCGATAGGTGTGCTTACCAGCTCTATAGCTGCTCTGAAACACGAGGTAGGAACAGAATACCGACAACGCGTATCAAGATGACTCGAAACGGCCGATCCCGCCAGTGTGCTTTATGGCAGTAAAAGGTACCCGATCGAGCTGAGATCAAGATGCCGAGCGGAAATAGTAAAAGGTATCACGATCGAGAAAAAATGAGATCAAGATGCCGAGCGGAAATAAGATCGAATATCACGGGAAAAAATACTAGATCACAAACGAATTGTTGAATTTCGAGAACAAAATTTTCAACCGACCAAAAGTTGTGAAAAGTTCAGTTCTTTTTTTTCGGGCGAACTAGCTCTCCAGCGCGCCGGAATTACTCTTAAGCTTCCAGCAACTAGCTTGGGGAAGCTCTTCGAGTCATTTACAAAACCACGCAAAAGTTGTCACATTGTTCGCCTCGGCTGGGTGGGCCAACTTGTAAGCGTCCAAAACCCGGATAGCGAGGCAAGGCGCGGAGCGCAGAGCGCTCCAACGCGCCGCATGGCGACCTCTGCCAGGCCGCCTGGAACGATGCGTGGGGCGCTGGAAAACCTCGCAGGAGACGCCTGCGAGGGCGTCTTTTACGACGCGCGGGGCTTTGTGAAACCTACCACGACACTTCTGCCTCGGAGCCTGCGAGCACTGGCGAAGCTCTGCCGAAGCTCTGCCGAAGCGCTTCGCGCACCCTTGAGCCACGCGTATTGGGAAACGCTAGGAAGCCACGCCCCCGGACCCGCTGCAACCTCCGGCAACTCGCTGCGAGGATCGTGGACCAGCAGAAGTGGGCGTGTCCCCCTCACCACCCACCTCCGGCTTCTTCTCTGAACCCCTTAGCTCTCCAAGGAGCTATCCGGGAACTAGCTCCACCCCGCGCCGGAATTCCTCTAGCTCATCGATGCCGAAGAGCTCTACGAGGTATCCTTCCTGGAAAGCCCCAGGGAGCTCCCAAGAGCTCCTGGCGGGCAGCACCACCGTCCGGCTTCTTGTCTTGTACCCTTGAGCTCTCAGCGAGCTCTCTGGGAACTAGCTCTCCAGCGCGCCGGAATTACTCATACGCTTCCAGCAGCTAGCTTAGGGAAGCTTTGCGAGTCACTCTTAAGCTTCCAGCAATGCCTTGCTGAGGAAAGCTCTACGAGTTACCAGCTCTCCAGTGCCCCGGAATTACTCTTAAGCTTCCAGCAACAACGTGCTCAGGGACGCTCTACGAGTTATTACTGGCGCCGGCGGTGAACCGTCAACCTGGTCACCGCCGGGAACCTCGTAGAGCTCCTTTCACGCGTGAGAGTGCTCAGAGTCGAAAGAGAGAGCTTCTGGAAGCATTTCAAAAGGGTGAAGATTTATTTTTTCGTGTCGACATGAAGATCGTTGCTCCAAGTGTTTTGATAGTAAAAATCCGCCTACGGAGCTCATACTAAGACAGAGAGGCCCTCATAGTCGTTTACAGGTGCGAAAAATCTGCTTTCTAAAAATGACTTGTGAAATATCTTTCAAAAAATTGCAAAACCACCCAAAAGTTACCACTTCGTCCTTTCTGGCCGGGTCGACCAACTAGCTCCACCCCGCGCCGGAATTCCTCTAGCTCATCGATGCCGAAGAGGTCTACGAGGTACTTGTAAGTTTCCAGCAGCTAGCCCAGAGAAGCTCTACAAGTTATTACTCTTAAATTTCCAGTAATAACTTGCTGAGGGAAGATCTACGAGTCACGCCCTGGGAAAAGGGAGCACACACCAGAAAGCTCTCGTCGCGAGCCCTAGGACGCTTTCGTGAAGCGCTTCTGGGGCTCTGGACGCTTCCCTGCAGCGCTTCTGAAGCGCTGCGGGAACGTCTTCACGCGTGCCTACACGCGTGCAGAAACGCGTGGACGCGTGCTCGAAGCGCTCCTGGACCCGCTGCGACGTTTCACATGTTGCCACGGGGATTCTGGAGCGGCGAAGATCGGCTGATGGCAGGCACCACCACCGTCCGGCTTCTATCTAAAACCCAGCTCCCCGGGAACTAGCTGCCGGAATTCCTCTAGCTCATTGATGCCGAAGAGCTGTACCGACGCGCGCGCATGGGTCTCCTCGCGTAAACGTGCGTGATGGCGCTGGAAAGCTTGCCTGGCGCACCGCTTAATGGCAGAGAGTGACGCTACGCGCGCGTGCCTGCACGCATGAAGACTCGCTGTCTGGGGTAAACCGTCAACATTTGTTACCGCCAGGGGACTGGTCGAGCTTTCTGATAACATATAATGTCGATAAAAATTACACAGAAAAAACAGCCCAATGTCAGACCTCTCGGATGCAACAGCCGAACGCCCCCGATGCGTCTCGATTCTCTTCTTAACGAACTCTCTGGCTCTCCTACAGCCCGAGTACCTCGTAGAGCTCTTCGGCATCGATGAGCTAGAGGAATTCCGGCGCAGGGTGGAGCTAGTTGGTCGATCCGACCAGAAAACAAGATGTGATAACTTTTGGTCGGTTTTTCAATTTTTTGAAAGATATTTGAAAATTCATTTTGACAAAGCAGATTTTTACTCCAAGCATTGGTATTTATCGTAACTTTGTTCTCTGAGCAGCTCAGCACTCTACGCACACTTCTACTATCGAAACACTTGGAGGAACCATCTTCATGTCGACACGAAAAAAATCATGTTTTCTCTTTTTCGAGAAATGTTTCGAGAAGCTCTCTCTTTCGGTTCTGAGCACTCTTACACGTGAAAAGAGCTCTGCGAGGTTCCCGGCGGTGACCAGGTTGACGGTTCACCGCCGGCGCCAGTTACGTGCGCAAATCGACAACAACTCAAAATGACTCGAACAATACGAATAATTTGGCAAACCTAGCTCGAGTATCAGACCAGTTCAGACCTCTGCATGTAACAGGTGGACGCATGTCTCTGAATCGATTCCTTTGATTACCAGCCCTAGAGCCACCCTACAGCTTGAGTGCAGGAAACCGACAGGATCTCAGGATGACTCGAACAACAAATAGTTCCGCGACATAGTGCTCTGTATTCGACAGGTACACGCGCCTATTCTCCGCATCGATTTCAGTGATTACCAGCCATGCAGGTCCCCTACATCCCAATTTGAGTGCAGAGAACGGACAGCATCTCTCACGATGATTCGAACAATACGAATAGTTTGACAATTCTAGCCCGAGTTTAGACCTCTGTGCTTACCAGCTCTGTAGATGTCTTGAAGCTCGAGTAATCTTCAGAAGACTGTCACCGGAATAAGATCACTCGAAGCGGCGATCCCGGCTGGACGCTCTTTCGGCAGTACAAGCTACCCGATCGAGCTCAGATCTAGATGGCGAGCAGAAATTTGATTGAATGTAATGATACAAATACTAGAGCTCAAACGAATTGAAGGATTTCGAGAAATTTGAATGTCCAGGAGAGCGAAGAGAACTCGGTTGGGTGTTGGGGTCGGCTACACAGGGCGCGTGCGCCCTAGCCGTGCAGAGTCCCTAGGGTCCCTCACGCCCTCTCAACCTCTTTGGGGTTGGAGGCCCGAGGATCTCAGAGATAATCTGCCGAACACCTTGGAGCAGGCGTTCACAAGCTGTGAGCTCGCTATCTGTAACAGTGGCCCCCAGAGGGAGTAAAGAAGCCTCCTGGAAAACTCGTCGCCAGTGGTTGTCCCCAAATGAGACCTCCACATAGCAACCTAGAGCAGAGCCTTCAACACTCACGCCACCGCCCCATCCTCCACGGATACGTTTGATACAATGTCTCTGTTGTCGTAAATATCTGAAGTCAATCCATCTTCCCGTCCTTCCCCTCCTCGCCTCCCAAGTCAACTCATCCGCAACACAATTGAACTCTCTGTAGATATGCTTCCACGGATCCGTCCCTACAGTGGCACACCTGATGTCGTAATCATCCGCCAGTTGATTCATATCGTTTTGTAGACCGTGCACTCTCCTGCGGTACGAACGATCACGGCATTCCCAGATCCCTCGGGCCCAGTTCACCACACACATACTATCTCCAGTCATTTCAACCAACAATGAGCTCTCCGAGCCCTCCTGCCAGACAGCTTCGTTGTTATATCCGTGGGCAATCCTACGAGCGAGCCTGTCGGAGTCCTCAGGGGAGTCCCACGTATCCACAGGGCAAGGAGCACCGGGCGGTTTCCTGAAGATGGGCTCCCATCGAGGCTGTATTTTTATCATGCACGCAACTACATTCCACCAGTCCGTCGCATTCCACTTGATGCTGAACCAGCGTAAATTACCACTCGCCGCCAGCATAAGACAATGCCAGCTGTCAGTGCTTGCATGCGCTCTTCCTCCCACTCTCCTCGTACCTTCCCTCCTCCTGGCTCCCGTGAACATGGATACAAGTGTGTCCCTCCGTAGTGACCATTCCCCCGCACAGTGTAACATGGCCTGAAGCGTCTGGCGCCTGGCTCGTGCTCCACGCATGTCCGTGGAGGCGAAGGCCCGACCATGAAACTGGGCCAGCTCCATCGCAAACTCGAAATTGGCTCGGACCACCTTCTCTAGGAGACTGCAGTGGCCAGCCTGCAAGAATAGCTCGTATGACTTCGGTGTGGTCCTGTCCCTGAACTCCTCCCACGTCTCCTCCTCCCTCTTGTGTAATCCTCGCATACCGTTGAGACACCTCCCCTCCCATACCATAATCCTCTCCAGCAGTCGTAGATTGCACGGCCAGCCTATACATCCGTGGTACACCACAGACTGCACGCGAGCGGCATACCTGCGAAACTTCTCTTTGAGTGAGACCGATCTGAGCGATAAAACTGGATGTCAGCAAAATAGGCCTTCCTCCCTTTCTCCAGTCGATGATACAAGCCGTGATATCCCTTGATTTCCGAGCTGAGCTTCACTCCTAGTACCTCCACCTCCTCCTTCCTCGGCATAACGACAGTCGAGCGCAAGTGCTCTGGGAGATCCTCATCTCCAGAAATCGCACAGATGGCTGGCGAGAGCGGGCAGAGCAGCGGCGGATCGCCACCTGTGTACGTCTGGCCAAAAAGTACATATGCCAAAGAGTCCTCCTTCCAGTCCATCCCCGCCCGTCTGAGTGTCGCCGTCATCACACCGATCATCTGTTGTAGCTGGAGCTGCGATGCGGCACAGAGCGTAACATTGTCCGCCCACAAGAAGTGATGTACAAGAGCACCGTCCGTCCCCTCCCCTTCCAGTCGGACACCGTATCCTAAGGTATCCCAAGTCTGAATCACAGATCCCCAGATGGCTTCCAAGACAATATTGAAAAGTATGGGTCCCTCCTTACCTCCCGTTCGGACCGATTTGTTGTATCTCACCTCATCGCCGCACACGTTCTGAAACTCAAAGGTAGCAATGTTATCCAGCATGGGCTCCACAATGGCTCTGATGAGGCACACGGGGTACTTGAGGTGCAACATGGCCTTGATGATAGTGTGCAGTGTGACATTATCGAAAGCTTTGTGTATGTCCAAGACTCCCACGTGCATCGACTCCGCCTTCCCCCACACATTTGCATGTCTAGTAAGATGTGATAGTGGTGCCGTGACGTTAGTAACCTTCTGATCTTTCTCAAATCCGTATGTGCACAACCGTCGGTTCACAGGAAATGCATCAATAAACTGCAACACACATGCCATGTACCATTTACTCAACACACTGATCAGGCAAATCCCTCTGGTGTTGGAGAGTCGTGTAGCATCCCGCATCTTCGGCACAAGTTGGATACTGAGCTGCCTCCACGTCTCAGGGCTGGAGGCTCCCTGCTCGAAAATCCTCTGGAAAGCACGCCGCACAAACTGCAGGCTCCTCCACGGCAACTCACGAATGACCTCCGCAACGACTCCATCGCTGCCAGGCGCCGTGCCCGGCTTCAAAGACGCACGAGCCTGCAAGAGCATGCCCATCGTGATGACTCTTCCCTCCACCCCACGGTCGTTGTGTCAAGCTCCTGAAAGGCCTCCAAAGTCCGTTTTTCCTCCTCCGAGTTCGTGTAAGACGCCGTCGCATACCTAGTGATCTCCGTACTCCACCTAGTCCTGTCCATTGTCAGCACACCCTCACACTCCAGCTCCTTGAGGATACACCGTGAGGTCTTTCTGGATCCCCTGTGGTCCTGCAGGAGTTGGTTCCTCCTATGCTGTCTCCTAAGGGTCTTCCTCCTACGCAGCAGTTGTTTACGAGTATTCCCAAGGGCCCCCCGCCTGATGGCAGACTCCACCTCTATGAGCTCCCTGGGCCTCTGAATAGGTTTGCAGTTGGGGCGCCCCTTATTGTGGTCCACAAGCTTTGCCGTCTCCAAGAGTACCCGTCCGACCTGCTGCAGGTCCGTCCCTACCGTGTCCGATGCAAGTCCCTCAATCGACACATCCGCAAGCACACGAAACATGTTCCTCGCCGTGTCATCCGCCGGCTGCCAGCCAACCATGGACACAGGGCGGGGTGGCAAAGCTGGGCGCCTGATCTCCGTAGTCTTGAGATTTACCCAGACCAGAGCGTGATCACTATAGGCACTGGCTTTTGCAAGTATACCTGGCGTAGCTTTGATGGGTTCCACAAACTGGACCTGGCATCTCATTTCCTGGTGAGCTCTTGCCTCATCCGCGCACCAACGTGTAGGGATGAGTATATAGTCAAGCACACGCTGCACATGTGTGGAACAGTACGGTATATGTGTGATACGTCGGTCTCCATATGTGTTCGCCGCACAGATCCCCCAAGTACTCATGAACCTCATAAGCATGTCCCTCCTCTCTGCATGGTAGTTCGCCTCCTCCCTCCTCCCGTCCACCTGCATAAGACCTCCTCCCGTCATTCCCAGCATATCGGGTTCAAGTTCCGTCTGAGCATCCATCCCCACCCATGGTATGACTCCAGCCTGTGTAGTTTGAAACATAGTAACACTGCACTTAGTAAGTACATCTAAATATTCCCCCAAGTGGTCCACATCACGCATCACACATGGTAGATACACTGATGTAACTAGAGCACCCCTGAATTCAACACACGCAAATCGTACCCCACTCCGTCGAGCAATCACATGTGGTGCCAAATCCCTGCACCATGCAACCGCCGCCTTGGAGCAGGAGCTATAGTGGATCTCCCATCCACATCTGTTAAAAGTATTTGCACTGGTATGCTCACACTCTTGCAGGCACACCATTTGAATTGACCTGGCTTCACATGCAGCGACCAGGTTGGGTACTTGACCGTCGGATATTTTCTGCACATTCCAGGTTGCGACCACGGTCTCAGTCGCAGCCCTACCGCCCCGTCAATGATTCGGGCACCGTAGTGTCTGAAGAAACTGCACCTGATTAATATCGGGCTCAACGTGTGTCAAATTATCCCCATAGAGGTTCCATCCTTTTGTCGGTCCCCATTCTGCAATCAAAGTCTTTTGTGTAGTATCATCAGCATTCGGCATATACCACATATATGTCATTGGCGGACCCGTCTCACCTCGAAGAATAGCCGTCACATTTTTCTTGACATCAGAAAATAGTGCTTGAAACCGTCCTACCGCCCGAACATGTTCTATCTTCCATGGCTGGCATTCAACTTGAAATCGCACATTGGGAGGCAATGAAGTGAGTCCCCGCCTGTTGTCATTCTCCCACACACGTTTCGCTTCCCATAGGATCTCAGAGGATGTACCTGGCTTGAAATAGATCCTACCCCTCGTGTACGGCCAATATCTACCAGTATTCTCCTGAACCGTCCGATCCAAGTCCAGTGCCACCCTCTGTGTAGCATCAATTTGTTTAGAGTCAATGAGACCATTCATCGCCGTCGTCAGTGCCTCCTGTGAAAGAGCCTCCCGCTGCCGTATCTCACGGTTCCTCCATCCCTCCCTTGAAACCCACCCTTTGAACTCAACATAACGTGGATTCCAACCTGGATCGCGCCTGTCCGTACCCGCCTTCGTGGATCCACTTGCTACCGACAGCCCGTCCCCCTGCTTGAGCTTCTGAACTTCATTGGTGAGGTCCTGGATCGCCGATTCTGTTTTTGATACCCTGGAGTCCTGAGATGTTTTCAGACCGTCCATTTCCGTACGAATAGAGTTCCTGAACGATTGCATGTCTGCCGTCATAGTCTGTTGTCCCATCATGATGGATCGAAACATCTGTTCAATGTCAAGGCCTGCTTCCTGGGCAACCTCATTCGCACCCAACGTTTGTCCCGCACCTCCTCCTTCTCCTTTTCCTGCTCCTTCGACATTACGAGCACGGACAGCTCTTGCAAACGCCCCACCCCCATCATCAATTGTCATGTCCTGGCCCACCGCATGCAAGCCTGGAGCACCTGAAACTGAAGAACCTGCTGGCATCGCTGGTGCAACACCTGAAACTGAAGAACCTGCAGCAGCCATCTTTCTTTTGTGGCTGCGTAAGATATTGAAATCGTAACCTTCACCCTGCACAAAGTGGTTATGCAAGATATTGAAATCGCAACCTTCACCCTGCACAAACGGTACTGTTGGTGTGAGCGATGGCACACAAATAACAGCTCTCCTGTCACTTCGAGGTGTCCCGACCTGTCTGGCTAGATAGTCCCAGTCCGCGTGACTGAAGTCGGATCCCCAGCACTCCGTCTTCCCAAGAGAGAGGAAAAATAGACAATTACAGCAGTAACAATAACAAAAACAAGTGCAGGCGGCCTGGCACACACAATAACAATAACAAGTGCAGCGGCCTAGCTGACCTCGATCTTGCTGAACCCGAAGAAGACGATGAAGGCAGCGATGGCTGCCGCGCCGCCGCCCGCGGCGACGCGCCCCCCCCCCAGACACTAGACGCCTGTGGGATCCAGACGCCTTGATCCAGACGCCTTGAGCCAAATACCCGGAGAGCGAAGACACCCTCGGGGACGGAAATTCGCAGCGTCCAAAACCCGGAGAGCGAAGAGACCGTCGGGAGGAGGAAAATATTCCCTCGAGAGCGCTGGGGGGCTTCCCCTGTAGCACTGTCGAAGCGCTGCCAGGAACGCTTCCACGCGTGCCTGCGCGCGTGCAGGCAGGCGCACGTGGAAAGCGCCACCGAACCCGCTGCCGGCTCGCCGGAGCTGCTGCGAGGCCTGCGGACTGCCGAGGAGCTCCTGGCGGGCACCACCACCGTTGGGCTTCTAATCTTCAACCCTTTAGCTCTCAGCGACCTCCCCGGGAATTTTTTTCCTGGAGAGCTCTGGGAAGCTCCCCTGCAGCGCTGCAGAAGAGCTGCCAGGATCGCTTCCATGCGTGCCTCCGCGTGCAGGCACGCTTGGAAGCTTACCGGAAGCTCCCCCGGACCCGTTGCCGGCTTACCGGAGGCGCTGCGGGGAACGTGGGGCGCCGTGGAAGAGCTCCTGGCGGGCAGCGGCTTCTAGTCTTAGACCCCTTAGCTCTCAGCGTGCTCCCCGGGAATCTCGCGGACGGGAAATCTTTCCTAGAGAGCCGTGGACAGCTCCCCTGGGGCGCTGCGGACGCGCTGCCAGAAACGTTTCCATGCGTGCCTGCACGCATGCAGGCACGCGTGGAAGCTTGTCGGAAACTGGGCGCCGGCGGTAAACCGTCAACCTTGGTTACCGCCGGGGAACTCGTAGAGCTTCCAAGCTGAAAACCGAGAGCACCTACCAACATTCTGACTCATAGTGAATATTTTTTTGACCTCTGAATGCGACAAGCGAACGCGTCTGATCAGACTGAGTTCAGACCTCTCAATGCGACAGGCGGACGCGTTTGATGTCTGCGAATCGACTCATGTGATTACCAGCCCTGCAGTCCCCCTACAGCCCGAGTTAAGTGCAGAAAACCGACAGCATATCTCAGGATGACTCGAATAATATAATAGTTTCGCAGACCTGGTATCGATTTCTATGATCCGCAACACTGTAGCCCTCCCCCAGCACGAGTTGAGTGCAGAAAGTTGAGAGCACTTTTCACGATGATTCGGACAATACGAATAGTTTCGCGAACCTAGCTCGGGCAGCAGGCCGAGTTCAGAGCTCTCGATAGAACAGACAAATGCGCCCGATAATTCGCAATCGATTTCTTTGACTGTAGGCTCTGTAGCTGCCCACAGCTCGAGTTCTTTACAGAAAATACCGAGAGTGTTTGTCAAGATGACTCGAATAATACAAATTGATTTGCGGACCTAGCTCAGCTAGCAAAC
Organism: Prorocentrum cordatum; assembly: GCA_963575745.1. Classification (NCBI taxonomy): domain Eukaryota; class Dinophyceae; order Prorocentrales; family Prorocentraceae; genus Prorocentrum; species Prorocentrum cordatum. The sequence goes on from CAUYUJ010019077.1 coordinate 187,340, forward strand.
CGACTTCAGAGCTCTGGAGTCAAGAGACGAACTTGCCTGATCATTCTGAGTGCGATAGGTGTGCTTACCAGCACTGTAGCTGCCCTGCAGCTCGAATTAAGTACAACATACCCACCATGCGTATCAAGTCGACTCGAATAAACGGATAGGTTTGCGGACATAGCTCGGCTAGCAGACAGAGTTCAGACCTCTGGAGTCAAGAGGCGAACGCGTCTGATGATTTTGAGTGCGATAGCTGTGCTTACCAGCACTGTAGCTGCCCTACAGCTCGAGTTAAGTAGAAAATACCGAGAACGCATATGAAATTGACTCGAATATTACGAATAGGTTTGCGGACTTAGCTCGGCCAGCAGACCGAGTCCAGACCTATGGATTCAACAGGCGAACGCGCCTGATGATTCTGAGTGCGATAGCTGTGCTTACAAGCTCTATAGCTGTCCTACAGCTCGAGTTAAGTACAAAATACCGACAACGCGTATTAAGATGACTCGAAACGGCCGATTCCGCCAGTGTGCTTTTTGGCAGTAAAAGGTATCCGATCAAGCTGGGATCAAGATGGCGAGCGGGAATAAGATCTAATATCACGGGAAAAACTACCAGAGCTCTAACGAGTTTTCAAATTTCGAGAACATAATTTTCAACCGACCAAAAGTTGTAAAAAGTTCCGTTCTTTTTTTTCGAGCCAACTAGCTCTCCAGCGCGCCGGAATTACTCTTAGCTTCCAGCTGTAACTAGCTAAGGGAAGCTCTACGAGTTACTCTCCCGGACACGTC
>CAUYUJ010019078.1:0-45000 GCA_963575745.1 Prorocentrum cordatum
GACGACGACGACGACGACGACGACGACGACGGCGGCGACGACGACGACGACGACGACGACGACTACGACGACGGCGGCGGCGGCGGCGGCGGCGGCGACGAACACGACGGCCCTCCCCCAGAGGGCCGCCTCTCACCCGCCCTCTCTCCCCGCAACGGGAACCTCTCCGCCCCTCGACTCGCGACTCGCTCCGCCCCCGCCTCGTCCCTGCGGACCCCGCGCCCCCGCCTCGTCCCGGGCGCCCCCGCCCGCCGCCTCCCGCACCGAGGAGGAAGAGAACGCTGCACAACCAAGTTAAAGGGAATTGGGACACACAAATAAATACACACAAATAAAAATAGTCCCCATATTTTCCCATATGTTCTGGGTTTTTGTCTTCCCCCCCATTGCCCATATTTTCCCATATTTTCTGGGGAATCGAGGATTAATTGTGTCTGTGTGTTTCTTCCCCTCCTGACAATTCTTGCGTCGGCGGCTGGGCACGGGACGCCTGCGCTGGCGAGGGGATGCCCGCACGGGGGTGCCGTTGGATTGACTTGTGCCGCCTCCCGCGCCGAGGAGGAAGAGGCGCGCTGCGCAAACACTTCCTGCGTCGGTGTGGCTGGGCACGGGACGCCTGCGCTGGCGAGGGGATGCCCGCACGGGGGTGCCGTTGGATCGACTCGTGCCGCCATGCAAGAGGAGGAGCGGGGGGAGGGCGCGGCCGACAGAGGGGCGGGCGGTGCGAGCGGCTCCGGGGGGAAAGGTCGCTCCCCGACAGCAGAAACACAGATGTTCGCAGATCCGCGCGGATGTCTTGGATCCGCGCAGGGGTCCCCCATTGGCGAGCGGAGCGCGCGAGCGCGCCAGGGGCGGTGCCGCCAGGAGGATCCAACGAGGATCCAATAAATCCGCGCGGAGTTCCGAACGTTTATCTTCGTGCTGCTCTTGCTCTTGGACGAGTCGGTATCGAATCGACATGTGATGGGATCGGGCAGCATCGGCTCGGAATACAAATCGAACCAGATCGACCGCGCCAGGATGCACAATAGAGCCACGTAAGCATCGGCCGGCATCGGGCCGCAGAAGCATCGGATGCGATGCGATCCAGCTGGCCGAAACCGATATCCAATCGGATCGATCGGATCGGCATGGGCCGTGCATTGCTTTGACGGCGAACGTTTGCGGGGCAGGAGGAAGAGAACCAAGGGGAAAAACAACACACAAGAAACATGCCGTCAGCGCGAGCGAATGCCGCGAGCTGGCGATGAGCTTGGCACGCGAAGGATTTAGATGGAGCCTGAATTCTGGCCCTCGTAAGCCTAAAACCTCCTAGATGAGGTCGGCGTAACGGGGTCGGAGGATCGCACCGCATCGGCGATGCATCGGCGACGTCGACGTGAAGCAAATCGGGCCCCACATCCAGCCGCATCGGCGATGCATAGGCGATGCGGCGCGATCCTCCGACTCAATCTGCTCGGATCCCATTCAGGAGGCCTGGAGCAGGTAGGCCCTGAAGTCTGGCCCTCGTAAGCTGTGTGTGCGGCAGCCCTCCTGCACGCGCTGGCAAGGCAGTGGCATCCAGGGCGTCGTCCCTGCGGGGCCCTCCCCCCCCCGTCCCCACTTCCTCCGTCCCCGTTCCCGTCCTCGCCCCTCTTCCTCGTCCTCCTCCTCGTCCTCGCCCCTCTTCCTCGTCCTCTTCCTCGTCCTCGCCCCTCTTCCTCGTCCCCTACCCCCTATTCGGCTCTTCCTCGTACTCCTCATCCTCAACCTCACCATCATCATCATCAATTTCGGCCGCCGGTCTCATCAGCATCATCACCAGCCCCAGCACCACTAAAAACCGCCATCATCACAATGATCACCTACAGCACCATCATCACCGTCGCCATCATCATCCACGTCATCAACATCGTCGTCGTGGTTGGAATCATCCTCGTTATCATCATAACCATCATCGGAATCACCATCGCCACAGTCACCAGGCTTCTCAGTTTTATCACCACAATCACCGTCATCACCATCGCCATCCTCGTCAATACCACAACCGCCATCAGTACCACCACCAGCATGGAGTCCCTTTCAACGGCAGGCGCGCGCCCAAACTTCGCGCGTGTGTGTGTATGTATGCGCGTCGGCGCCAGCAACCAACCCATCCTGCAGGCAGGCAGGGACCTGACGTCCAAACCACACGATAGGCCAGCACGAACCTAAGCTATGTTTACAAACGGCCCAGTCCACGCGACCGTCGGGGCCCCAAGAACGCACCTGGCCCACCACCCCGACGGGGCTGCATTGGAGGACCCACACCTTCGACCGCAATGGGCTGCGAAAGGGGGGCCCTTCTCAAGGATGCCCTCGGGGCCCGATCCTGCCCCGTCTGTGGCGAGAGGTGGCCAGGGGCCCACGACCCCAGGGGCCGACGCGGCCCTGCAGGGCCAGCCTCTACTCGACAGTGAAGTCGGGAATGTCCTAGCAAGAGACGGGCACGGTCAGGCAAGGGTCTCCACGGCCGAGAACGGCAGAAGATGTCGGCGGGCAGCTTGCGGGCTTGGCCACGGGCCCAACCCGAAACGGAAAGCCGCTGCGCTGGCACCGCGGCATCCTTTTCAACGGCAGACGCGCGGCAAAGCGTCGTCCTCGCGCGCGAGGGCCCCACGGTAGGCCGGCACGAAGATCGTGCCCGGCCCACCACCCCGGCGGGGCTGCATTGGAGGACCCACGCCTTCGAGGGGGTCGAAATGGGCTGCGAAGGGGGGGCCCTTCTCAAGGATGCCCTGGGGGTCCGACCCTGTCCCGCCTGCGGCGAGGGGTGGCCAGGGGCCCAATGAGCCCAAGTGTCAACGCGGCGGCCAGTCTCTGAAACCAATCCTCCACATTTCACCTGTTCCTCTGTCTTTTTCGCTAACCAACCGCAAATCACTCCTGGAAGCGACCAAGCGATGGACACAGCCGGGAACAACCCCGCGCACTCGCCACAACTGGCCATTTGGACCGACGCAAGGACTGTGGAAATAACACTCCACCTGCCACATCCTGGCTAAACAGCCTGGATAAATAATCGTCTGCAGTTCCTTGGCAGAAATTTCACCTTCCAGCAGCTTCACAAAAACTGCGATGCAATTTCGGGCAGATTTCGCGTTGGCCCAACGCCCTCGCAGGTCAGGGCCGCAGATATCTCCAAGGACGCAGCAACGATGAATGGCCCCACCCGCCCAAGGCCCAAAGCCAAACGAAGACAGCCCCAAGACAAGCAGGCCCCTATAAAAAAAGAAAAGGGAAATGCTCACGGGGTTTGGGCCGCCATGGGGCCGCCAGGGGGGGCCGAGCTAGGCCTTTGGAAAACCAGCGGACCAGCTTCCGCCATGGACGCTAACCATTGCACTGCCAATCGCCAATACACCCCCTTTCCCGCTATTGGCGCGCTGGAGATTGATGATGCCACCGTTGCCGCCCCAATCGACTGCGGCGCCCTGCCCGCGGGCCGCCCGGAGACCACATGTCCGCTGCACGCAGCGAGAGCCAACGGCCACTGCGAGACGTGGAGCGCGGGCGCCCCGTCGAGCACCGCGCGGGCCACCGCCGCTGGCAGCCGCCAACTTGCCCCAGGCCGACAAGAGGCGCCCAATCGCAGACAAGTGGCGCCCGGCTACAGGGGCGAATCTTGCCGCCCAGCCTGGGGCCAGTGGAGACATCCCCTATCCCTAGATCGGGTAGGCCTCGTGCACCTCCTCGCTGGAGGTGGCCCCCCTGGTGGTGCTGGTGTCGCATCTCCCCCCTCCGAGGTCGTGGCCCCGCCCGACTGAGAGCCGGGCAAATCTGCTCGAAGCAGCCCCGGACCGTCTTGTCCGGCATCTTGCGGCCACAGTACACGCCCCCGTTCTTCACGACGACCCTGGCGGGCCGCGGCATCCCCCCCGAAGGGCTGGCAGACGGCGTCCCCCCGCCGCTTCCTCTGCTCCCGCCCTCCCTCTGATGCTGGGGACTTCCCTGGGGCCACTCGCTCCACGTTTGCGCCGATGCTGCGCCGAACGCCCGTCGACTCGAGTCGAACTGAAGCACAGCTTCAGCCGAACCCGAATCGAGCCAGCGTCGAGCCAGAGTCGAACCGAGCCGTCAGGTGCGCCCCAGGAAGGTGCCCCAAACGAGTATCTGACCCTCCCGCTCATGCCTCCTCCTCCCCATCCAGCATCCAAGATGAAGCGGGCCCGAGCGAGCGAGCCCTACACTGGCCGCGCAGGTCTACGCTGGATCCGTCCGACCCGACCTCGTTGTTGACGGGGGGGGGGCCTGCAACGACGGCCCAGACAAGCAGGGTCGAGAACGCGCGCACGCGCCCCAGAGGAAGGCTGGTCGGTGAGGCGCGCGGGGGAGCGGCCGCTAAAGCTGCATATGTGTGTATAGCGAGGCGCGGCTGCTCTTGGGGTGGTGGCAAGCGTGCTGGGGTACGGGCGAGCCTCGTGGCCGCGGCCCCCACGAATGAGCATGGCATTATCGCCCTGGACACCCGGGCTGGTGTCGTACTCATGATGTCGACTGTGTGATCGTTCGTTGGGGCTCATCGGCTGAAGCGCTGATCAGCGTCGAAAGTGTCAACGCCACTGCACTGCGCAAGGTACAAGCCAAGGGAGCACACATGTTACATAGTTCTCAACATTGCGAACCTGATGTGCGTGCTGCTGATTGGTGATACAATCAAATTGCACTGAGCTCTGTAGTGAAAGACTTGGTTTGGGCTGGACCTCAGATGGGGTAATCGCAGTTCTCGCTGGCAGAAGTCCTGCGGCTCCCTGACACAGAGGTTCGCCCAATGTTTGTTGAAAATATTCCGAGTCCCAGAGTGGCAGGCGAATGTTGGGAGATACAAAAAAAACGGATCCCTCTACTCCCGGAACTCCTCTGGGGGTGCGTTCTGACCAAGGTGTAGAGGCGAATCCAGCGGTGACGACAAGGACCTCCCCGGAAACCCAAAATGGCGAAAACGAGGCGAGGGCAGCGGTAGAAGTACCCTTTCCTCCTGTGAGCTTTAGGTGCGTCCCCTGGAGTGCCGCAATTCCGCTGCGGCTGGCGGTGCCAGGGCAGAGCCCGAGGCATCGACTGCTTCCCGTGGGGTGCGAGACGCCATCTCAAGGGTCGCAGAGCGTGCTGACATCCCGAGATGCCCGGGGACCTGAGTCGCGGGGTGGGTCGTGGGTGGGTTGCGGGGTGGGTCGCGGGTTGGTCGCGGGTGGGTCGCGGATGGGTCGCGGGGTGGGTCGCGGGTTGGTCGCGGGTTGGGTTGCGGATGGGTCGCCGTTTGGGTCGCGGGGTGGGTCGCGGGGTGGGTCGCGGGGTGGGTCGCAGGGTGGGTCGCGGGTGGGTCGCGGGGGGGACAACAACCAACCAAGAACAACCAACAACAACAACAACAAAAACAACAACAACAACAACAACAACAACAACAACAACAACAACAACAACAAACACAACAATAATTGTAAGACTGTTCGCCCTTATCTGCCCCGGTGTCCGTCAACGCGTATTTCCCAAACCCTCGATACCCGCCCTCTTCGTCTTCGATCGAACCCCCTTTGGGGGTATACCTTTCTACCCTGCAGGCCCGGCCCTGGCAAGCGGCGGGGCGGCCGCGGACCGTCGGCCTGGCCAGCGGCAGCGCTGATCGGCGGGGCGGCCGCGGACCGCCGACCCGACCCCAAGAAGGACGGACAGGGGACCGACCACGACGACGACGACGACGACGACGACGTCGAAGACGACGGCGACGACGACGACGGCGACGACGAGCGAAAGCGAGAGCGAGAGAGAACGACAGCAGGGCCACGAAGGGCACGAGGTAGGCAACGAAGGGCGACAGCGGGGACACGAAGGTAATGCGTATGGGGCCACGAAGAGCGCGAACGAGCGGGGGACACGAAGTGCAGATAATGCGGGGCCAAAAAAGGCAACTATGGGGCCACTGAGGGTAGCAACTGGGCCACGTAGGACAGTGAGGGGGACACATATGGCGACAGCGGGGCCACGAAGGGCATGCACATGGGGCCACAACGGGCGCGACTCGGGAGCGCGGCGCTTGGGCAAATTGCAAAAAGTCCAACGCAAGGCCATTCTTCAGTAAGTTGCAAGCGCGTCTCCAGCGACAGCGCGACTCCAGAGCGCCGGGAGAGCAATTCCTGAATAAAATGTAACGAAGTCCCCAGCGAAAGCGCGACTCTTGAATAAAATGCGAGGAAGTCTCGGGCGGCGAAAAGTACCCCGGCAAGGTCCCGGCAAGTCCCCGGCAAGGTCCCGGCAAGGTCGGGCCAGAGATGCCGGAGCCCTGTTACAGGGCCCCAGGACGGGCCAAGAGGTCCCCAAGAAGCCTCCAAGACGGTCCAAGAGGGCCCCGAGACGGCCAAAGATCGCCAGAAGACGCCCAACAGGGCCCCAAGACAGCCCAAGAGGCCTCCAAGACGCCCCAAGGGCCTTCCAAGAGGCCTCCGAAGAGGGCCCCAAGAGGCCAAAATCGTTGATTTTCATTTTTTTTTTCTATGTTTTTTGCGTTCTGGCTTTTTCGGCTTCCGGACGCTCCAAGACGGCCCAAGAGGCCCCCAAGACCGCTCCAAGACGGCCCATGAGGCTCCCAAGACGGCCCCGGAACGGCCCAGGAGGGCCCCCAAGACGGCCCAAGTGCCGCCCCAGACGGACCAAGAGGCCCCAAGACGGGCCCAAGAGGGGCTCAAGAGGGGAACCGTGAACTGAAAAATCGAGCCCTCCGCCCCAGAAGGCGCCCAGGAGGCCCCAAAAAGGCCCCAAGAGGCCCCCAAGAGGCCCCCAAGACGCCCCAAGAGGCGCCCAAGAGGCCCAAAAGAGGCCCCAGAGGCCCCAAAACAGCCCCCAAGAGGCCCCAAAACTCGGCTAGCCCACAACGGTTCGTGGACAGGGGACGGCGGGAAGAACAAAATTAATGAGCGAAAGCGTTTAATAATTTGCGAGGAATGTTTCTCGGGGCAGATGGGTGTGGGAACGGGGGGAGGTCTCTGGCTAAATTGTAAGGGGGATAGGATCATGAATCTCAAGGTTAAGTGGGAGATGACGTTTTGTCGTTTGGTAGTTAAAGGCCGTTTTTTTGTAAGCCCTTCGTTGTTTTTTGAGGCCGCATGTCGTTTTGTTTGTTGTAACCAGTGGAGGGGGCCAGGGGCCCTTTTGAGCAGAAGAAGATTTTTAGATTTTTTCATGTCACACAAAAACAGGGGTGGCAGTAGAGTTCGTCGAGGGCGCACTTCGGTTGAGAAAAACAGTATGCACCGGTGAGGGGGCTTCAACAATCATTATTCCTCTGACATGGAATAATCCACAAACTGCAGCTGCAGCAGCAACAACAACAATCATTATAAGACTGTTCCGTCTTATTTGCCCGTGTGTCATTCAAAACGACTGCCCCACACCCTCGATACCCGCCCTTTTTTTTTTCGATCACACCCCCTTTGGGGGGATTCCTTCTTTTTGCGGATGGCGGCGGGTTTAGACAGGCGGGCAAACCTGAACGGGCGGAATTCCTTCGTGGGCGTTCATTGTGATCTCGTCGCTGGGAATTGGTTTATGGGCCCTGCATTAAATAAGGATTGGGGGAGGAGATTGGTAGAGACGGGGAAAATAAGCTACGAATGAGGAGTGAAAGAGGGGAGGAAAAAAGAGAGAGAGGAAAGGTAAGAAAGAGGGGAGGAAAAGGAAATAGAGAGAGATACGAGGAGAAGCCGGAGGAAAGGAGGGGGGGTGGGGACCAAGGGGGGGGGGGAAGGGAAGGGAAAGGAGGGGGGGGGGGGGACCAAGGGACCCAGGGGGCAGGGGGTCGTGGACCCAAGGAAAGAGGGGAGAAAAGAGAAGAAAAAAAAAAGGAAAAACGACCTCTCCACGAGTACCACGAGAGGAAGGGATGAAGAGGGGGGGCGGGCTGATTCTGTTAGAATGGCTAGCAAGAGAGAAATGGGAGAGAAACCAACAAAAATTATCCCCGGCAAAGCTACTAACAGCGATGTGTAGAAGCATATCTGAAAGCATTCCCCTTAAGATTCAGATGAAAATCCAGTTGTCGAATTCTGCTGTTCTCGCAGTCGTAGTCGCTTTCGCGATGACAGTCGCAGCGGCAACGGCAGTCGCAGTCACAGCCTCAGCCTCAGCCTGCCTCCTCCTCCTCCTCCTCCTCCTCCTCCTCTTTCTCCTGCTCCTCCTCCTCCTCCTCCTCCTCCTCCTCTTCCTCCTGCTCGTCCTCGTTCTCGTCCTCTTCGTCTTGCTCGTCCTCCTCCTCCTGGTGCTCTCTCCTCCTCCTCCTCCTCCTCCTCCTCCTCCTCCTCCTCCTCCTCCTCCTGGTGGTCCTCGTTCTCCTCCTCCTGGTGCTCTCCCCACCCCCTCCTCCTCCTCGTCCTCCTCCTCCTCCTCCTCCTCGTCCTCCTCTCTCTTCCTCCGCCTCTCTCCTCCTTCATTTTGGGGTTTAGTCCTCCCCTCTCCCTCCTCCTCCTCCTCTTCATCTTCTTACTGGTTCGTCCTCGTTCTCGTCCTCCTCGTCTTGCTAGTCCTCCTCCTACTAGGTGTTCGGGCCTGTCGGACCTCCTCACTCATCCTCATACTCTCCTCCTACTCCTGGTGGTCCTCGTTTCTCCTCCTGGTATATCACCCCCCCTCCTCCTCTCCTCCTCGTCACTCGTCCTTCTCCTCCTCCTCCTCCTTCTCTTCATCCGCATACCCCTCCTCCTCCTCCTCCTCTTCCTGGTCGTCCTCCTCCTCCTGGTCGTCCTCCTCCTCCTGCTCGTCCTCCTCCTCCTCCTGCTCGTCCTTCTTCTCCTGCTCCTCCTGCTCCTCGTCCTGCTCCTGCTCGTCCTCGTCCTCCTGGTCTTGCTCGTCCTCCTCCTCGTCGTGCTCTTGCCCCTGCTGAAAATGTGGCCCAGGAATGGGAGTTCTGGGAAGTCGAAGAGCACGAAGTTGCCTACAGTTGGCTACGGGCATTCAAAATGTGGCCCGGGAATGGAGTTCTGGGAACTCGAAGGGCACGAAGTGGCCTACAGTTGGCTCCGGGCATTCAAAATGTGGCCCGGAATGGAGTTCTGGGAACTCGAAGAGCACGAAGTGGCCTACAGTTGGCTCCGGGCATCCAAAATGTGGCCCGGGAATGGAGTTCTGGGAACTCGAAGAGCACGAAGTGTGTGACTGTTGCATCCGGCCCTCCAGAATGTGGCCCGGGAATGGAGTTCTGGGAACTCGAAGAGCACGAAGTGTGTGACTGTTGCATCCGGTTATTCTAAATGTGGCCCGGGAATGGCGTTCTGGGATCTCGAAGAGCACGAAGTGTGTGACTGTTGCATCCGGGTATTGAGAATGTGGCCTGGGAATGGAGTTCTGGGAAGTCGAAGAGCACGAAGTGTGTGACTGTTGGTGAAAAACGAGCCCGGCACCTGCCGCCCGGCAACTCCCAACACCTGCCCGGACCCCCCTGTGGAGTGATCTGCTGCTCTCTTTTGATCCCACTAGAAACCTATCAGTCTTCGCTGTTAGGTAATAAGAGAGGTAGAGAAAAAAAGAGAGAAACAGGGGAGAGAAAGAAAGAGGGAGGAGGCAGGAGAGGGGAGAGGAGGAAGAGGGGATAGGGCAGAGGGGCATAAGGATGAGGGAAGAAGGGAGGGAGGGAGAAGGGAGGAGAGGAGGGAGGAGGGAGGAGGGAGACGGAGGAGGAAAAGGAAGGTAAGAGCATGAACGCTCCAGGAAGTCCTAGGCGAAAGCGCCGTTCCTGAAGGAAGTCCCGGGCGGGAGCCCACGACGGGCGGGCGATCCCCTGACGGGCGGGTCGGGCGGGCGGGACATTCAAGCGGGATGCCTGAGTACGGCGAGAGCGCGTTTACTAAAATTGTAACGGCGTCCTTGGCGCAGCGTGTTTCCTGAGCGTCGAAAGCGCGATTTCTGAACAAACTGCGAGAAAGTCATAGGCGAGCGCGCAAATCCTGAATAAAATGTGAAGGGCTCTGTGGCGGGAGCGGGAGTCTTGACTAAATTGCGAGGCAGTTTTGGCTCAATGACGAGGGAGTCTCAAGCGGGAGCGCCGTTCATGAGTAAATTGTGAGGAATTCTCAGATGGGAGCGGGGGGCCTGACAAAAATGCGATTAAACCACAAGCGGGAGCACCGATCCTTAGTAAATTGTGAGGAAGTCTCAGGAGCGGGGGTACTGAATAAATCCCACCAGCCCTCTGGGCGTAGGTGGTTCCGGGAATTGTCTCTTCCACCCCTCCTTCTTCCCCTTCCGGAAGGGGTTTACCCCTCCCCCTGACCCCCTCCCCTGGACCTGGACGGGGGGGTTCGCTGATAGTTGGAGCGTCCAAAACGGCCTCGGCGAGGAAGCCACAATCATCGGTTTTACGAAGGTTTTGGCCCCATGTTTGCCTCTTGGGGGGGCAGTGCTAATTGACCCCACCCTCTTCTTTGATCGATCTCCTCCTAGATGGCCCCAAGAGGCGCCCGGGAGGCCCCAAGAGGCGCCAAAATAGCCCCAAGATGGCCCCAAGAGGCCCCCAAGAGGCCCCCAAGAGGCCCCAAGAGGCTTCCAGGATGGTTCCAAGAGGCCTCCAAGAGGCTCCAAGAGGCCGCCATGAAGCTCCAAGAGACCCCCAAGAGGCCCCAGAGGCCTCCAACAGGCCCCCAAGAGCCCCCCAAGAGGTTCCCAAGCGGCCTCAAGAGGCCCCCCCGAGGCACCCAAGACGCCCAAGAGCCCCCATTGACCGCCAAGAGACCCCCAAGACGCCCGAAGAGGCTTCCAAAAGGCTTCCAAGAGGCATCCGAGCGGCATTCAACCATCCACCCAGCGTCATCATTCTCCTCATCCCTCCTTCGCTCGGTTCCTCGCCACCCCCTCATCTATCCATCTGGCCTCCTCTTCCACCAAATCCTTTGCACGGATCGGCTGTCCCTCTCGTTGCTCCCCCACTTCCCTGATCTCTTCAACTTGCCTGGACATCGTTCTGGATGGGTTGGTGGGGATACGCGAAGCGTCAAGAATTTGGAGGAAATCTCAAGCGGAAACCGTTGTTGTTGTTGTTGAAGATTATTACTTCTAAAGGATAATTATTGTTGGGGCCCCTGGTGCGCGACCCCCCCGCCGCGCCTAGGCCGCAGCCTCATTTTCATCATTTTCGCGAGGAAGTCTCAGGCAAAACGGGTTGGTCCGGATCCGGTTGTGTTGTTACGATCCGTTTTCCCTTGCAAAAAAAAAGCTAAAGTGGAATTTCTTGTTCTAACATAACCAAACTTCAAGAATCCCTTGCAACAAATAAGGTAAAGTGGACATTCGCGCGCGCAAGACGAAATCCTTCCAAAACCTTAGTTTTCGTAGCGAATTTAACATAACAAACATCAAAAAAACCAATGGTTTCTCAAAAAAAATGTCAAAATGTCATCCCGCGCGCTCTTGCGGATTCGTAGGAAACCCAACACTTTTTACATAATTTCTGTCAAACGGGCTTTTGCGAGCAACTTTTTCGAACTTCTGCAACAACGGTTGCGCACCTGCCAGGGCCATCATCCCTGTCAAATAATACCATGCGGGGCACATTCGTTTTTTCTTCGCGCGCGCACGCCGTCGTCGTCGGCCGCGGGGCCCTGAATAGTAGCCATGGTCGTCCGCATGCCACGAAGTGAAGTGTCCGAACGTCATAGGGCGGGAAGCTGGGTGTGGGTGGTGGCGAAGAGTCGTTTGGAAATTTGGTAGAGCTTGAACCGGCCCCCCCACAAAGTGGGGGTATTGCCCGCCTCCTATGAAAACCCTGGCACTGGTGAGAACGGTGTGTCCCCACGTGCTAGTAATTGTTGTTGTTGCGATTGTTGTAATCCGGGGGGCAACGGGCCCCTGACGAAAAACAAGGTGCGAGCGTCGAGGGGCACACTTTGATTGAGAAAAACTGCATGCACCGGTGAGAGGGGGGATCAACAATAATTATTCTTCAGAAGTGAAAATTCAACAGCAACAACAACACCAACAACAACAGCATCACCAACAACAACAACAACAACAAAAATCATGTTAAGACTGTTCGCCCTTATCTGCCCCGGTGTCCGTCAACGCGTATTTCCCAGACCCTAGATACCCGCTCTCTTCGTCTTCAATCGTACCCCTTTTGGGGGGTATACCTTTCTTCCTTGGGTGCCGGGCCCTGGCAAGCGGCGGGGCGGCCGCGGACCGTCGGCCTGGCCAGCGGCAGCGCTGATCGGCGGCAACCTGACCCCAAGAGGGACGGACAGGGGACCGAACACGACGACGACGACGTCGACGACGACGACGACGACGACGACGACGGCGTCGACGGCCACGACGGCGACGACGACGGCGACAAGCGAAACCGAAAGCGAGAGAGAGAACGACAGCGGGGCCACGAAGGGCACGGAGTAGGCTACGAAGGGAACCAGCGGGGACACGAGGGGAATGCGTATGGGGCCACGCAACGCACGAACGAGCGGGGGCCACGAAGGGCAGATCATGCGGGGCCACAGAAGGCAACGACGGGGCCACTGAAGGTAGCAACTGGGCCACGTAGGACACCGAAGGGGCCACAAAGGGCGACAGCGAGGCCACGAAAGGCATGCACATGGGGCACGACGGGCGCGAACGAGCGGGGGCCACGAAAGGCATACGTATATTCAGCCGCGGAAGGCAAGGACGGCGCCACTGAGGGTAGCAACTGGGCCACGCAGGGCAGCGAGGGGGCCACGAAGGGCGACAGCGGGGCCACGAAAGGCATGCATATGGGGCCACGACGGGCGCGAACGAGCGGGGGCCACGAAGGGCATACATATGAGGGGGCCACGAAGGGCTGCTACGGGGCCACGAAGGACAGCGAGGGGGCCACGGAGGGCTTCAACGGGACTGCGAAGGGCAGCGAGGGGGACACAAAGGGCTGCAACGGGGCCACGAAGGGCAGCGAGGGGGCCACGAAGGGCAGCAACAGGGCCACGAAGGGCAGCGAGGGGGCCACTAAGGGCATACATATATGGGGCCACGAAGTGCTACAACGGGGCCACGAAGGGCTTCAACGGGGCTGCGAAGGGCAGCGAGGGGGACACAAAGGGCTGCAACGGGGCCACGAAGGGCAGCGAGGGGGCCACGAAGGGCAGCAACAGGGCCACGAAGGGCAGCGAGGGGGCCACTAAGGGCTGCAACGGGGCCATGAAGGGCAGCGAGGACCACGAAGGGTTGCAACTGGGCCACGAAGGGCAGCGAGGGGGCCACGAAGGGCTGCAACGGGGCCACGAAGGGCAGCGAAGGGGCCACGAAGGGCTGCAAAAGGGGCCACGAAGGGCAGCGAGGGGGCCACGAAGGGCTGCAATGGAGCCACGAAGGGGTGCGAGGAGGGCACGAAGGGCTGCAACGGGGCCACAAAACAAAGCGAGGGGGCCACGAAGGGCTGCTTCGGGGCCACGAGGGGCAGCGAGATCCCGATTCCTAAATAATCTGTGAGGGAGTCAAAAGCGTGAGCGCGATTCCTGGGTGCCTGAGTGCCGGGGGCGCGGCGCTTGAGTAAATTGCGCGGGATTCCAAAGCAAGGGCGCTATCCCTGGGTAAATTGCAAGCAAGTCTCCAGTGAGAGCGCGACTCCAGAGCGCCGGGAGAGCGATTCCTGAATAAATTGTAAAGAAGTCCCAGGCGAGAACACGCTCCTGAATAAAATGCAAGGAACGTCTCGGGCGGGAGCGGGGGTCCTGGCTAAATTGTCAGGAAGTCTCAAGCTGCTCGAGTGTCCAATAACGCGTATTTCCCAGACCCTCGATACCCGCCCTCTCCGTCTTCGATCGAACCCCTTTTGGGGGGTATACCTTTCTTCCCTGCAGGCCCGGCCCTGGCAAGCGGCGGGGCGGCCGCGGACCGTCGGCCTGGCCAGCGGCAGCGCTGATCGGCGGGGCGGCCGCGGACTGTCGACCCGACCCCAAGAAAAACGGACTGGGGACCGACCACGACGACGACATCGACGACGACAACGACGACGTCGACGACGACGGCGACGACGACGACGACGGCGACGACGACGACGACGAGCGAAACCGAAAGCGAGAGAGAGAGAGAGAGAGAGAGAGAGAGAGAGAGAGAGAGAGAGAGAGAGAGAGAGAGAGAGAGAGAGAGAGAGAGAGAGAGAGAGAGAGAGAGAGAGAGAGAGAGAGAGAGAAAACGACAGCAGAACCACGAAGGGCACGAAGTAGGCCACGAAGGGCGACAGCGGGGACACGAGGAGAATGCGCATGGAACCACGAAGAGCGCGAACGAGGGGGGGCCACGAAGAGCAGATAATGCGGAGCCACAGAAGGCAACGATGGGGCCACTGAGGGTAGCAACTGGGCCACGTAGGACAGTGCAGCGGGGCCACGAAGGGCCCGCACATGGGGCCACGACGGGCGCGACCGAGCGGGGGCCACGAAGGGCATAATCCAGAAGCCGCATTAAAGTGATCATTTGTTTTTTGGCCCCCCCTCTGTCACAGAGGGGGTCAAATATGCCCCCCCTCTGTCACAGAGGGGTTCCCAGATGCCCCCCCTCTGTCACGGAGGACCTCGTTCTGGGTGCTCTTCTGCCACGGGAGCTCCCGATACGATTGGAGACGATAAAATGTGATAGCGGGATGGGGGATTGGAGGGGGAGGGAGAAGAAAACGATGAAGGAGAGGAGGCAACGACAGCACCGATGAAAGCACCGACTCTTTTTCCTTCTCCGCTCGGGCAGCGGTCGCCGAGCACGACGGCGCGCGCGAGTCGCCGCCGCTCACGATGCATTGGCAAGGCCTCCGCTGCTGCGGAGGGTCGACGTTCGGCCGATGAGGCCTCCCTCCGCTGCTGCGGAGGGGCGGCTCCTGTGCGATGGTTCAACTAAGCTTTTCCCAGGGATTGGTTTCGGGGGGGGGTTCGACCCACCTCCAAGTCGTGGTCGCGACCTCCCAGTGCCCCTGGCCGCTACTCCACCCACTGTGGCTGCTCCACCAGTCACTGGGGCGTTGGTCGCTGCCGAATGCAACTTGCATGTCGCGCCAGGCGGAGTCGACCATGCGGTCCTGCAGCGAGGAAGCCTCGCCGCTCGGCTGTTGCCACTCGCGCTCCTCGCCCTCCTTGGTGCGCCACCACTCATCCCTGCGCCACTCCTCGTCTGTTGGTTGCTGCCGTGGCGTTTGTGGCCTCCGCTGCTGCGGGGGCTCTGGCGGCTCGTGGCCGAGGGCAGCGATCGCGTCCGAGATGTAGATGGCGGCGCCGCGCTGCCCTCGCTGCTCCAGCGGCGCAGGCCCTGGAGATGGGCACTGCGGGGTCGGCTGCCACCTGGGGGGTGATAAATAATTATTTCTATATCCCCCCCCTGTCAACTCCCGCCCCTTCCCGACACTCATTTCCTTATGTCATCCCTCGTCCTGCTCAGCCTATTCCTCATTCCCTCTCCTCCCTCCTGCCCTCCCCGTGCTCCACCGCCCCTCTCCCCCCCTCCCCCTTTCAACCCCCCGCCGCGACCTTCCATCGCCAGCCGCGGGCATGTCGCGGCCGTCGTCCGCGCTTTCGTCTGCCCATCTTGGTGGGCGCCACGCCTGTTGGGCGCGCTCGTCTTGCTCGTCCCTCTCGCTGTGCTGCTCTGGTGCCTGGCGCTCGGGTCCGTGCTGCTCGGGCGGCAGCGGCGCCCTGAGCGCAGCTGCCAGCTGTTTCTGGGCGCGCCTGTCTTTCTTCTCTTTGGCTCTCTCCTGCTTCCTCCCCGGCGAACGCACGCTGGCCATGCGCATTTGGAACAGGAGAGGGTAGTGGGCGCCGCCGTGCCAGCGCCCCTCCACCTCCACGGTCTCTGGCGGGAACGTCTTCTGCAACGCGCGGAAGAGGGTCACCTCGCGATTACTAGAGAAGCGGTGGTCCCCTCTAGCCTCAGCCTCGGCGCGCCTCAGTTTCTCACTCTCCTTCTCTTGGATCTTGCGTTGGCATTCCTCTGACTGAGTCAGTAAATCCTGGAGGTGCTCGCGGGCGTCTTTTTTCGGGTAGTAGCAAGAGTAAGGCATCCCAGGGCCTCCGTTCTGGCTGTGGTGCCAGTACGTCGGCTGCGATGATGGGCTGGTGGCGGCCCCCGCTGCTGCGGGGGCCTCTGCCTTGCTTCTGTTACGGTACCCGATCTCACCGATCACCGACTTGCGTGCGAAGAGCAACCCCGTCTCGTCTCTGTCGTGCACGGCGCTCAGCGGCCAGCACAGGGTGTACTCGCCAGGCCTGTTGAGAACGAAGATGCCGCAGCTGTCCAAGCACGGAGTGCCGTCCAATCCGCGCCAGAAGTACGCTGCTGCCGTCTCCAATCGCATGCCTAGACCCCGAAGACTCGGCAGCGTCTGTGTGAGCGCCATGTTGAAATCCCCACAAAGGATGTCAACACTGTTGTCCTGCAAGATGGTCGCCAACCTCGGCCACCACGTCTTGTGAGCCTCGTTAAAGCCTCTGGAATTTTTCGCCGTGTCGCGGTGGAGGTGCACCGCGCGCACCCGCACTTTCGAGCCGAAGTGGGCGTAGGTTTGATCGAAGTAGAGCTCAACCACCATGATCCTCGAGAACGCTTCCATATTGCGCCCTCTTGCTGTTCTGTAGTGGCCGTCGACACTCCTTTCCCAGTGGAGCAGCCGCATTTCGTAACACAGATTTGCGCGCGCAGCGATGCACAAGGACTTGTCCTCACGCCCGCGCAGGGTCAAGTATTCGTACTCTGGTCGATTCTGGAGCTGTTGGCAATCGCCAACACTCGCAGCACGACTTCCTCTTGCTGTCGCCATCGCTGCTGCGGGGGCGACAAAAGGCCCACCGCTGCTGCTGCTTTGGCCCTCCGCTGCTGACGCCCCCGCTGTTGCGGGGGCGTCCGCCTGCAGCGGCGGCGGTCTCCCTGGCCGCTGTAGGATAGACTCCATCTGCTCCTCACATTCCGCAAAGCACGCCACGAGAGCAGGGCAATGCCGCAGCTGCAACTCAAGTCTCCGCCGCTGGTCCGCGTGGTTGGTCTCGCTCGGCATGGGGCCCCAGTTCCCGAACAGGACGGAAAGGTTGCCCACGTTGTCGTTCCGTGGCCTGTTCACGTCAACCGCTCTTCTTTCGCAGAAGAACTTTGGCGGGACGGTGTCGCGAAGACGGCATTCGCGCCGCTCGACGTCGTTGGGCGGCCTGCAGCCCCTAAATTCCTGAGGCTCTTCGTCGTCGCTCGGATCCACCACGGAGTCGCCTGGGCGGGTGCGCATCGTAGAAACTTCTGATCGCGCCGCCGCTGCTGAGCTTGAGACGCCAGGCCGCGCAGCCCCCGCTGCTGCGGGGGTTCTCTCTGGCCCAAGGGCCCAAGGACCCTTCCAGGGTTCTGCCTGACCACCTACAGGTCGCCAAACCTTCCCAGATTTCGCTGTGAACACTGCCGCCAGTCGGCCCCGAGGCCCCGCTGCTGCGGGGCCCAAATGGGCTGCTGCTGCTGCTGGTGGCCGCGGCCATCGCTCCCTGCCCCCGCGTTGCAGGGGGGGCGGCCGTCAGAGCCGAACTCCTGGGGCCGAAACGGCGGTGGAAGGAGGGGGACGGGGCGAAGAGGAGGAAGACGGGGCGGATAGGGAAGGAAAGGGCGGGCAGAGAGAGAGGGAGAGAGAGAGAGAGAGAGAGGGAGAGACAGGGAGATAGTGAGAGAGGGAGAGAGAGAGAGAGAGAGAGAGAGAGAGAGAGAGAGAGAGAGAGAGAGAGAGAGAGAGAGAGAGAGAGAGAGAGAGAGAGAGAGAGAGAGAGACGGACGACGATAACGAGAGAGAGAGAGAGAGAGGGATAGAGAGAGGAATGATATAATGACCAGGAGAGATCAGGGAGAAGGAGGGGGGAGAGCAGGAGGAGAGGCGGAGTGATCGACACCCGCGTGGTTTTCTCCCCCTGCCTGCTCTCCCCCTCCTCTCACCTCCTCCCCCGTCCCCCCTCCTCCCTGTTTCTTCTGCGCAAGGCCTGCGCTACGTCCGCGCGCGCACGCGGCACCTCAGTCGCAGGCAGGTGGAAGAGCAGCGGCTGCTGCCCGAACTCACACCCCGCGCCTCGCCGCTGCTGCGGCGGGCCGCGCCTCTCAGAGGCCCCCAGCTGCAGGGAGCGCAAGCGCCAGGGAGCCAGACAGACGGCGTCGCGTCTCACTGTGCACAAACATGCTGAAAGCTCTCGGGTTGCCCCCCAAGTACTCGTCTATGACGTTCTGCAACCATGTGGCAAACGTCTCCGGCCACTTTCCACCGAAGTCCTCCATGCCAGCGGCGTCCCATTCCCGCCGAAACCAGTCAAAATCTGACCGCTGAGCTGCAGAAAGCCCAGAACCCAAAATCGCAAGGCGATTCAGCGCGTCGCACCTCGACGTTCGACCCGCCACGCCTCCGCAGCTGCGAAGGCCCGCGCCCAGCTCGGATAACCCGACATGCTTCATCCTGTGTTTGATATCTATCCTGTGTTTGATATCTATGGCTGCCTCTGCGTCTAAGAGTTTGGCTTGCTGTGTCCTCAGCAGCTTGCGCGCTTTCTTTACGTCGTCCCCCAGGCGGGTTAGCTCTTCTCTGCGCCGCGCCTCGACATCCCGCTGTCGTTTCTCGTTTCTGAGCGTCGCCTCGCGGGCGTCCTCGTATGCTGCGAGGGCTCGCTGAACCCCAGGATCTTCCTTCGACACTTCACGCACTCGCCTCCGTTCTTTCCGTAATTGCGTCTCCATGAACGTGGCCCCCGCGATGTCGCCCCAGCTGCGCAACTCCTCAGCGATCGACGAATGCGTTCTCATCAATTCAGACGTCTGCTCCGCAGTTTCCATACGAGACGTCGACAGGCCAGGCGGTGCCTCCAGCGCGCTCTCCCCCGCCGCTGCTGCGGTGAGACTTTGATTGGCCCATTCGTAGTCAAACTCGCCAGCGGCGCTCCACCCGTCGTCGTCCTCGCTCCCATCATCTTCATCTCCTTCGAGGGCGTCGACGGAATTGCCACCCTCAGTGCCCCCGCTGCTGCGGAGACCCTCGGCTGCGTCTTCCGCCCCCTCCATGCCATGCCAAATCTTGTCGCCCTCGCCCAGAGCCGCGTCGTCTCCAAGGTTTGCGAACACGTCGTCGCAGTGGCCGCGTCGAGGGTGCGGGAGGACCAATCGCATGATGTCTTTGTAAGTCCATCTCAAGCGCCCCGCCTGTACCTCTTCTTCGACCTCCGCTACTGCGGCGGCGACCTTCTTACGCATCCCCAACTTTCTCCAGAAATGGCCTGCCTCCTTGCATATGCGCGCGTCCAAGTCCGCATCCCGCAGATTTGCCTTGAAACCAGTTTCCCAGTACCCGTCTGCCGCAGCCAAGTGAAGACCCATTTGGGACATCACTTCCACCATCAAGTCAATGCATTCTAACTTGTCCAGCTGTGGGACGCACTGGCCCAGCCTCATGGCTCTCAGCAGCGCGGCTCCTTCTCTCTTCATGTACTCGCGCTTGGCGTGTTGATTCAGATGTGTGTCCACAGTTTGGAGGATTGGGGTTACGCCGCCCCCGTGCGGGATGAACACGTACCCTCGAGACCAACATAGCTTACTCACAAGCGGGGACAAGTGAGGGCCATGATCATCCGCCATCATAATTCTCCACTCCCGCTGCTGCGGAGGCTCTGGCAGATGAGGGAGGTGGCGGTCCAGGTACGCGAGCACGCACGGTGTCCGGTAAGACCCCTTGGCGCTGGTGGTCGCCGACACCCATCTGCCGAACCCTCGGCGCCGAAGGTGTTCGAGCAGGCGCGGCCTCAACTTCTCTCCTCCCCCCTCCGCCTTGAACATGCACTCCATCGGTGGGGGGCCTTCTCTCCGCAGTCGATCCTTGTCGCTCATTGTCATGAAATTGGCCGTCCACCGCTCCCGCACCGCGCCGTGGCACTCCACCAGTGGCACTTCGACCCCCGCTACTGCGAGGGTCCTCACGCCAGCTGATCCTGTTTCATTGTGGTGGAAAGGCGACTGGTCGAAGTTCTCCATCTCGGGATCCTGCTCGTTGAGTAGCACGCACGCGGCGCGCACCCTAAACACGTTCAGCCAGCCTCGCTCGAGGCGCTCTTCCAAGACGGGCAGCGGGCACTTGTACTTCCTGTTCGGGTACCGCATGCTGAGGCCGTATTCCTTGCGCCAGGAGGCCCACCAGCGCGACCTCAACTCCACGGCGGCGGGTCGCTGCCCGATCCGCAGCTGCTGCGTGACGTACTCGCTCATGAGCTCCAACGCTTTGGTCTGGAGCATGCTTTGCGTGAACCTTGCTATCTTCGCTGGCTCTCTTTGGGTACTTCGCAGTCCACTTTTGATCATCTTCCAATCCACACTGTGCCGAATGGAACTCCACCATTCAAACAGAGCTTGCCGCAACCAAGGGCATTTTCGAGCTGGGCCCTGTCCCTGTTGTGGTATCCTTTTCCGCCCTTTCCACTTCAGGAGGCGCCCCTGCCCGTGCTGCTTCTCGTGTCCCCGCGGCTGCCGAACAGCCTCCGCTACTGCGGAGGCGTATTTCGACGACAGAAAAGCCTTGTGCCAGCGCCGCACAACGTGCGTGCGCTTCCTGAGAGGGAGACGGGACATGGAACCCCAGTCCCACGCATCCATGAATGAACGCGCCCCTCCATACGGAAAGCGGTCTCCAGGCGTCCAGCCTAAAGAGCGCATGTGCTCGTCGAAAGCACCCGCTATCTCCATCCTCGAGCACAGGAGCGACGGGACCACCACGCGCTTCTTGTTCTGGGCGGGGGCTTTGCGCTCGCAGCCGCGGTTCCTGTACCTCAAGAGCTGCTCCTCCCGCTCTGCGGGCATCAACTCCCGAGCGACGTCCAGGGCGCACGCAGCGTCTGTCAGTCCTGTCCACCATTGGATGGCTTGCACGAGCTCCTGACAGACAGCCTCGGCGTCGACTTCCACCACGGCCAAGTCCTCAGGTGGCGCCGCCGCTGCTGCGGCGGCAACGCCCTGTGCTCTCGGAGGGGCGGCGTGGCCAGGCTGCGGGACAAGTTCTTCGTCGTCTAAGGCGCTCTGCAGGCGACGAAGCTCCTGGACGTCATCCTGCGTGACTTCTTGTGTCAGGACCATCGCGTCGAGGAACCACGCCAGCCGCACCCTTTGCACGATGTAGTCCGCGATGTCCTGGCGGGCGGGCATGGAGGAGGGGCAAGGAGACTCGGTGGGGAGGGCACGAGGGGAGAGAAGGGCGGGATGGGAGAGGCATGAAGGCAGAATGGGGAGACAAGGAGGGGAAGAGCATGTGGGGGCAGCAGAGATGGAAGCGAAGGATCAGGGTGGTCGGAGAGAGCAACTGTCCTGGCGGAGCTCCCTGCGAGACTCTCGCGTGGAAACCTCCTGGGTCATCTGCAACATGCAATCCAAACCGCAGTCCCCGTCTGCGACTGTGGACACGACGAACACACCGAGAGCCGAATAGAAACCGTCCACCGTCGAAGCATCTCCCGTGAAATCCACAAAGTCGGTGGAGACGCCTGCGATAAAATGATTGCATCGAAACAAAGGATACTCCTCCGACACGGGGGCCCAGTCCGGTGGCCCCGAGTCTCGGGGGACGGCGCAACACGCGATCGCGTCCACCGCAGGCTCGCGGGTTAACTCCTCTAGTTTCCACGGCGGCAAGACAGCTTTGCAAAGGTCGACTCTGTTGCGTCCTTCCCACACGTAGACGCGCACCTTCCGCAACAGCGCAAAGATTACGAAAGCAGAATATCCTATCCACTCTCGGCCTCCCCCCGGCCTTCCGCGAATGCTGCGCGACAGCTTCATCAATTTCTCGAAGCACCTCTGGCCTTGTTCTGAAAGTGCCCCTGCAGGCGCCCCCGCTGCTGCGGGGGCGCCTGCAGGGGCAACCGCAGCGCCTGCTGTCGCGGCTGTCTGTTCACAGGCGGTAACTGCCGCAACTTCCGCCCCTGGAAGCACGGGTTCCGCTACGTCGCGAACAGCAAGCGGGGCGGGTTGGGGGAAAGCGACAGGGGCAACCTCCTTTGCTGAGAGAGCTGCTGTTGCCGCGGAGTCCTTCAAGACAGACTCCACTGCGGAAGCGGCCTCGGCGATTGCGTCGGCGCCAGGCGCGCCAGCAGGACCTACGGACGCCTCCGCTGTGGCGGGCTCTGCAGAAGGGCACGCGCACGGCGCCGCCGCCACTTCAGGAGGAGGCGCGCACGCTTCCGCTGACGCACCCGCTGCTGCGGGGCCGTCAGAAGAGCCCACATACGGCTCCGCTGCCACTTCAGCAGGGGCCACGCACGCCTCCGCTGACGGCCCCGCTGCTGCGGGGCCTTCAGCGGGGCCCACCGACGGCTCCGCTGCCGCTTCAGCAGGGGCCTCGCACGCCTCGGCCGGCGCCTCCGCTGCTGCGGGGGCTCCCGCTCCTGCGGGCCACCCGCCCGCGCATTGCACTAAATGCCAGGGCGCTTGCAAGTCTGACCACTTATTGTAGTCCACGGAACCGTCCGCCAGACGATGGTCGCTGGGACACGGCCACTGCGAGCAGAAGTGAATCTTCTTACACATGCGTCTGCCAGAGTCATAATGGCAAGCCGCGCCGCTGCTGCGGCGCATAACGTACCCGAATCCGAATATTGTCCCCTTTAGTTTCCGTGGGTTCATGAGCACGAAAAAGGGGTCTTTCTTTTTGTCTTCTTGGTACCAAAACTCCACAAATTCGTTGGCCTCGCGGTCGTGCCCGACTCGCAGAGGCGCGTTTGCAGGGCGAGCGTCTCCTGGGTCTGGAGGCGGAGCGGCTGCGGCTGCCATGATGCCGAAGCCATGCGCGCGCGCACGCGGCCGCCCTCTGGTCTCGAGCCCAGCGCTGCAGGGCAAGCAAACGGCCGCATCCCCCCACAAGGAGGATGTACAAGGGGGCGGGAGGAACGAGGAACAAGGGAGATATGCGGGGACCAGCGGACACACGCCTGAAAAAAACACGACCGTCGGCATGCTTCGCGAGGGTTGCTGCTGTGAGATGGGCTGGTGAGGAGGGGCCCGAACGACTCACACCAGGACGAGCGGCCCGAACGACGCGCCGAAAACTCAGAAGCATGCGCACACGAACGAACGCCCCGAACGACTCCGAGAACACTCCCCAGAAAACAAGGCCAGAATGTAGGAAGTCGTCGACATCGTCGTCGAGGGAAGGCGAACGCGGCACGGGGGATGATGATAGTCTCCTCTTCCACCGTGAAGCAAGAGCCCCCCCAAAAAAAAAGCGGGCCGCTCGGGCGTTTGTACTAGACGCCAAAAGTGCAACATCCCTGCAGGCCGCCTCTGCAGGAATTGAGGCGCAGCCCCTCCCGCAGCCGCGCTGCGGATGCGCCGGCGGGCGCGGGGGAGCGGCGGTGGCGCCAGCGCGCAGCTGGTAGCTGTCCCCTCCTCCCCCCCCATCATGGCGATGATGAAAATGATGAGCATCCTACGATGATGAGGCCCTATGTCCTGTCCCAGAGTCTCGGGCCCCGCCCTGGGCCGCGGGCCACGCCCCTGCGACCGTGTTATATATACATACATATATATAAATAAACACATACACGTATGTACATACATATGCGTCGACACACCATACATACACAATATATACATATATGCATCATGTAATCAGTCAGCGGAGGCCCGACGCCGCCCAAGACGACCGCACGGAGCGAGAGGCAGAGCGTGCCTCCAGACAATATCTTCTGTTTCTCAGGGGTTTTCTATGGTTGGCGACGCGCCGCCACCTGCTTCGCTTTCGATGCGCCCTTCACGGTTCCGAGGAGATCCGCCATGGGATCCCGACCTTTTTCTCCCGCTGCTGCGGGAGATCCTGCTGCAATCCCCGCTGCTGCGGAAGCGTTTTTCACAGGAGTCGACGCTTCATCCACGTTGCCTCCTTCTCCGACGCGAAGCTTCCCAAGCACTTGCTCTAACATTGTCGTTTCGTTCAAGGCGCCCTTCACGGCACTGAGACCACGGACCACCTTGAGCATGCACAGGCGGTGCTTTCCGACGGGCACGAAGGCTTCTAGGTTTTCCTCGCCGCCAAAGGGAACATAGCGCTCCTCAAATTCCAAAGCAAATCCCGATGTTCCCTCGTGACTTCGGCACAGTCCGCCCGTCGCGCAGAGCACCCCCATGCTCGCGTCATCTTGGCGCGCTGCTTTCCCGATAACGACATCCCGCCATGTTTCCGATGCCTTGCGTTTCATGCCGCCGCGCGCAAGCCCTCGCTGCTGCGAAGGCGCCCGCGTTCTAGGTGTCAACTCCCCTCACTGGTGATCCGCCTGAAAACGGCTATGGAAAGCGGACTCCTCGTCTCGAACAAATCCTCCTACTTCTCATCGGACTCCAAAACCTAACCACTTCTTGTGGTCGCTTCTCCACGGCCACTGCGAGCATAAATGAATATTCTTCCATGTGCGTTTGCCATATTCATAATGGCAAGCCGCGCCGCTGCTGCGGCGCATAACGTAATTACCCGAATCCGAATATTGGTCTCTGTAGTTTCCGTGGATTCATGAGCACTCTGTCGGGGTCTTTAGTTTTGTCGTGTTGCTATAAAAACTCCACATTCGTTGACCTCGCGGTCGTGCCCGACCCGCAGAGGCGCGTTTGCAGGGCGAGCGTCGCCTGGGTCTGGGGGCGGAGCGGCTGCGGCGGCCACGATGCGGAAGCCATGCGCGCGCACACGCGGCCGCCCTCTTGTCTCGAGCCCAGCGCCGCAGGGCAAGCAAACGGCCGCATCCTCGCAATGATCCTCCTGTCGGTGCTGCTAGTGTGATGTTGCTGCTGCTGTTGCTCCTCCTTCTCCTCCTCCTCCTCCTCCTCCTCCCCCCCCCATCCTACTGGTCCCAACCCCTCCGCCCCGTCCTCGCCAGATTCCGCGAGTTCCTTTTTGCCCTCTAGCGCGCGAGCGCTGGAGAGCCGCAGGCTCGCGATCCCCCGCGCGTGCCCTAACCCCTGTCCAGTCGACAGGGAACCCGCAGGCATCCACCTCAGCGGTCAGCGCGCCGCTGGTGCGGTGCATGCACCGAGTCTGTTTGCACAAAAAAAAGCCGTTGTAGCGGTCAGCGCGCCGCTGCTGCGGCGCGCGCCAGCGAGCGGATAACGAGGGCATCACTGCTGTGTGTCCTGTTTGATGGCTTTCTGGACCACGTCCTCCAAGAACGCTAGAAGAACCTGCTTTTGCTGCGCACGGGTGGACTGTTTCAAGGGCGTCGTCACTTCCGTCAACGCCACGCCTGTGGACCATTTCTCCTCGTTCAGATCCTGAACCCTGGAGGCCCATGTTCGGCCTGCCATTGGCCCTCCTTTGACCTCCAGTGTCCACATCCCAGACGGGCACCACCTGGTGGTCCACGGGCGCTTCTCGTCCAAAGCGTCGTCCTCGTCGTCGTCGTTGGGTTCGGGGACGCTTTTGCCCTGGCTCTCCTCGTACAGGTAATGCAGAAGCCAAGGCAGGTCCTGACTATGAACGAGTAGTTGCCCATATTTGTTCTCATACACACAAATCTCTTTCGTGTCGGCCTCATCTGGCTTAGGAGACATCGGCATGGTTACTCTGCAGAGCGTGCCTCGAGGAAACCCTTTCTGTTTCTCAGGGGTTTTCTTCGCTTTCGATGCGGCCTTGACGGTGCCAAGGAGATCCGCCATGGGATCCCGACCTTTTTCTCCCGCTGCTGCGGGAGACCCTGCTGCAACCCCCGCTGCTGCGGGGGCCTCTTTCACAGGAGTCGCCGCTTCATCCACGTTGTATCCTTCTCCAGCGCGAAGCTTCTCATACAATTGTTCTAACAAGTTTGTTTCGTTCAAGGCGCCCTTCACGGCACTGTGGCCACCGACCACTTTGAGCATCCACAGGCGGTGCTTTCCGACGGGCACGAAGGCTTCATTGCTCATCTCGCCGCCCAAGACAACACAGCGCTCCTCGCATTCCAGAGCAAATCCCGCTGCTCCCTCGTGACTTCGGCACAGCCCGCCCGTCGCGCAGAGCACCCCCATGCTCGCGCCATCTTGGCGCGCTGCTTTCCCGACAGCGACCTCCCGCCATGCGTCCTCTGCCTTGCGTTTCATGCCGCCGTGCGCAAGCCCCCGCTGCTGCGAAGGCGCGCGCGTCCTAATTAGGTGTCGCCCCCCCCTCAAAAGTGAACCGCCTGAAAACGGCTATGGAAGGCGGACTCCTCGTCTCGAACAGATCCTCCTACTCCTCATCCGCATCATGCTCCCTCCACGAGATCCTTTCCATCTCATCCAACCCATCCCCCTCCTTCTCTCCGAACGAGCACAGCTGCCTTCCCTGTCCCTTGACCGCCCCTCTGCCCCTTGAGGGGGGGCCTTGTGTGATCTGACCGACCCTCTGTCCCATAGGGGGGGGGCGCCCTGATCGAACGACCACCCCTGTTTCACAGAGGAGGGCGCGCGGAAACGCACGACCCCACCCCCTCTGTGACAGAGGGGGCCCCGCGCTTTTCCACCCGACCCCCTCTGTGACAGAGGGGGGTCCCGCGGACAAGCGCGGGACCCCCTCTGTCACAGAGGGGGTCGGCCTTGCGTGCTTCGACCGCCCCCCTGTCCCACAGAGCGTCCCGCGAACAGGACGGCAGGACGATGAGCAGGACGATGAGCACGGAGAGAGGAAAACAGGACACGGGAGGGAGGCGGGAACGGACGAGGGGGGACGGAGACGGAGGCGAGGCGCGAGGGGAGGGCAGGACGAACATAGAGGGAGAGGAGCAGGACGAGACCTGGCAGGGGATATGCACCAGGAGAGAGATCTCATGGAGGAAGAGGAGGGGAGGGGACGAGAGGCACTCACATTTTCCGCATTTGCAGGCCCTCGCACTTGCTCCATTTCTCAGCGGCCGCCGCGCCGCCATGAAAATTGACGTACCACCGGCACTACTGCGGCTGATGCGTGACCTCTCCCATCCCTGTCTGGTGCTGTTTCTGCTGCCCCCCTCCCCCCTCCCTCTTCGACCTCCTCTCCCCGCCCTTTTCCTCCTCCCCTCCAGCTGACGGCTGCGGGCTGCGACGGGTGGATCATCGACCGCTGTCATCTGCCGCTCCGTTTCGCGCACCCCCCGCTGCTGCGGCGGGATCACACGAAGTGGGCCCCCTGGCCAGGGATTGTCATCTTGCCGCTCTTGGGGGTTTTCCGTCCCTCCTCGGCGTCCTTCTTCCGTTTCTTCTCCTGCTCTTTCTGCTCCTTTTGCCATGCCTGCTTCTCCTTGTGGGTGTCGGTGGCCCTCTTCTCCTTTGTGATCTGCAGCATCAGCCGATCTCCGCGCACCAGCGGCACCGTGTTGTGCATGCACGGGACAAGCACGCTGCAGACGCGGAGGGGGGCGGCTGGCGGGCACTTTGTCATTGTCTGGAACTCTAGTGGTCGAAGTGCAACGTTGAACTTCCAGTGCTCCTGTCCCTGCACTAGCTGGGCTCGGGCAAGTTCTTCTGGTGTCATCCTCTCAACTCCCCAAAAGAAGTGCAAGGACTCGGTACCTCCGAACTTAAACTGGTACGGATTCTCTTCCTGTTCGGCCTCGCCCTGTGCAGGCGCCGCTGCTGCGGGGGCCGCCTCGTCGAGCTGCGGACCCACGGGCGCCTCGCCCTGCGCAGCCCCCGCTGCTGCGGAGGCCGCTTCCTGCGGCGCGGGCTTGAGCTCCAGCTCTGGTAATTTGAAATCAGGTTGTGCCCAATATGTTTCCATTTTCTCGACAGGAGTCGGACGTTTCTCACCGACTAGCACCTCCACTGCCCGCGGATTGCTCGAGACTTTCGGGAAAATCTTCGCGGTGGGGCAGCAAGGGAAGAGCATCAGTTTCCCCTCGGCGATGTCCCCAGTAGCCACCACATGGACACTCTTGGCTTGAACGTCATATTGCATCTGGACGGGTTGGGCGCAAGTGTCCGCGTGACGATGGAAGCCAGTCATGACTTCCGCGATGCTTGCTTGGCGCCACCTGTCTGTGTCGAGATTGCCAGACGGAGCCGAAGCGTGCCACGATTTCACTGGGGCCACCATCAGGCTGTTCACGGGCTTGGACACTTCAGACATCTGCCTGTTCAGAGGCTTGTCTTCTTCGTTGAACTCTATCAATACTGGCTGCGGGCGAGAGCCCTCGCCACCTCCGCTGCTGCGAGGGCCAGCGGGTTTCTCGGGGGCCGCGGGCAACTTGTCGGTCCACGGCGCAGGAGGGGGCGGGAACTCTTTCTGTGCGTTCTTTTCCATTTTCTGCCAGGCCTCGCGTACTTCAGCATAGTACGGACGCACTGTCTCGCACACGGCCTCCACAACTGCCTCCCGACGAGGTTTGGTAGCCTTCACCCTTACGTACACCTGGTAGAAGGTGTCCGTCGCAGTCAGAACCGCCCCCGCGGTCAAAGTCGCGCTCTTCTCCTCCCCGTGGGCCTCCGCTGCTGCGGGGGCCAATATGCGACGGACATACCCCAACAAAGAATTGAGCTCCTGTATCCGACTGCTGCCCTCGCTGTGTCCCCAAGCCGTTTCCGGCGCGGGGCATTGTCCGCACCTCGGCTCTTGCGAGTACGCCCTCATGACAAGGGCTACCTTCACATGGGGACAATCTATGGGGAGTTGGTTGAGAACGCTCCAGGTGGCTGGTGCCAGGGAACGTATTTTGTGATCCACCCAACGTCGATCATAATCTAGAATTTGCGGTATGAGCTGCCCTGATGCGGCCCCCACGTTGATGACGAAAGTAAACATGTCCTCGAACCATTTGGCCTTGGCGTACTCGGGATGTCGTTGCGCGCAAGCCTTGAGAACAGTTTCGTACGAGATATTCACGGGGTGTCCTGTCTCAGATCCGCACGATGCTTTCTTGCCCGCCGCTGCTGCGGTGGCGACGAAATCAGCGACGGACGTCAGGACCTCGATTTCGTGAGAGGTCACACCTTTTCCCTGTGGGTCGTTCAGGGCCGCGGAAATGATCGCGGGGCCTTGCGCGGAGACGGCATCGAAGTGAATTTCCCACGAGAGCACCTCGCAAAGCAAACCGTTATCGAGCACGTCCATGAGTTCTGTGAACTTCGGTGCGCGACGCATTTTTGGGATATCCCAGGAACCACCTGTACCTGTCTGGAACTCCTCCAAACCACATCCTTTGTGGTCTTCGGGAATGACCCACACTGCGCCGTGCTTGAGGTTCAGCAGACCAAGGGTTAGGGTGCAGTGGCTCAGCGCCCCGTAGTTGAACGTTGACAAGCTTGTGTACGCCGAGCGTAGAGCCTCCACGGACTTCGTTTTCTGCAAGTTGTGGTCCGCGTGCGCCGTGCACGGCCTGCCATGGAGGCGCTCGTAATCGGCCTTCTTCCCCGCAGGGAGTTCCTGAACAACCACTGCTTCGTGCTGCGCCTCGTTCAAGAGGAACCTGTCTTTCAGAATGCCACACAGGAGATTAACCACTCTGGCAGCGGAGGGGCACGTCCCACCTCTGTTCTGCGGGTGGACGCAGATATCCTCCAAGGAAATTTTGGCCTTCAGCCGCTGGCCCTCGGAGTCCTTCAAGGCATAGCGGCTGCGCAACGTGGCGGCATCATTCAGGGGACCTGACTTGATGTCCTCGGACATCTATCCAGGCGCCCCCGCTGCTGCGGGGGCAGCTTCCCAAACAGATGCTCCGCGACGGTTGCCCCCGCTGCTGCGGGGCCCCGCTTAAAGCACGAGTGCCTGTCGCGCGCGCGGACAGAAGGAGGGGCCTCGCGGATCCGCGGCCTGCCCGCACTTGAGCAAAAGGAGAAGGAGAGGAAAGGCAGATAGAGGGAGAGAGACAGAGAGAGAGAGAGAGAGAGAGAGACAATGAGAGAGAGAGAGAGAGAGAGAGAGAGAGAGAGAGAGAGAGGCGACGAACGGCGGGTCGACGCGGCCTTCTCAGTTTTTCGATACGCGCACATCCGCCTGAACAGGAGAAGCATTGATACATCGGCCCCCCCCTGTGTGAGAGAAAGGTTGCCCACCCCGAACCCATCTGTGAGAGAAAGGGGCGCTGTGAGAGTTGCGTGTATGGAAGCGATGATCACTACAAAGACATAATGACGGGCGGGAGGTTGCAGGAGGGAGCGCAAGGGGAAGCGAAGCAAAGGAGAGAGCAGGACACAGGTGACAGCACAGATGTCGTGTTTTCCCCCACACCGCATGCGATGCCGCACGCGACGCGCGAAACCGCGCTCCCCCGCGCGCGCGCGAGTGCGCCCCTCCGCCGAGGTCACCCCCCCTCGGCGAAATTCTCGCGACATCCCTCCGCTGCTGCGGAGGAGCGTTCCCCTTGTGCGCTCGGGATGTCGTGGTCATCCTGAGGACCGTACAATCAACCATGTGGGGGCACTGTCGTGTTCATCCGCCCCGTAATTACATGCGAAGGGGGTCGGCGCCTTCTTGCCAGGAGCTGCCGACTGGCGGCATCTTGGACCCTAGTTTGTACCAGTTGCCCCAATGGTCGCGGTACCAAAGTGCCTGATCGAACCCATCGTCATCTTCCACGCCTGTCCTCCGAGCAGTCTTCTCATCCCACAACCCACCACGCTCCAAGACAGCAGCCCCCGCTGCTGCGAGGGCTACAGCAGCCCCCGCTACTGCGAGGGTTTGTTTCTTGGAGCTCGCCTTGCGCCGAGCTAGCGGCCGCGCGGCCGCCTCCGCCGACGCTGCCGTGGGTCGAGCCGCCGCCCCAGCGCGCTTGCTCGAATGAGGTCTGTGGTCTGGTTTCCGAAAACCCCTCTTCTCGCCGACGCGGCATCGTCCCGTCCTTGTGTCGGGTTTCCTATTCCTCTTCTCGCCGACGCGGCATCGCCCGATCCTTGTGTCGGGCTTCCTAACCCTCATGGCTGGCGATCTCGAACCCAAACGGCACGGCAGAGATTGGGAGCGGGACAAAGAGGTGACACATGGAGCGGGACAGGGGCGGGGAGCCCAGGACGGGCAGCAGGACCGACCACGGGACCGGGACCGGGACCAGCACCCCCGTTCCCGGTCCCGGTCCCGGTCCCGGCCCCGGTCCCGGCCCCGGTCCCGTGGTCGGTTCTGCTGCTCGTCCAGGGCTCCCCGTCCCTGTCCCGCTCCCGGTCCCGGTCCCGCTCTCCCCCTGGTCCCGGTCCCGGTCCCGGTGTCGGTCCTGGCCCCTGCAGGACCCCTCCTCCTCCTCCTCCTCTTGCTCGCCCCCCTTTCCCCCCCAGCAAAAAGCAAACGACGACGACGAGCACGGCGACAACGACCACGATTTCTTCAGCCGCTCAACGCGAGCGCCTGCCTCCTCGCGCGCGCGCGCGCCGAGCCCGGGCCTTAGATCTCTTAATTATGCTAACCCCCGCTGCTGCGGAGATCACCCCTGCGGAGACCACCCCCGCTGCTGCGGAGGTCCCCGCAGCCGCGCGCCGCCAGCTGGAGTCGCTTGAAGGGCTGCGGCGCCGCGACAATGCCTCGAACGCGTCACTGTTGAACGCAAACGTGTCCGCAGGAAGCGGCGACTCCCTGGAGAGGAGCTGCGGCGGGGGAGGCTGCGGCGGCGGCCTCGGGACGAGCGGCGCTGCCAGAGGGCGGGGCGTCTGCGACTCTCTTGGCAGGGGCCGCTTCGGCGGAGGGTGCGGCGGCTGGCTCGGGACGAGCCGCGGTGGCGTAGGGTGCGGTGTCTCCTCCAGCGGGGGGGCCCCGCGGCGTCCTCCTCCACGCGGGGGAAATGGCGGTGGTGGTGGCATCATTGGCGGCATGCCTGGCGGACGGCATATCTGGCCTGGGAGGAGCGGGCGCCATGCCCTCGGCCTCAGCATCACCTGACCTGTGTGGGGGGGGTGCGCGGGCGGCGCGGGCAGGAACCGCCCTGCCCACGCCGCCCTGCGGTCGCCGCCCTCCACCTGCCCACTGCGTCTGGAGCGGCTGCGCCCCCTCTGCTCCTGCCCTCTGCGTCTGGAGCGGCTGCGCCCCCGCTGCTGCGAGGGCACTCTCCTCATTCGGTCTTTGCTCCTCTGCTCCCGCTTTCTGCGTGTGGAACGGCTGCCCCCCCGCTGCTGCGAGGGCTTCTTCCTCTTTGGGGTTCTGCTCCTGATATCTTTCTTCTTGTTATTATTCTTCTTCTTGTTTTTCTTCATCTTCTCCTTCTCCTTCTTCTCCTCCCTCTCACCTCTGTCAGGGTTGCTCTGTTCGTCCTGGGGCGGCGTGAGGCTGCAGGAGTCGTTCCAGAGCGGGGCCTCGTCGCCCTCAAGCTCCTCCTGGGCTCCGTGCGCCCCCGCTGCTGCGGAGGCTGCTGCTTCAGATTATGTTCCGCCTCCTCCTGGTCTCCGTGCGCCTCCGCTGCTGCTGAGGCTGTTGCTTCGGGTTCTGTCTCCGCCCACTCTCCCCGCTGTTTTTCCCACTTGGCTTCCCGCTTCCGATCCTTCTTCCTGGCCGCGGCGCCTTTGCCAGACTTCCTGTTCTTGGCTTCTACAAAAACGAACAATGTGTGGCAATGTTCCGTGAGGCGGTTCGCATCCTGGGCCTTGTGGATCACCCTGTGCAAGTGCGGCCAGTCATATGTATCCTGCTCCTTGCGCTCCGCGTCCGTGAGCCTGACCCAGGTCGGACGCGCCACCCAATCCAACTGGCGGTGCTGCAGGCTGGTGAGGAGCCTCCGCTGCTGCGGAGGCTGGGAATCCTGATTCAACCAGTGCGGCAGATCAGGCTGCCCGCCCGCAGGGCACTCGCGAACCTGAGCGGGGCCAAGAATCACGATGTAGTGCGGGTGCGTCACGTGACAACCTTTTGTCGGACACCACAAAGCCAAGCCGAGTACGCCTGTACCAGACGCGCCGCAACTTCTGAGCAGCTCCGAAAGATCCCCCCTGCCTGCGTCAAAGATCCCAGCGAGAATACGCACTCGGTTCCACAACACCAGGTCCCGCAGCCCGTTGCGGAAGTTCTCGGGCCACGGTTGTCCCGCGAGGCTCGTCTGGTGTCGGAAGAACACGCCCCCCACTGCTATGGAGAGTTTGCCTCCCTTTGCTTTCGGATTGTGAGCCACCGCTGCCAGGGTCACCGACCAGGCCTGAACCAGGAACTTCCCGTGGCAGTGCCAGCGAAGCACCTCGCACTGCTCGACGCGCTCGGGAACCCAGAGGAGAGCCCCAACGCACTCGCGCGCGACCTCCCCGTGGAAGCCACTTTGGCGGATGAGATCGTCGAGATGTTGCTTCCGCCGATCGCGATTGATGCGTGCACCAGGCTCGAAGGAGACTAAGACGACCCCTTCGCGCCTGTCCCTGACAGCTGCGACCCAATCCGACAGGGAGGCGCCCGCGCGCAGGACGAGGGAAGCAAAAGCCAGATTCACGCGCGCCTCTGTCTGCCCCTCCTGCACCTGGTCTTCGTCGTCACAGCAGAGGCTTGGAATGGCTCGGGCCGCGCTCTTCCGATGGGAAGTGCGGGCGGCCTTCCTCTGGGAAGCCCTCTTGGACAGGAAGCGCTGGCGACCGAGCCTTCGAGGTCAAGGCGAGAGTCTTGATCACGCGGGCCCCCGCTGCTGCGGAGGAGCTTTCACGCAGTTTGCGTGCTGCGATCAGAGCCTGCCGATGTTGCCAATTAGTCGTGCAGGGAGATCTCGGTCTCGGGTCATCGGAGCCACCCTGTCAGGGCTCGATTACCACTGTTGCGGCGCCTGGCTCCACGGATGCCCCCGCTGCTGCGCAAGCCGCCTCCTCAGCCGTTATGACTACAAGGCGGTTGGCGGCGGCCGTTAACTTCCGCGCATCTTCGATCAGGCCATTCTGCATCAATTCCTGGGCAACCAGCAGGGTCTGCGAAACGCTTTCCTGGGCATCAGACATCGACGAAAACAATGACCGCAGTTTCGTTGCAACCTCCCCCCCCGCTGCTGCGGAGGCCGGTGCTGGATCTGCCATTCCATGCGGAACTGCATCAGGGGCCTCCTCTGGCAGCCCCCGCTGCTGCGGAGACTTCGGCAGAGGTTCCTGCGCGGCTCCAGTCGCGCCAGGCTGCTCCATGCCCTGGGCCGCTCCCGTCGCGGAGGCGGGCGGGCGCGGCGGGGGGCAGACCTGCAACGGCTGCGGATTCACTTTATCGCAATGCCATCCCTCCCTGCGCTCAAATGACTTTTCCCCTTGCGCCACTCTGCTGCTCCCACTTCTGAACTACCTCATCCCTTCTACCTCTGCCTGCTCCCTCCTCTTCCTGTTCAGTCCTCCCTCCTCCCTCCACCGCGCTCATTTCTCCTTGCTCCCTTCTCTGCTCCTCCTACGTGGGGCGTTTCACGACAACGACGACGACGACGCCGACGAGAACGATGACCACGACGGCGACAACGAGGGCAACGACGACCACGACGACGACGACGAGGACGATGACCACGACGGCTACCAGCGACGACGACTAGCGACGACGACGATCGACGACGACGACGCCGACCACGACGACGACGGCGAGGACGACAACGAGCGACGACGACGACGACAACCGACGCCGACGGGGAACGACGACGACGAACGAGGACGACGATTACGACGACGAGATGACGAAGGATCGAAGATTGAACCTCGGAGTGCGAAGCTTCGAAATTCAAACTTCGATCTTCGAACTCCGAACTTCCAGCTGCTAACTGCGAACGTCGCTGGGGTGCCAGGGATGGACTGGGATGGAGGAAAATGGGAAGGAAAAGCGAGGAAGCGGGAGAGGAAGTTGGAGGAGAACGAACAGGCGTGGAGCGACGAGGAACGGGCGGCGAGGAGCCGACGTTGAGGGCGGCGGGATGGGGGGACAGGGAGGAGAGGGGAGACTTCAAAACGAAAATCGCGCCACGGCGCCTGCACGCGCGCCCCCGATCTCGGCGGCCGACGCGCGCGCCCCTGCAGAAATGCAACGCGCCCTTAATTCGAGCCCCGCTGCTGCGGAGCCACCTACTCCACAACCAAATCGTCTGGGGAGCTGTTCGGACCCCAAACTACTAATTAGTTCTTCAGCCACTCGGCTCTTGCGAGTCCGCCCTCATGACAAAGGGCAACCTTCACATGGGGACACTCAATGGGGTGTTGATTGAGAACGCCCCATGTGGCTGGTGGCAGGAACGGACGAGGGGGGGCGGATAGAGGAGCAGGACGAGCACTGGCAGGGGATATGCACCAGGAGAGAGATCTCATGGAGGAAGAGGAGGGGAGGGGACGAGAGCCACTCATAATTAAGCGCACGCAGGCCCACGCACGTGCTCCATTTCTCAGCGACCGCCGCGCCGCCATGAGAACTGTCGTACCACCGCCGCTAATGCGGCGGATGCGTGACCTCTCCCATCCCTGTCCTGCGCTGTTTCTGCTACCGCCCTCCCCCCTTCCAGCCAAGCTCGGGTTTCATGCTCGGAGACGGGCGCGGCTGGCGGCTCTTAGTGCGGGTGCGCGTGCTGCCTCCAACTCCTCATCCCCCTCCTCCTCCTCTCCTCATCCCCCCTCCTCTTCCTCCTCGTCCTCCTCTATCGGCCCAGCTCCGATCGCCGCTCAGCTCCCCTGGTGCGGCTGGCGGCAAAAGTACCGAATATTGCCTGGGATGTCCTTCACCTTCTTCTTCGACATCTCAAGCATCATCTTGCCCATCTCCTCGGTGCGGCGCGCCTCCCCCATCATCTGCCGCGCCTGGTCGACGAGCATCTGGCCCTTCACTCCAACGGCGCGTGCATGGCGGCAACGATTGCGCCACTGGAGAAACCGCACCACCATGGTCGCCCAGTGCCAAACACTGCCCTCCGCCGTGATGAGCTCGAAGTCATCGACGTCGCACTTGCCCGCGATGCTCGCCATAGCGGCGCAAAAACCGCGAAGGAGCCTCCTCTGGCAGTCCCCGCTGCTGCGGAGACGTCGGCAGAGGCTCCTGCGCGGCTCCAGTCGCGGAGGCGGGCGGGCGCGGCGGGAGGCAGACCTGCAACGGCTGCGGCTTCACTTTATCGCATTTCCATCCCTCCCTGCACTCACATGGCTTTTCCCATTGCGCCAGTCTGCTGCTCCCACTTCTGAACTACCTCATCCCTTCTACCTCCATCTGTACCCTCCTCCTTCCTGTTCAATCCTCCCTCCTCCCTCCACCGTGCTCATTTCTCCTTACTCCCTTCTCTGCTCCTCCTACGTGGGGCGTTTCACGACAACGACGACGACGATGACCACGACGGCGACAACGAGGGCGACGACGACCACGACGACGACGACGAGGACGATGACCACGACGGCGACCAGCGACGACGACTAGCGACGACAACGACCGACGACGACGACGCCGACCACGACGACGACGGCGACGACGACAACGAGCGACGACGACAACGACAATCGACGCCGACGAGGAACGACGACGACGAACGAGGACGACGATTACGACGACGAGATGACGAAGGTTCGAAGATCGAACCTCGAAGTGCGAAGCTTCGAAATTCAAACTGCAACCTTCGAACTCCGAACTTCAAACTTCGAACTGCGAACTTCGCTGGGGTGCCAGGGATGCAATGGGATGGAGGGAAAAATGGGAAGGAGAGAACGAGGAAGCGGGAGAGGAAATTGGAGGAGAACGAACAGGCGTGGAGCGACGAGGAACGGGCGGCGAGGAGCCGACGTTGAGGGCGGCGGGATGGGGGGACAGGGAGGAGAGGGAAGACTTCTTTACGAAGATCGCGCCACGGCGCCTGCACGAGCGCCCCCGATCTCGGCGGCCGACGCGCGCGCCCCTGCAGAAATGCAACGCGCCCTTCATTCGAGCCCCGCTGCTGCTGCGGAGCCATCTACTCCGAAACCAAATCGTCTGGGGAGTTATTCGGTCCCAAAACTACTGTTTGCCACCCGCTGCTGCGGGCGCCGAGGGCCTGGTGCTGGACGCCGCGGCCCCGCTGCTGCGGGGCCCCTGAGAGGGCGTCGGCCTCCCCTTCTCTCTGGCGGCGTCGAACTTGACCTTACGCTCCACACCGAAGTCCTTGTGCCAGCGAAAAGTTCCTGACCCGTCGCTCCCGCCCAAACCCGCGGTTGGTGGCCTCGCCGTGTCCGCGCGGGGGGCGAGGGGCAGAGCTTCGACCTTCCTGTCGCCCCAGTGCGGGTGTAAACGGACGCCTGTCCCGTCGTCGCGGTGCAACACGAAATCCCACATCGGCAGCTTCACTTTCACCCGCTGCCCCGCGAACTGTCGCGCGCGCACAATACTCTGACGCATGTGGTCGTAGCTGTTTGGCCGGACTTCGAGGGAACAGCCGATCAGAGCCCCGCTGCTGCGGGGCCCCTCCACGACCTCCCTGATATCTTCCTCCCTGAGCGTCGCCGCCATCTCTTGCCACCGCCAAGGGACTTCCTCGTCGCTTTTGAAACCAAAGCTCGTCCTCGCACCGTGGTCGCAAACAGCGACCATGGTGGGCTTCGCATTGTCAAACCACTTGGCTTCTGACTCGAACGGGGCAGTTGGGTCTTCATTCAGATGGCGCCACCATTTCAACGCTTGATTGTGTTGCTTAAACGAAGTGCCGAGCCTCTCTTCATAACTCAAAAAATAATTAACATCAAACTTCTCAAAATCCTGGGGCCCGCGCGCCGCCGCCGCTGCGGTGGCGCGGGGCTCCTGCGCCGCAGGCGCGGCTCGGGATCCCGACCCCTCTCCTGAAACTGTGTTCCCAAGTTCTGGTACGTTTCGGAGGGCAGCCCTCACGAAATTATCGAATTCGGGCTTGCCGAGACCAGGGGCGCGGGGGCTCACAACGCTAAGCGCGGCGAAGCGAGACGGCCGTTGAGACGAGACCGCCGCCGCTGCTGCGGCGGCAGGGCCATCGCGCCATTTGGCGTCCTCCGTTGGCGTGTGCCCGTCTTGTCGCCAGTCTCTCCAACCCCTCGCTGACCAATCATGGCCGTCCTCCCAGCCACGCCAGCCGCTGCTGCGGCTATCCCACCATCCTCCCGCGCCATCCCATGTGTATCCGCCTGCATCGCCCATTGCAAGACGATGGCGCAGGCGCGCGTTAGGCCGCGACGGGCCCAGCTGCACCGGTGCTCGCGGGCGATCCCACGGGCGCGGGGTGGTTTGAGCATAGCGGCGGCGGACGACGCGACGTGATTGGACGGCGGAGAACTTGAAAGGAAGGGGGGTTGGAAACGAATGAACGAAGTGGACGAAGAGCGGAAATCGAACCAGAGGGAGGCGAAAAAAGAGCGGAAAAGAATAAGGACATGCAGACGAAGGAGAGTGACGAGGTAGATGGCGGGCCAGAACGGCAACGGAGGATAATGTGGTGGAAATTGTGAAAAGGACGCATGGAACAACACGACGAGGATCACAGACGCAAAGATGATGAGCGCAGTGGTAGCATGACATATCCGAAATCAAGAAGCAGGATGAGGAGGAACGGGATGACGAGCAACTCTGTCGCAGAGAGCCTCCGAACGCACCCCCTCTGTCACAGAGGGCCTCCGAACGCACCCCCTCTGTCACAGAGGGGGTCCGAAAAACACCCCCTCTGTCACAGAGGGGGGAAATGATCACTTTAATGCGGCTTCTGGATTACGTATGTTGGGCCGCGGAGGGCAAGGACGGGGCCACTGAGGGTAGCAACTGGGCCTCGAAGGGTAGCGAGGGGGCCACGAAGGGCGACAGCGGGGCCACGAAACCCAAGCAGATGGGGCCACCACGGGCGCGAACGAGCGGGGGCCACAAAGGGCATACATATATGGGGCCACGAAGTGCTACAACGGGGCAGCGAAGGGCTGCAACGGGGCCACGAAGGGCAGTGAGGGGGCCACGAAGGGCTGCAACGGGGCAACGAAACAAAGCGAGGGGGCGACGAAGGGCTGCAACGGGGCCACGAAGGGCGGCGAGATCCCGATCCCTAGGTAATGTGTGAGGGAGTCCTAAGCGTGAGCGCGACTCCTGGGCGCCTGCGTGTGGGGAGCGCGGCGCTTCAATATATTGTAAGAAGTTCCAACGCAAGGGCACTATTCATCAATAAATTGCAAGCGCAACTCCAGCGAGAGCGCGACTCCAGAGCGCCGGGGGAGCGATTCTTGAATACATTGTAAGGACGTCCCAAGCAAGAGCGCGATTCCTGAATAAAATGCGGGGAAGTCCTGGCTAAATTGTCAGGAAGTCTTAGGCGGGAGCCGTTGTTGTTGTAACCCGGGGGCCAGGGGCCCAGTTTGAGCATCAAGACTTTCCCTGTCACAAAACAGGGTGCGAGCGTCGAGGGGCACACTTTGATTCAGAGAAAGCAGTATGCACAGGTGGGGGGATCAACAATAATTATTCTTCAAAAATGAGAATTCAACAACAACAACAACAACAACAACAACAACAACAACAACAATTACTAGCACGTGGG
Organism: Prorocentrum cordatum; assembly: GCA_963575745.1. Lineage (NCBI taxonomy): Eukaryota > Dinophyceae > Prorocentrales > Prorocentraceae > Prorocentrum > Prorocentrum cordatum. The sequence continues at coordinate 39,285 of CAUYUJ010019078.1, forward strand.
GACACTCCGTTCTCACCAGTGCCAGGGTTTTCATACGACGCCCGCCAATACCCCCACTTTGTGGGGGGGCCGGTTCAAGCTCTACCACATTTCCAAACGACTCTTCGCCACCACCCACACCCAGCTTCCCGCCCTATGACGTTCGGACACTTCACTTCGTGGCCTGCGGACGACCGTGGCTACTACACTGGCGCATGGGTACAGTGACGCGCGCATGTGTCCCGCATGGTATGTTTTGCAAGGGATTGTGGCCCCTGGCAGGCGCGCGAACGCCGTTGAAAGAGCTTGCGAAAGTAGCTCGCGCGAGCTCATGTAACATAAATGTTGAAAAACCATTGGTTTTTTAGGATTCGGACAGCGCGCGCGGGTAGAAATTTTGAAAATTCGTACAGATGTTTTTCGAGGACCTACGGTGCGATTCGTATGATTTTATGTTGCGCGGTGCTAAAATTCCTAAGAAACCCAATGGTTTTTGAAGATTTCGGCGTGCGCGCGCGAAGAAAAAACGAATGTGTCCCGCATGGTATTATTTGACAGGGATGATGGCCCTGGCAGGTGCGCAACCGTTGTTGGAGAAGTTCGAAACGTGAACAAGTTGCTCGGAAAAGCCCATTTGACAGAAATGTTTAAAAAGTGTTGGGTTTCCGACAAATCCGCAAGAGCGCGCGGGATGAATTTTGACATTTTTTTTTTTTGAAAAACCATTGGTTTTTTGTTGTTTTTATGTTGAAATCGGTACGAACACTAAGGTTTTGGAAGGATTTCGTCTTGCGCGCGCGAATGTCCACTTTACCTTATTTTTTGCAAGGGATTCTTGAAGTTTGGTTATGTTAGAACAAGAAATGTCCACTTTAGCTTATTTTTTGCAAGGGAAAACGGGGGAAAACAAAACAACCGGATCCGGACACCCACGTTTTGCCTGAGACTTCCTCACGAAAATGATGAAAATGTGGCTGCGGCCTAGGCGCGGCGAGGGGGCCGCGCACCAGGGGTCCCAACAATAATTATTCTTTAGAATAAATAATGTTCAACAACAACAACAACAACAACAACAACAACGACAACGACAACGACAACGACAACGACAACGACAACGTCAACAACAACGACAAGCAGAATTCTCACCACGGAATCTCACCTCAGACACGCACCCAAAGACAATGAATGACCGTTCGGCCCCCTCACTCTGACTACTCTCCTCTCTCCCCTGGTGATGTCAGGGAAATACTCGGCCCCCCATCCGCGCACTGGTCTTACACACTGTATTACCCGGTAACGGATTTTCGCTTGGGTTTTCGCTTTAACATGTTCTCGCTGAAACGCTGGCCTCATTTTCTTGCTTCCGCTCGTTCCGAATCGTGCTCACGCTGCAGCGCTGGCTTCATTTTCGCGCTTCCGCTCGTTCCAAATCGGGCTCCCGCTGCAGCGCTGGCGTCATAATTTCCAGCGCCATGCCGCGGCATGGTTTTCGGTCCTTCCAAATAGGCCCCAAGATCTAAAACATACCCCCCCCGAAACAGCCACCGGAAGTGATTCCACAGTCGGTGTCGATTCGTTGACTTTTGGGGCCGCAGAGGCCCCCCCCCCACTTTGGGGCGTCGCCACGCCATACCATGTCAGGCTACGCGTCCTCCGAATCGTGCTCTCGCTGCAGCGCTGGCCTCATTTCCGCGCTTCCGCTCGTTCCGAATCGTGCTACCGCTGCAGCGCTGGCCTCATTATTTCCAGCGCAGTGGCGTGGCATGGTTTTCGGTTCTTTCAAATCGGCCCCAAAATCTAGCAAATGCCCACCTGTAAAAACCATCGGAAGTGATTCCAGTCGGTGTCGATTCGTTGATTCTGTGGGCCGCACAAGCCCCCCCACTTTGGGGCGTCGCCACGCCATGCTATGTCAGGCTACGCGTTGATCTTCAACACCATGCTATGCCATGTAATGCTACGACCTGCTACGACATCCGACTGTGCGAATCGAGAGGAGATCTACGCCATGGTAAGGCATGGGAGGGAGGGGTAGGACGTCAGATATGACGTAGGCGCACCTAGCTTGGCCATCCCCCCTCCCCCTTTCCCCCCTCCCCCCGGGGTCCAACATCTCGTTTCAGGAGGGGGGGGAGGGAAGGGGGGTGTCCGGGCTCCCTGGGGCGGGTGTCTGGGCTCCCTGGCGCACACCTGGAGGCACCAGAACTTCCAAATCTACCTTCCGTGGCCTCAAAAACGTTCCAAGACGGTGCCGAATCGCCGAACGATTGGCCCAAGGCGTATACGATGGCTCGAAGCCGCCCCGAGACGCCTTCGAGACGCCCCGAGAGAGGCCCAAGAGCCTCCCCAAGAGGGCTCCGAGAGGCAAATATCAATGGTTCCCCTGGGTTTGTTCCTTGCTTCTGGTTACCGTCGTCTTGAGCTTCCGACGCTCCAAAACGGCCAAAGAGGACGGCCCAAAAGGGTTTAAAGACGGCCCAAAAAGGGGCCCAAATACGGCCAAAAATCGCCCCAAGAAGGCACCAAGCGAGGCCAAGAGGGAGAACACGAAACGAAAATCCCATCATTCTGCCCCGGGAGGCTCCCCATATGCCCCAAGAAGCTCCCAAGCGGCCCAAACGATGCCCCCAATAAGCCCAACGCGGCCTCAAAGGGGGTCAAAAGCGGCCCCAAACGTCCCCCAAGACGCTTCAAAACTGCCTCCAAGAGGCTCCACCAGGCCCCCAAACAGCTCCCGAATAGTTCCGAAGACGCCAACAAGAGTCTCCAAATAATGCACGGAACTACGGCGCCTCAACTGTGCACGTCCCGCCTCATCGGGGGTTCGGGTGGATGGCGCAAGCCTCTTGAGTAGATGCAGGAGAGAGTAGCGAGCAGGAAGAAACGAGGATGGAGGCAGGGGGGCGGGAAGGGGGAACATAAGAAGGCGAGAGAGGATAGGAAGAAGAGGATTCGCCGCCCACCAGAAGAGTAACAACTCAAAATGTCCGAGCGACATCTAAACACACAGTGGGTTGCCATCGGAATGAAAACTTTTAGTGCACGGAGGAGAAAGGTGGAAGGAGGCATCATGGAGGATGGAGGTAGGAGGGCGGGACGAGGAACGAGGGATGATAGAGAAGTAGGTAGGGAAGAGGGACGATGAGACATAAGCGAGGAGAGGGAGAAGGGACGAAGCAGGGACGAAGTAGGGAGGGAGGCAGGGAAGGAGGGAGAAAAGAAGGAGGAGGGGAGGGAGGAAGGGACGAGCGAGGTCTGAGCTAGGGAGGGAGGATGGATGAGTGGGCGAGGGCCGAGGGAGGAGCGAGCGAGTAAGGAGAGCGAGGGAGGAGGGCGCAAGGGCGGCAGGCAAGCGGCGGCAGCCCGCGAGGCCGCCGGCGCCAGGGGGGGGGCGCTTGCTACATCTCGAGCACGAGACACCCTCCGCGAGGAAGCCGATCCGGGTCTCCTCAGGCGGGTTTCTCCTCCCAAGACTCTCGGGGGGGGGAGGGAGGGGGGAAGACCGCACCGCGCTGATGCGAGGAGGCGAAGGGCGAGGAATACGACACGAGGGAGACAGAGATGGGGGAGGGAGAGAGGAGAGGGAAGGACATGACGGAGGGAGGATGGAGGATTGGAGGAGGAGCAAACGGAAGAAAAGGCAGACATGAGGGAGAAAGTACGAGGCACAAGGGACACGGGATGAGGGACGCATGGAGGAGCGAGAACGAAGGGCTCCCCCTCCCCCTCCACCTCCTCCTGCTTTTCTTCCATCCTCCCCCCTCTCCTCCACCGCCCACGTGCACCCTCCATGTTGTCCCCTCCTCTGCCTCTCCTTCCCCCATCGTTCTGCCTGCTGCCCCCCCCTTACACACCACCCCCCGCCTCCTCCCCACCATCCTCTTCTTTTTTTTCCTCCTCCTCCTCCTCCTCCTCCTCCCCCTCCTCCTCCCCCTCCTCCTCCTCCTCCTCCTCCCCCTCCTCGATCGCTGCATCAGCAGGAGCATGAGCGCCAGAGGCATTCACACACACACACACACGCACCCACACACACACACACACATCACCACGAAGCAGAGGGGTGAGGTCACTGCCCGAGGGAGCGGCGGCACGCCGATACCCACTGCGCCCAGTGAACGATGCGACCGCCGCACCGCTCCAAGCCATCACCGCGCGGGGCACGCGGCGCGAGTGCGTAGAGGCGGGGCCCAGATCCTGACTACCTACCAGACCACCCCAACCCAACCCGAAGACCCCAATTTCGGGTTGCGGGGGGTACGGGTTCCATATGTGTTTCTTCAATGTTCCCAGACCCCCCCCCCAACTGGAAATGGAGAGCAAATTGAGGCCTTCGGGTTGGGTTGGGGTGGTTTGGTGGGTGGTGAGATCCCACCATACCCAACGAACCACTCCCGCAGATGCGGCACGCACCCGTGAGCCCAACTCCTCGGAGAGAGCAGGCAGCACGGACAAGATGCTCGTCGGTGGTTATGGATAAACCCCCGCCTCGGAGAGAACGGGCAGCGGCAACCGGCGGAGCAGGGAGAATTGAGACTACGGCAAGGCAAAATCGGTCCCCGACCCCTGGGGGGGTCCAAAAGCCCCAGTATGTCGAGCTGCGCACAGCCGTGGCGACGAGGGGAGCTCCCGAAGGCCAACCACGACCTCCTCTGACGGACTGGTCGGTCGATGTGACCGGGATGCCCCGCCAGGTGAACCGTTCCCAGGGGCAGCGAGGGGACCCACCAGCTCCCAGCAAGCCAAGCTTCGTGAGAATTTCAGCCCGCCCAAGCGCCGCGCGGGTGCCTGGCCAGCCCTCCTCCTCCTCCTCCTCCTCCTCCTCCTCCTCATCTTCCTGCTCCTCCTCCTCCTCCTGCTCCTCCTCCTCCTCCTGAGTGCGCCGACAAATCACCCCTACTCTCTCCCCCTCCCGCCGTGGGTCAGGGGGCATTGAATCAGCATCAGGAGCAGAGAGTTGAGCAATGGGGGCAAGATTTGTCCCCCGAGTTTCAACCACGTTCATGGGACAAATGGGACCAAGCCGCCTGCTTGCCACTGTTTGAGCTTGCCCGCCAATCCGTTCTCGTTGCCGGTTTGGACCTGCCGGCCCATGCTTTATAGATGCTTGCTTGGGCGTGCCAGCCCATCAGCTATCGATTATGCGTTTCGCGGGCAGACCCATCCCTTATCGATGCCTGTTTGGGCGGGCCAGCCCATCCGGCATCGATGATGTGCTCCGCTGTTGGGGTCACCCTGGATGATACGATAGTTTACACCACATGAGACAATGTTTTCGTTCTGGGGTAACGGCCGTTACCCGGGGGGACAGGGGGGAGGACGGGAGGGTAACGGTAACGGCGGCTATGGCATGCGCTTGCTAGGGTGCGTCCGCGCCACCGCCGCATCAATCACTTGTGTACACGACAATGCCCAATGCCTACGTGCAACACGGCGCTACCTGTGTACACACCACGTTTCCTCCGTACGCCACAACAACCGCGTGCACTGCAGCACCACGTCGCCCACGCACACCGCAATCCCTGCGTATACTGCAGCAACTGATGTTCATAATAGGAGTATACAGATAACCATTGATTACAAAAAACAGTCAAAAGAAACCCTATGGAAAAAAGAGCGCTTCTGGATTCCACACAGACCAATGTATCTCTTGGTGAATATATAATTGTTTTAGTTCCGGGGAACAGAACACAACATGAAAACGCTATGGAAAGCTGAACGCCTCTGGTCTCCACAAGGA
>CAUYUJ010019078.1:52500-120000 GCA_963575745.1 Prorocentrum cordatum
CTCTGGGGCCACGAAGCGTGTGAGGGGTGTGCCAAAATGGGGCGGCGGCGCCATGGGAACTGCGCCACTGCGACCTTGGGTGAAGCTCCCTGTGGGGTCACGAAGCGTGTGAGGGGTGTGCCAAAATGGGGCGGCGGCGCCATGCAAACTGCGCCACTGGGACCTGAGGTGGAGCTCCCTGTGGGGTCACGAAACGTGTGAGGGGTGTGCCAAAATGGGGCGGCGGCGCCATGCAAACTGCGAAACTGGGACCTGAGGTGGAGCTCCCTCTGGGACCACGAAACGTGTGAGGAATGTGCCAAAATGGGGCGGCGGCGCCATGCGAACTGCGCCACTGGGACCTTGGGTGGAGCTCCCTGTGGGGTCACGAAACGTGTGAGGGATGTGCCAACATGGGGCGGCTGCGCTAGCGAACTGCACCACTGAGGCCTGAGGTGGAGCTCCCTCTGGGGCCACGAAGCGTGTGAGGGGTGTGCCAAAATGGGGCGGCGGCGCCATGGGAACTGCGCCACTGCGACCTTGGGTGAAGCTCCCTGTGGGGTCACGAAGCGTGTGAGGGGTGTGCCAAAATGGGGCGGCGGCGCCATGCAAACTGCGCCACTGGGACCTGAGGTGGAGCTCCCTGTGGGGTCACGAAACGTGTGAGGGGTGTGCCAAAATGGGGCGGCGGCGCCATGCAAACTGCGAAACTGGGACCTGAGGTGGAGCTCCCTCTGGGACCACGAAACGTGTGAGGAATGTGCCAAAATGGGGCGGCGGCGCCATGCGAACTGCGCCACTGGGACCTTGGGTGGAGCTCCCTGTGGGGTCACGAAACGTGTGAGGGGTGTGCCAACATGGGGCGGCGGCGCTAGCGAACTGCACCACTGAGGCCTGAGGTGGAGCTCCCTCTGGGGCCACGAAGCGTGTGACGGGTGTGCCAAAATGGGGCGGCTGCGCTAGCGAACTGCGCCACTGGGACCTGAGGTGGAGCTCCCTGTGGGGTCACGAAACGTGTGAGGGGTGTGCCAAAATGGGGCGGCGGCACCATGCAAACTGCGCCACTGGGACCTAAGGTGGAGCTCCCTCTGGGGCCACGAAACGTGTGAGGAATGTGCCAAAATGGGGCGGCAGCACCATGTGAACTGCGCCACTGTGACCTTCGGAGGAGCTCCCTGTGGGGCCACGAAACGTGTGAGGAATGTGCCAAAATGGAGCGGCGGCGCCATGCGAACTGCGCCACTGGGACCTGAGGTGGAGCTCCCTCTGGGGCCACGAAGCGAGTGACGGGTGTGCCAAAATGGGGCGGCTGCGCTAGCGAACTGCGCCACTGGGACCTGAGGTGGAGCTCCCTCTGGGGCCACGAAACGTGTGAGGGGTGTGCCAAAATGGAGCGGCGGCGCCATGCAAACTGCGCCACTGGGACCTCAGGTGGGGCTCCCTATGGGGCCACGAAGCGTGTGAGGGGTGTACCGAAAAAGAGGCATTATGAAGGAGGGGCAAGGACTGGGAGGAGGGAGGAGGGGGAGGAGGGAGGAGGAAGAGGAGGAGAAGGAGAAGGAGGAGGCGGGAGGGAGGGAGGGAGGGAGGGAGGGAGGGACGCGGGGCGCTGTCTCTTCAAAACGAAGACCCAACACCACAGGATGGTTGGGAGAAACAAGCTCCGCGACTTCTGGACATGACGAGCCGAGCCGACGAGCGAGGTCCTCCTTCTCCGGTTCGGGCGCCTTGGGCTCCTCCGGCTTGGCAACGCCCTGCAGCCTCTCCCATACCTTCATCTTCTCCTCGGGCCGCCCCACCGCTCCGCGCGCCTCCACCTCCTCCACCATCAGATGTTGTTTGCTTGATCAAAAGGGTGCCCATGTCTCTTTGCACTGTGCTCGGGTGAACCTCAGGAGGTCGCATACGCCATCAACCGTCTGAGCAGACCTGGCTGCGTAGGGAAATCCTGCCGTGCGAATGCACTGCGATTGCGATAGCAAGCAGAGCGACGCCTGTAATCCTTCCCTTCTCCCTCCTCCTCCTCACTCCCCCCTAAAAAGAAAAATAATCTAGACCTCGATCAGAACCCGACCCCGTCCCACCATCCACCCGCAGCAGGGATAGTGGCTGAGGAATGCGTATCGTTTAGAAAGCTTCCTGGGAACTCACATTCCAAGCACTTGCACCGTAAGCTGCTGCTTTGCCTGCAAGTTTCACTGCCTTCGTCGTCACAAAGCCTCCGAAGCGCCGACAAAGCTGCCATCGGATTGGACAGTCAGATCAGATAACCCAGCTCACCTAATGCGAGCGCAAAATGTGAAGAGACTCAAGCGGATGTTGCTTCCCCACGATCTCCATGGCCACAACACCCGAGACCTTTACAGCCCCGCCACTCTGACACTTCACGCCACCAAACAGGCTTAACCTCGGCAGTGGGAGGGGTACGAGGTCGTTGCTCGACCGCCTCGTTACTGGCTCCTGCGAAGCGGGCCAGAAACCGAGACGGTTTGTAACTCCTCGAAACAGCCTGGCGCACGCAAAGAAGGTGGGTTGAATGGAGTCAGCAACACCGAATAAATCATTATAAGTCCGCCACAACGCCAGAAGTCACGAAGTGAAGTGTTCTCGGATCCGTACGAATCTTCCCTCTCCCTCGAGACCGGAATACGCTTTACAAGGCCCTGTCACGGAGTTCCCGCCGCGTTCGTGCGCTCCCGGGGTTCCTCATTTGGCCCCGCATGTCTTTCGTTCCAGGGGCACGAGGGCCCCAAAACGGGCCAAGAGGGCCACAGCACAGTCCAAAAGGGTCCGCCCAAAGAGTTACGATGCACAACACGGTCTGAAGACGGCCAGCGATGCCCCAAGAAGGCCCCAAGAGCACCCCGAAGAGGGCTCCAGTAGGCCAGAATCATTGAGTTACCGTAAGCTTGAAACATCACAGCGTTCTCTCCATTTCAGCCTCCGGAACGCGTCAAGACAGCCCTGGAGGTCACCAAGATCGCCCCACAACGGTTCAAATGAACCCCATTCGCAACCTATGGTCGTGCGAGCCGTAAGGCGGGCCCCGCGGCCGAAAGCATCAAGTGCCACCGATCGTCTCTCGCACAGCCGCACTGAGTGGACTCCCGCAGAGCAGAGAGCTGGCCGTGCGGCCGTGGACACAGCGGCTCGGCAGGACCATAAACGAATCGCCGTGGCACCAATGTCAGACGACCGTGGCATAAGGTTCCAAATTGTGCGACACGTGGAAGCACATGCGGTCTGGCGCGCTGTCGTGAGCGCCCATATCCAAGACAGTGTTGCACAGGGCGTCGGCATCCACGTTAAATTCGCGGTGAACGTGGACGGCCTCAAACGCGCGCACGACAGGCAAGCTGCGCAGCTCTCACGTTCTGAAGAAGCCCCGAGAGGGGGCCCAAAGAGGACATTCGAATTCGACAGTTCGAGCCCTCCGCCCGAAGACGACCGACCCCCGAGACCAGCAGAGGGGCCACAAGTGGGCCCATATAAGCGCGAGGAGGCCCCCAAGCCACCCAACAGAGGCCCAAAGAGGGCCCCAAGAGGCCGCCGAGAGGCCGCACTACACCCCAGACCCGCCTCCTGGCGGCGTTCGAACGGCCTCCCAAGGGACCCCGACATGCATCCAAACCTCTGACCCATAACCCAAGTGCGGTGGCGAGATGAGCCTAAAGAAGCTAGATCCGCCGTCCCGTGTAGCTTGTCACAGAGTTGTACGGCTCGTCAAATTTCTGAATGGTTTTGGCTCTTTTGGAACATTTCCAATAGTGTCTCGGCCGATCCCGCCCGCCCGTGAAGACAGCTTCCGGCATGCCTCCAAGAGGTTTCAAGAAGACCGCGAGACGGCTCCCAGTGCTCTCGGAGCTCCCCCAAGATCTGTCCAAAGGCCAAAAAGCCGTCCAAAAACGTAGCCAAATCAATATGTTTGCCTTCTCGCCTTTTAGTTTTCGATTGGCGTGTGGGGCCTCAAAATGGCCCCAAGACGACCCAAGAGAGCCCCAAGAGGGGCCCAAGAGGCCCCCATAACGGCCCCAAAAGCGCCCAAGATCGGCCTAAGGGCGCTACAAGAGAGCCCCAAGCGGCGAGTTGGATGGCCCCAAGTGGGGAGGCAAATCAAGGACCCCGCCACCTTTGATCGATGGCCTCCAAGATGGCCCCAGGAGGCCCTGCACGGCTCCAAAAAGGGCCCCAGGAGAGCCCCAAAAGGGCCCAAAGAGGGCCCCAAGACCCCCCAAAGAGCCCCAAGAGGACCCCAAGACCCCCCCACAAAAGCCCCAAGAGGGCTCCAAGAGGCGAGTTTGAGCTTCCCCGTTCTCCTGCTCCGATTCCTCCTCCTCCTCGTCCTCGTCCTCGCCCTTGCCCTGGTCGTCCTCATCCATATCCTCCTCTTCCTCGTCGTCGTGGCCGTCGTCGTCTACCTTTTCCATTCCCATGATATATACATACCTATACGACCACCCTGCGGGTGATAAGGAGGTGAGGGGGGAGGGGAACCAACGTCTCACTCAATCGATCTCGCTATCGATCTCACATTCGGTCTCACATTCGGTCTCACATTCGGTCTCACATCGGGACACCATCATCATCATCATCGACATCATCACCATCAACGTCATCATCATCATCATCATCATCATCATCATCATCAGCATCATCATCGTCATCATCACATCATCATCATCATCATCATCATCATCATCATCATCATCATCGGGACACCATCATCATCATCAACATCATCATCACCATCATCAACATCATCATCAACATCCTCGTCATCGGGACACCATTTTCATCAACATCATCAACGTCATCATCATCAACATCACCACCATCATCATCACCATCATCACCATCATCACCATCATCACCATCATCATCTCACAATCGATCTGACTATCGATCTCACAATCGATCTCACTATCGATCTCACAATCGATCTCACATTCGGTCTCACTACCGATATCACAATCGATCTCGCAATCGACGTCATCATCATCATCATCATCATCACTATCATCATCATGATCATCATCATCATCATCATCAACATCAACATCATCAACATCATTATCATCGCCATCATCAACATCGTCATCAGCATTACCATCATCATCATCACCATCATCATCATAATCATCACCATCATCATCATCAACATCATGATCGGGACACCGACGGGACACCGACGGGACACCGGCGGGACACCGGCGGGACACCGCGCGCCACCGGCCGCCCGGTGAAGAATCATTTGGTCCGGCCGCGCCTCAGCCACAGAGGACACCACCGGGACACCGGCGGGACACCGCGCGCCACCGGCCGCCCGGTGGAGAATCATTTGGTCCGGCCGCGCCTCAGCCACAGGAGACTTTCCTCTCGCCCGCCCACGCAGCTTCGCCTCGCCCGCACGCACGGCACGCACGAACACGAAACCGAAATCGATTTCCCGGTAGGGGGGCTCTCCGTTCCACTTCGATCTTACCCCCTCACCTCCGATATATATATATATATATATATATATATAACTCCTCCCTGTCGCACTCAGACGCTGGTCGAAAGGTCGGGCGGGCCGTTTCGCCCGAGACGCCCTTTACCATCTACAATATTTCACAAGTGGACGGCGGGTCGTTTCCAAGGTGTGACTCCCGCCGAGGCAACGCGCACAGTTGTTGTAAACAAGCTGCAAGAGCCTCACGGACTGAGGGAGGGACGTTTTCAAGATGGGGCCATCGCTTCAGCGCCGCGCACATTGCGTCTACAGAGTTGCAAGCGCTTTACACATTGACGGCGGGTAGTGTTCCAAATATGGTTCTCGCCTGACCGTCACGCACATTCGTTTCAAACATGTGCCAATGCGTCACGGTTTGAGTGCGGGTCGTTTTCAAAATATGGTTTTCGCTTGTGTGCCGCGCTTGTGTGCCGCGCACATTCGGATTCAAGCCGTTTTAAAACGTTCGCGAGAGTTCCACGGATTGAACGAGGGCCGCTATCAAAATATAGCTCTCCCCTGAATGCCACGCACCTTCGTTTCAAAAATCCACAAGCACTTCACAGGTTGAGGGCGGCCTCTCTGTTCAAAATGTAAGTCTCGCATTAGCGCCGCGCCCGTTTTGTTCAAGAAAGTAGAGCAAGTTCCATGTTGTTGTTCATGGATACCGTGCCCGAAATCATGTTTCGGAAAAGGTAAAATACTGCCAGAACGCAACAATTACGTTGATCCACTCTGTTGAAATCCCAGGAATGGTGCTCTAGCACGACTCTGGATCGCCAAAGCGTTACAGTCAAGTTTACTCGTGGCGTTGAGGTCCTGCTAACAGTGTTTTGGTATGTTTCAAAATGTACACACGGTTGCCCCCCAACGGGGTAATTTCCTGTAGATTGACCGTTTTGTAAGATGCCTGTGAAAACGGATTTTGGAGGGAGGGTGTATTTCAACATCGTTGATGAACCTTGGGTGTGAGTTGGTCCTCCTATTTTTCCTCTTCCCCTCGCACCCTCGCCCACCAAAAATATGGATTCGTACCATCCCAGGCAGGCCGGCATCGCCCCCACCCCTCATCACCCTTTGCTAAATAACGATGCGCACATACTCGACTATCGAAAACCAATTACTGGGGCGAAATGCACACGCGAGCGTCGTCGCACGCACATGCCGAAATTCTTTGAAAAAAACATCGGTGCCAACAGGATTGCTAAACCAAATGTACAGACGGCATGTAGAAACAGTGTTTCGCAACGCGAAGGCTAAACAAAATTGTCGCTCGCACTCTTGCGAAGTTGTTGCTTCCCTGTTGTATATATATATATACAGTTTCACCGTTTTCCATAATATTCTACCAAGCGGGCCTTTCGAGCGCGTGTCGAAATCGCTCGAACGCCCTGCAGCGCGCGCTGCCGCAATAAGTACCTATAACCAGTGGAACAACATGCCCACGCGCGCGTCGTCGCGTGCGCATGCCGCAATCCTTCCAAACAATGTTTCGCAAGGATTGCAAAATCGACTGCCCCGTATTCATATGGAATGGCACGTGGCTTTGCAACACCAATTCCTCCAACAAACACACACTACTGCGCTTGTGTTCCTGCGAATTCTGAAAACAACCGTACGGTGTTCAACCTGTTCATTATATTCTGCCACACGGGCCTCCCGCACGCAAGTGGAAATCCTTCGAAGACCCTTGCGCGCGTGCGGGGGGGGGCACGATCCGTGTTAGATAACAGTGCGGGCCACTCTCGCGCGTCGGCCGCGGCGCGCGCATGTCGAACTCCTTCCAAAACCTTCATCACCGACGCGAAAACGCCGTCATCGTCGCCGGCGTGATCAGCATCGGCGCCGCCGCTGGCCTGGCAGACGCCGTTGCCACCATCGTCACCAGCATCGCTACCATCATGATCGTGTCTACAATTGTCGGCGTTGCTATGATGCCGCGCCCGCACAAATCGCCGACTCGCATTGCAGTGCCCGCTGGGAAGTGCCCAGCGGTCAGCGCCACCGCGGTCGCGTCGGTCGCGCCAAACAAGCTAGCCGCTGCGCGCACGAGGATGCGAAGGCTAGCGCGGTCGCAAAAATGCACCAGCCAACACCAAGCACTCCTCGGATTGGCCGCCGCATGGGTTTTGCAAACCAAACTGCGGGCGGTTGGGTGGGATGATTGCGCGAGCAGTGGAATTGTCAACTTCACGTCCGGCTGGGTGAATTGCACAACATTCCCCAATCAGTGCTTGCACTGAAGGGGTCCTCGCGGATGTTGAAGGATTTGACGTAACTGCCCGCCGATTTTGGTCGCACGCTGGGTTCCCGGGTTCCCGGGTTCCCGGTTCCAGGTTCCCGGGTTCCCGGTTACGGGTTCCGGGCCGATTTCGGAGGGCGGCGAGGTTCCAGGGTTGCCGGGTTCCTGGTTGGTCTTCTTATCGATCGGTCTCATCTTCGATCTCGTTACCGACTTCTCGATCGATCTCACCATCGACCTCACAATCGATCTCACTATCAATCTCACGAGCGATCTCACTAGAGATTGCCTGAGCGATCTCGCGGTCGATCTCACTGTCGATCTCATTGAATCGACTTCACTCTCGGTCTCACGATCGACCTTACAATCGTCCTCACTATCGATTCCACTATCGATCCCATGATCGATCTCACAATCGATCTCAAGATCCATATTATCAATTTGAAATCATCCACTGATTGGGTTTTTCTCAAGTGTAATAAATTTCTCCACGTAGATTGCATAACATATCCGCCACGGTGCCTCTGGGCACGGGGTGGGCGGGAACCCAGGCCCTTTCCCTCACCCTCAAAGCCTCAATCCTCACCCCTCAGGAGTCTCTTAAGGGCCCCAGACCCCACTTGCTCAAATCTCTCAGGGGTTGTCGCGTTTCGTCTGGGCCTTCCCTGTCGCCCAAGAGGGCACAAAGACAGGCCGAGAGGGCCTTCAAGACGGTTCAAGAGTGCCCCGAATCGCCGAACAATCGCTCGAAGATGCCCGAAATGGCTCCCAGACGTCCTGTGAGCCCCCCAAGACTCCCCAAAAGACCTCCAAGAAGCCCCCAAACAGAGCCGCAACAGGCCAAAAATATTGATGTTCGGTCGATATTTGAAGGTTTTCGGCGTTTTCGCCCCGAGATCACCCCAAGACGGCCCAGAGGCTTCTAAGAGGGCCCAAAAACTGCCCAAGAGGGCCCCAAGACGGCCCAAGAGGAGCCCAAAACGGCCCAAGAAGCCCCGAAGACAGCTCAGAGACGGGCCCAGATGGGGGACCCGAGCGGACATTTGGAGCCCTCGGCCAGGGGTTCCGAGGAGAGGCACCCAAATGACAGCAACATGCCCCCAAAAGGCCCCAGGAGGTCCCCAAGAGGCCCGCACAAAAACTGACCCCAAGAGGCCTCTGGAAGCCAAATCTACTGATTGCCCTCAGATGCTTGAAGGATGTTGGCGTTTTCGCCTTTCCGGCATCCCGACGCTCCAAAACGAGACCCCAAGAGGCCCCCAAAAGGCCCCAAGAGGGCCCCGAGAAGGCGCTCCGAGGAGACCCGAAGAAGCATCCCTGACGACTCTCACCCACAGCCCAGGCAAGGCGGCGGGATGGACCGAAGGCCACGACATAGTCCTAAGTGTACACTGTCTGGGCCCACGCTGGCTAACCGAAATAACTCTTCCGCGGGGGGGTGGGCGGGGCGTTTCGCCACAGACCTCCTCACTTGCTATGGCCCAGCAGCTTGCAGTGCACAACAGCGTCCATGGAGGGCGGCTGGCTTTCGAAACGTGGCCCTCGCCGGGGCGCCGCGCACACTCGTCTGTAGAAGTCCGCAGCAGGAGGACGGAGGGCAGCTGGTGCTCGACATGCCAAATCTCGCCTCCGCGACGCTTCCGTTCGCCCTGGGAAGCCTGTGGAAGCTCCAAGCGTGGAGGGCAGCTCCTTCTCGGAGAGAAAGCTCCCGCCACAGCTCCGGGCACGCTCGGCTCAAAGTCTTGCAGATGCTGCGGGTGCGTATGCTTTGAATCCCGCAAAGGGCGCTCTGGTGCGACTAAGGACTGCCAGGGCCCAACAGTAACAATGACTCGCGGCGTTGACACTCCAGGACTGGCGGCCTGGTGCGACTCAGGATTGTCAGGAAGCCACAGTGTCGCGGACTCGCGGCGTTGACGTCCCAGGCGTTGCGCTTCGGGCACAACTGGGGACTCTAAGGCAGTTGTCTTCCAGTGGGGCACTCTCCGGAATGAAATCAGATTCTTGTAGAGGCTATGCGTAGGGAGCTTGAGGGCTACCACTGGGTATTATCCTCCTCCTCCTCCACGTCCTCCTCCTCCCCCATCCTCCTACTCCTCCGAGCCTCCTCCTCCTCCTCCTCCTCCTGCTCCTCCTGCTCCTCCCCCGTCGACGACGACGACGACGACGACGACGACGACGACGACGACGACGACGACGACGGCGGCGGCGACGACGACGACGGCGGCGGCGGCGGCGGCGGCGGCGGCGGCAACGGCGACGACAACGAAGAAGCGGCGGCCGGCCGTCCGAGGCGTCGTCGGGGGGCGGCGCCGCCACCTCGGCGTGGCAGGCGGCTGGTTTGGGCGGGGGAGGAGGCGGATGGGCGAAAGGGGAGGACCATTCCGACCATTCTGACCAATGAGGGCTCACTGACAGCCGCACGAGTGCGACATACAGCATGCACACGCACTGTGCAAGGGCACGGACGAGCGCGAAAAAGAATAATCGGGGGAACCCATCACCCCGCCGCGCCTGGGCCGCACGCTGCCGCGCAGCAGAGGAGGAGGAGGAGGAGGAGGAGGAGGAGGAGGAGGAGGAGGAGGAGAAGAGGAGGAGGAGGAGGAGGATGAGGAGGAGGAGGGAGGAGGAGGGGGGAGGAGGAGGAGAAGGAAGAGGAGGAGGAGGAGGAGGGAGGGAGGAGGAGGAGAAGGAGGAGGAGGAGGAGGGAGAGGGGGAGGGGGAGGGGGAGGAGGAGAGAAGATCTCTCGGAGCTCTCGGACCAAGCGCGAGAACACCATTGGTGAGCCTGAGAGGAGGAGGGAGTAGGTAGGGTAGGAGGAGGAGGAGGCGGCGGCGGAGGGGGAGGAGGAGAAGGAGGAGGAGGAAGAGGAGGAGGAGGAGGAGGAGAAGGCGAGGAGGACGTCGTCGTCGTCGACGACGACGACGACGGCGGCGGCGGCGGCGGCGGCGGCGGCGGCAACGGCGACGACAACGAAGAAGCGGCGGCCGGCCGTCCGAGGCGTCGTCGGGGGGCGGCGCCGCCACCTCGGCGTGGCGGGCGGCTGGTTTGGGCGGGGGAGGAGGCGGATGGGCGAAAGGGGAGGACCATTCCGACCATTCTGACCAATGAGGGCTCACTGACAGCCGCACGAGTGCGACATACAGCATGCACACGCACTGTGCAAGGGCACGGACGAGCGCGAAAAAGAATAATCGGGGGAACCCATCACCCCGCCGCGCCTGGGCCGCACGCTGCCGCGCAGCAGAGGAGGAGGAGGAGGAGGAGGAGGAGGAGGAGGAGGAGGAGGAGGAGGAGGAGGAGGAGGAGGAGGAGGAGGAGGAGGAGGAGGAGGAGGAGGAGGAGGAGGAGGAGGAGGACAGGAAGGAGGAGGAGGGGGGGGAGGAGGAGGAGAAGGAAGAGGAGGAGGAGGAGGAGGAGGAGGAGGAGAAGGAGGAGAAGGAGGAGGAGGAGGGAGAGGGGGAGGGGGAGGGGGAGGAGGAGAGAAGATCTCTCGGAGCTCTCGGACCAAGCGCGAGAACACCATTGGTGAGCCTGAGAGGAGGAGGGAGTAGGTGGGGTAGGAGGAGGAGGAGGCGGCGGCGGAGGGGGAGGAGGAGAAGGAGGAGGAGGAAGAGGAGGAGGAGGAGGAGAAGGCGGAGGAGGAGGATGAGGAGGGAAGGCCGCGGCGGAGGAGGGGGAGGGGGAGGAGGGGAGGGGGAAAAGGTGCAGATGGAGGCGGAGGAAGAGGAGTGGTGGTGTAGGAGGGGGGGCCGAGAGCGGACGGAAGGGGGATATGATGAGGTGGAGGAGCAGTCAGAGCAGGAGGAGCGAGAGCAAGACGAGGAGAGGAAAAAGGAGGGGGAAGATGTGGAGACTTAGCTACTCCGCACCCTTGGGGGTCCCCTGCGCTCTTCGCGCTACATGTTCACTCGTTTCCCCTGGGCGGGGGGATGGTACCGTCAAATTTCGACGATAACATCCTCATCCTCTTCATCATCACCAACCTCATCAGCAGCAGCAGTATCATCAACATCAGCAGCAGCATCATCACCACTACCACCACCACCATCATCATCATCAGCAGCAGCATCATCATCAGCATCATCAGCGTCATCATCATCATCATCATGATCGTCATCATCATCATCACCACCAGCACCATCATCATCATCATCATCATCATCATCATCATCATCATCATCATCATCATCATTATCATTATCATCATCAGCATCATCACCATCATCATCATCATCATCATCATCATCATCATCATCATCATCATTGTCATCAGCATTGTCGATATCATCACCATCATCCTCCTCCGCCGCCCCCTTGTGCTCCCCCTGTGGCGAGTCCGGGTCCCGCGCGCGCAGATCTCTTCGATCGGAAGCCTGCGCGTCCCTCCAACGCCCTGCGCTGGCCGACCAAGGAACGAACGGCAAAAGCATATGGCAGGCAACTCGCATCCCCAGGGGGGGAAGCGACACGTCAGCTGGTGCACTCCCCACGCATCTCGCGGCGGGGGGAAAGGAGAGGGAGGAGGATAAGGAGGAGGAGAGTGAGGGGGATGAGGGGGTCGACAATGACGAGGGTGAAGGACTAGTTCCCTCCTCCTTCTCCTCCTCCTCCTCCTGAGGTCCTCCTCCTCCTCCTCAAGTCCTCCTCCTCCTCCTCCTCCTCAAGTCCTCCTCCTCCTCCTCCTCCTCCTCTTCCTCCTCCTCCTCCTCCTCCCCCTGCGGCGAGCGCGGGTCCCGCGCGCCCACTCGTTGTGCGAAAGCCGTCGCGTCCCTCCAACGCTCTGCGCGGGCTTCCCGGAGACGGCTGTTGCATGCAGCAGGCAACAGCCATCCCCCGTCGGCGGCATCCAAGAGAGGGGCGTCCAAGAGAAGTGTTCGCAAACCATGGTGCGACGCACGCACACGGCCCAGGGGGGCCAAGAGACGTGCTGAGATAAGAATTAATTCGGGCCTGTCCCCCATACAGGGAATGTTCGACGAAAAATGAAAAACATCGTCAAAGCTCATTACAAAAAAAAGGTCAGAAAATCATCCAAAATGGTCAGGAAATATTCAAAACATCGTCCCCAGCCTATGTTTGAACTATCTTCGAACATTCCCCCTGTAGAGGGACAGGCCCGACTTAAGATAAGAAGAGAGAGGCCATGAAATCCAAGCAGATCTCGTGGCCCTGGACCTCATCATCCCCCAATCATCACCCCCTTCTTGGCGGCCCCGGCCCAGGGAGGAGGGGGCACGCAGGCCGGGGCCGTTCTCCTCCACCTCGTTCTCCTCTTCCAGTGGGACACAGCACGGCATCGCCTTGAACTTTCGGAGGTCCGTGCGGATTTCTTGGATCCTCACTGACCCCCCTCGCTGGCGCGCGGAGCGCGCCAGGGGCGGCGCCAGAGGCGCCGCCCAGGGGGCCCAGCGCAGATCCAAGAAAATCCGCGCGGAGCGCCGAAGAATTATGCTGAGGCAAGTTGTTGTTCTTCGAACCTTCCCGTCGCTGCCGCCGTCGCCGCGGATCCGCGGCAAGCCTGAGGGAGAAGCACGGGGGGGGGGAGGAGCGAGGGAGGTGGAGGAGGGAGGAGGGAGGAGGGAGAGGAGGGAGGAGGACGAGGAGGAGAGAGGAGGGAGGGGGGAGGAGGGAGGGGAGGGAGGAGGGAGGAGGAGGAGGGAGGAGGGAGGAGGGAGGAGGGAGGGGAGGAGAGGGGGAGGGAGGGGAGGGAGGGAGGAGGGAGAGGGAGGGAGGGGAGGGGGAGGGAGGTGGGAGAAGGGAGGAGAGTGAGGGAGGAGGAGGAGGGAGGAGGGAGGAGGGAGGAGAGTGGAGGGAGGAGGGAGGAGGGAGGGAGGGAGGGAGGAGGGAGGGGGAGGTGAAGTTCACCCGTCGCGGGCCGTCGCCTACGAGCCCCCCGGGGAGCGGAGGCGTCTCCTCCCCGCGCCCACCCGGCCCTCCCACGGCCAACCATCTCCAGAAAAAAAAATGGCACATACAAGGATGACCAGCTTGGAACTCATCCCTCCTCCTCCTCCAATTTCCTACTCCTCCCCCTCCTCCTCTCTCCTCCTCCTCCTAACATCCTCCTCCTCTACTCCTCCTGCCTTCCTCTCCCCCTCCTCCTCCTGCCTCCTCCTCTCCTGTCCTCCTCTCTCCTCCTCCTCCTCCCTCCTCTATCCCCTCCTCCTCTCCCCCCCCCCCCCCCTCCTCCTCATCCTCCTCTCCCCTTTTGCTCTAATGCCTGGGCAGGATAGACTGTCATGGGGGGGTGCACTCAGAAGATGAGGGGGTCATCAAGATCGGGGGGGCACCGTGTACGGAGAATCCCATCAACTGGGTAGGGAGATGTTTGAGGCTGCGAAACAAACTTTCGGAGATCCGCGCGGATGCTGGAGGCGCCGCCACGCGGACCAAGCGCCGTCTGAGGAAATCCGCTTGGGGAGCGCCGAACAGTTGGGTGAATGCCGCTTTCATTCGATACCCACCCACCCCTCCCATCCCATCCACGCGCGTCCACCGGACTTCCCCTCCAGTTCCACCCACGCGTGTCCTCTACCCTTTGTAGGTGCGCGAACCGATGCATTCTTGTGATGCCAGCAAGCCCCGCGAGCGTTGCATTCGCGTGACTATCTGTTGGGGGCGGTCGGTACCTTGACCGATCCCTAGAATCCCCAACTCGTGCCCTGCTTGTCAGGGGAGCGACTGGTGCTTTGACCGATCGTTGCGACACCACCGCGAGAAGTGCATATGTCGTCTCGGCCAATTCGGCGGCCTCTCTGACTCTACTTCTCCACCTCCACTACGTCCTCCCTCATCTGTCCTCCCTCCGCCGTCCTACGCTCCCACTTCTCAACCTGCTACCTTCCTCATCCCCCTCTTCGTGTACTCCCTGTTTCACCCCCTCCTGTCGCCCCGTCACCCCCATGCCTCCGTCCTCGTTGCCCATCCCTCCTCCCATACGATCCTCCTTCCTCATCCAAACACACTCCGCCTCCTCCTCCTACCTATGCCTCCTCCTCCTGCTTCTGCTCATGTTCCTCCAACGCCTGTGTCTCCTTCTCCTTATCATGCTGATCGTCCGCATCCGCATCAACTCTCGCCTCGTCCAACTCAATCGCCCTACCGTGGCTGACTCCTTCTGATCCTCCGCATCATATCCCTTCATCATCCGCGTCTGACCCCTAAAACATTTCCCCTCACGAACACTTCCTCCTTCTCCTCCTCCTCCTACTCCTACTCCTCCTCCTCTTCCTCCTGTTCCTCCTCCTCCTCCTCCTCCAACTCCTACTCCTCCAACTCCTACTCCTCCTCCCCCTCCCCGACCTCCTCACGAACTCGCTCAACAACACCTACAACCTCCCCACTCTCCTACTCCTCCTCCTCCTCCTCCTCCTCATCATCATCATCACCATCAGCATCATCATCATCATCATCATCATCATCATCATCATCATCATCAGCATCACCATCATCATCATCATCATCATCATCAGCATCATCATCAGCATCAGCATCATCATCATCATCACCACCACCATCATCAGCATCATCATCATCATCATCAGCCGCAGCAGCATCATCATCATCAGCAGCATCACCATCATCATCATCAGCATCATCATCAGCATCAGCATCATCATCATCACCACCACCACCATCATCAGCATCATCATCATCATCATCATCATCATCATCATCATCAGCAGCAGCAGCAGCATCATCATCATCATCATCATCATCATCATCATCAGCATCATCATCATCATCATCATCATCATCATCATCAGCATCAGCATCATCATCATCATCAGCATCATCATCATCATCATCATCATTATCATCATCATCATGTTATTCCTTTTCCTCCGTTTCCTCATGTTCCTCCGTTTCCTCCTCCTCCTCCTCCTCCTCATCATCATCATCATCCCCCACCGCCACCATCGCCATCATCGTCGTCCTCATCAACAGCATCATCATCAGCATCATCAGCATCATAGCATTCAACATCAGCACCAACATTATCGGCAGCATCATCAGCATCGTCAGCATCAGCATCATCATCAGCATACGTACAACAAGCATCATCATTATCGGCGTCATCATAATCAGCATATTCTTCATCTTCATCATCATCCTCATCCTCATCACCCTCGTCCGTCTCCTCATCCTTCTGGTATGCACCATTGCATCAACATCGTCACCAACAGCTCACCACCACTACCACCACCGCGATCGTCATCGTCGTATCATCATAATCAGCACCATGATCAGGACCACCATCATCACCATCATCGTCATCAGCATCAGCATCACCATCAATTTCAGCATCAGCATCAGCAGCAGCAGCATCAGCATCATCATCCTCAGCATCATCATCATCCAGCATCAGCCTCATAGCCGTCCTCATCCACATCCGCATCACCATCATCATTAACATCATCATTACCATCAGCCTCATCATCAGCGTCATCATCGACAGCAACAGCAGTATTAGCATAATCATCATCGTCGTCAGCATCGCCATCAGCAGCATCATCACCATGTCCATCATCCTCATCATGATCATCATCATCGTCGTCATCATCACCAGCGTCAGCACTATCATCACCACCTTCAACATCAGCATCAGCATCATCACCATTATCAGCATGACCAACATAAACGTCAGCATCATCATCACCAACGACGTCATCAGCAGCATTAGCATGCCATCATCGTCAGCATCGACATCACCCCTAGCAGAACCATCATCACCATCATCAGCGGCACCATCACCATCATACGCAGTATCATCCTCATTATCATCACTGGCATCATCATCATCATCATCGGCATCACCATCACATTCATCAACAGTATCATCATCATCATCATCATCATCATCATCATCATCATCATTATCATCATCATCATCAGCATCATCATCATCATCATCATCATCATCATCATCATCGCCAAAGCGTCATCAGAATCAACATCATAATCCTCAACAGCAAATCATCACCGTCATGCACATACACATAAGAATGGCCATCATCACCGCATTTCCATCATGATCATGATCGTCAGTATCATAATGACCAACTCACCACCACCACCACCACCAGCATCGTCATCCTCAACACCATCACCATCGACATTAAACCATCATCAGTACGTACCGCCATGCAGTATCAACAACAGCAGAATCATTCCCCACAGCATCATCAGTATCGCCTTAATCATCATCAACAGCAGCATTACGAACACCAACATAATCATGGTCATCACAATCGTCATCATCAACAGCACCGTCACCAGTCGTCCTCATCAATGACAGCACCAGCATCATCGCAATCGTTAGCATATCATGATCGTCCTGCACATCATCATTTTCATTCTCAGCTACAGCATCACAACCACACCACCACCGCCACAACCACCATCACCATCACGTCACCACCACCGTGTTCCTCCTCTCCTCCACCTCCTCTCCATCATCAGGTTCGGCATCAGCTTCAGCAGCATCAGCATCAGCATCAGCATCAGCATCAGCATCCACCATCCTCAGCCATGCCATCATCACGATCATCCGCAGCTGCATCATTATGATCATCCTCATCATCATCTTCACCATTGGGACCATCCTCACCATCATCACAACTCATCACCCTCATCCTCCTCCCCGTCATCACCAGAAACAGCAGCGGCAGCAGCATAACGCGCCCGCACGCCCATCCTGGCACGTGCAGGGGCCTCTCGAAAAAAAGTCTCGTGCAGGGCTGCAGCGCCCCGGGCGCCCGGCGCCCGCGGGCCTGCGGGCCCACCCGCGGGGGTGGAGAAAGGACCCGCCTGGCGCGCCCGCGCCGCGGCGCCCACGACAGGGCCCAGAGCACAAGGCCGCGCAGGCAGAGATGCGATGAGGGAGGAGGAGGAGGAGGAGGAGGAGGAGGAGGAGGAGGAGGAGGAGGAGGAGGAAAAGCGAATACTACGACTGCCACGAGACGGTTGGAACAAGCAGCATGGCGGCGAGACCCTTCCCTCTGCCACGAGAGGGTTGGATCAAGCAGCACAGATGCGAGGGCAGCCTCCCAGACAGCCGGCGGATGCTCGGAGCCAGCTCCTGCGCAGACAGGCCAGGACGAGGACAGGATCGTGTGAAGATAAACATCGAGTCTCTGAGCTCGGGCGGCGCTGGAGGACTTCTCGGGGGCCGCGGCCTTCTCAGAGCGTTCCAGAACGCTCTGAAGGGCGTTTCCGAACGATCTGAGCGGATGTATCCTCGTTCTAGCCGCGTCCGACGTCAGCACGATGAAAGTCGATCAAGCCCGATGAAAAGGCCATTGAGCCTGATCAGACAGGATTAAGCTGGCAATCGTGCGGGACTAAGCGGGATCAGGCAAGATTAGGCGGGATTGGGCCAGATTGCGCAGAATTCAAAAAAATAGGACAGCCCAGGGATACTTATACCAACGACGATTCAGAATTTCACAAGCGGCCCGCATGAAGAAAATCCTGAAGACCTCGCGCGGCAACTTGAAGCCCAATTTGCGTCGGATCCACGTTGGACTGACGTCGGGTTCCCGTCGGATTGCGTCGGACTCACGTCGGATTCACGTCGGATTTCTGTCGGAGCATCGCTGCGAGAACGTCGACGCATATGTTACGGAGCGGACGTGCGGATTCGATGATACAACTATTGCGTGCCGCGCGAGGCCTCCAGAATTTCCTCACATCGAACCCATTTGTTATGGCCCCAGGGTCGATAGCGGCCCTCTGAGGCCGAATTTGAGGGAAACTCCCACGTAGAAAAGACTCCAGATGTCCAAAAATTGTAGCATCGCGAAAAATCACGCCTGGAGCCCTGGGCCTCATGTCCCTGCTGTAATCTCCGAACTAGACAGATATGTGATGCTCCCAGGGCCCGAAACTGGGCGAACGCGCACGTCTCAACAAACATTGCAACGCCAACATCCTCGCCACTGGGTCAGAGGCATCTTTGATGGGGTCCGAGTTTATGGGTCGGAGGATCGCACCGCTTCGCCAATGCATCGGCGAAGTATCGGCGATACATCTGCGACACGTCGGCGACGCATCGGCGACGTCGGCCTGACAAACATCTGGCTACACATCAACCCGCATCTCCGAGGCATCGGCGATGCGGCGCGATCCTCCGACCTCAACGACTCGGACGGACCCCATCTGGTAGGTGGCGACATCCGAACCCTACCCCACCAACCATCGAGTCTCCTGAATCGATGGGAGGCGGGAGCGGGGTCCGGGTTTCACCGCGTGCTCAACGGATTTCGAACCCTAACCCCGCCGCCCATGGAGCTGCCTGAATCGTTGATCGGGGAGAGCAGGGTCTGCCAGGAAGCTGGGTGCACCCGTGGCTGCATCAACATGAGGAACATCTGAGGTCCACGCGCTGGACACGCGCGTGGAGGGCCAGCGTGCCTGGCCACACGAGGGCCGAGGAAAGGAAAAATATGTGGCCACGTGGGCCAATCCAAGCCCGGGTCAGTCAGGCTTTGCAGGATGCTGCAAGATCCTGCAGGATCTTGCAGCATCCTGCGTGCCAACCCCAGGTAAGCGCACCCCTGGCTCTGCAGGATCCTGCAAGATCCGGCGCTCTGGCTGACCCCAGTTTGCATTGACCCCCGCCCCTTGAACCCGTATGCATCCATAGAAGAAGACAAAACGCCATAAACATGCACTTTTGGCGCTCCGCGCGGACTTCTTGGATCTGAGCTGGGCACGCCCCCCCCCCCGAGGCGCCTCCAGCGCCGCCCCTGGCGCGCGGGCGCGGAGCGCCCAACGTTTCTGTTTACAGCGTCTCTCTTTCTTCGAATCCGGCTCCCGCCCAGGCCGGCAGCGTCACGTGTGCCCGGCTCCCTGGCCCCCCATGCGTGCGCCCCGACCCTTGGTGGTCCCCAAACGTGGTGGTGAGAACACCCGGTGGTGAGTTTTGGGCGATTTGGGTAACGGTTTTCGAGCGCTGGCTGGCCCAGGAAACGCAAAACCTCGTGGCGACCGCGTGTTCCCAAACCCGGTGGTGACCCAGAATTCTTTTTGTTGGGGAATCGGGGTCACCACCGGGTGTCTCACCACCTTCAGGGGGACGTAAGACCTGGGTACAGGGGACTCGGAAATCCCCGACGAGGTTGTCAAAAAAATGACGAGGCCGAGCCTGCATTTTGACGAGGCCTCCCGCTGCAGACATCCCACGAAACTCCTCCTCGTCAAAATCCGAGGCGCGGTCGTCAAAAAACGATGGCGAACCCGAGTCCTGGCAAACCCGGGTCTTACGCTCCCCCGACACCTGGTTTGGAGACCACCAAGACCCTGCCAGCCCGCGCCCGCTGCCGGGAGGCTGCCGCGAGTCACCGCCCGCGCGAGGCACCGCCCGCGAGCCGCGGCCGCCCCGGGCGGCAGCCCGCCTCAGACGCGGCGGAGCAGCAGCGGGGGCCCCGGGGCCACGTGGGCCGAGCCTCCGCGCGGCACCACGGCGTGCCGCGGGGCCGCCTGCGGCGGAGCGCACAGAGGCACACGAGGAATTACGAGATGTGTCCTCCCTGGAGGCGCGCGGCCGACCCGAACCTATATATATATATATATATATATATATACACATATATATATATATTTATATATATATACATATATATATATATATATATATATATACATATATATATACATATATATATATGACTATATATATATATACATACCCATCTTGCATTAGATCGTTTCCCCAGCGGCGTGGCCAGAAAACGCCCGCGACGGCGCAGATACCATGAGGCTTCTCGGTGCGCGCGTCGCCCTGGGAAGCGCGCGTCCGACCCACACCTATTGTACATCCATCTGGTAGTTGATCGTTTCCCGTGCGGCGTGGCCAGAAAGCGCCCGCAACGGCGCATGTATGAGATTTCTCGGTGCGCGCGTCGCCCCTGGGGGGGCGACATATACGCACACATGGTATGAGTATGTTTGGGTGACTCCGATGTGGGGAAACAGAAAGATATGACGAAGCCAGGATGAGGATCAACATCGGGTGAGGTCAAATCGGAGATCTCCGAGACCCGACGGATCTGGAAGATGTCTCGGGCGCCGCGGCCTTGTTAGAGCGTTCTGGAACGCTCTGGAACGGATTGATCTTCGTCCTAGCCGCGCCCGAAAAGTTCCCCGAGCTCCAGGCGTCGCAATCTCTTCTCGCAACGGGCGAATTTGCCTTGCGTCGGGCCCCCAGGCCCTCACGGATCGAACCGGCTCGAAACATGCCGCAGAGAGATGAAGCTCAGGGCGCCTCGTCGTATTACTGTTCACGATGCTGTACGTAGTCGCAACTTGGGGGGCGGAAAGATACGGATACGTGTTGTCCCCGGACCTCTCTTGGGGTGCGTTCTGACTAGAATTTCGAGGCGAATCCAGCGGTGACATCGAGGATTCCCCAGGAGGACCAGGAAAGGCCGAAAACGAAGGAGGACAACACGTATCCGTATCTTTTTCCCCCCCGAGCAACGTCGAATCTCAGGGGAAAGCGATTAGTGCCGGTGCCTCTCCACACGTCGTGCCCTGTGCAAGCCCACTGCAACATTCGGGGGGGGGGCCCTTACGCGCCGGCCAACCGCCGCAAGGGCAACTGCCGGGAGCCCAAGTGGGTGAGATGCGTGCTGCCCTCTGGCCACCCTCCTCCCCGCATGCCTACTCCCTGCGCCCGCACCCGTCGCCACAGCATTTTGCGATGTTGGAGTTGTTCACAACGCCAGATCCCAGAGAATGATTCGGCTGCGCGCAGGGGGCGACCCAGGGAACGGTCTGAGAACACAGAGTGTCTCACTCGCATTCTGCGCGGCAGCATGTGAGCATAGAATACGACCAGAAGCTCCCTGGTGACACATGTCACCCCGAAAACGGTGAAATAAAAAACAAGTGCTTCACTCGAGGATCGTGGCCTCCGAGGGGGGAGCCGCAATCGACTACCCCCAAGAGCCCCCCAAGAGGCCCTGGGGGCCTCCAAAACGCCGCCAAGGAGCCCCAAGAGACTCCCAAGAGGTCCCCAAGAGGCCCCCAAGAGGCCCTAAAGAGGGCTCCAGGGCCGGCGGCATGAGCGAAGCGATTAAATAAAAAACAAGTGCTTCACTCGCATTCTGGGCGTCGACGTGAAAAAACATACTCTGCAGAGAAAAAAGCAGGGGTGGCACGGGCCGCCCTGAAAAAACGGTGTGCGAGAAAACGAGTGGCCCCTCCGTATGGTCAGCGCCAACATGCAACCATGCATGACGACAGACCGCGGGGCTGATACGTGTCACACTGAAAACGGTGTGAGAAAAACCGATTGGGTCACTTGCACTCTGAGCGTCAATTTGTAATCACACATCACGTGAAGCACAGAGACGGCATGTGTCGCCCCGAAGTCGGTTCGAGAAAAACGAACCGGCTAAAAATCACTGATTGTCCTAAGATTGTAGATAGATATGGGGATTCTCGCCTTTTCGGCGTCTCGAAACTCCAAGACGGCCCAAGAGGCGCCCAATCTCACCCCAAGATAGCCCAAAAAGCATCCAAGAGCGCCCCAAACCGACCCAAGAGGGCCCCAAGACGGCCCAAGAGGCCTCCAAGACGGCCAAAGAGGCCCCCAAGACGGCTCAAAGAGGGTGCCCAGACAGGGGACCCGAACAGACATTTCGAGCCCTCGGCCTGAGAGGCTTCCAGGTAGAACCACCAAGAGGCCCCCAAGAGGCCCCCAAGAAGCTCCCAAGAGGCTGCCAGGAGCCTCCCAAGAGGCCCCCAAAAGGGCCCCAAGAGACCGCAATACTACCCCCGAGAGGCCCCCGAGAGCGCCCCGAAGAGACCCCATGAAGCATCCCTGAACGTCAGCATCGTCGTCGTCATTCAGGGAAAGCAGCAACGGCCGTAAGGCCTCTCCAATAGGGGTGACTACTCATGTCATCCCGAAACGGAATGGGAAAGATCAACTGGTTCACTCGAATTTTGAGCGTCAACGTGTCATCATACATATCGAAGCAGCGCAAGAGTGACACCTCTCACCCCGAAACCGTCCGAGAAAAAATACCTTATTCGTACTTCATTACAAAATTAGCCAAAGGGGTGACACGTGTGACACTGAAAACGGTGAGAAAAAACGATTGGCGCATTCGCATTATGAACATCATCATGCAATCAAACAGTAAGAGTAACCAGACTGATGAGATGTGTCATCTCGAAAACGGTGTTAGAACAAAACATGCGTCACTCGTATTCTGAGCGTCAGCGTGAAATAAAATACAGGGGTGGCACCGTTGACCCCGAAAACAATATGAAAAAAACTTGACTCACTGGCATTGTGAGTGTCAACATGTATGCAATCAAGCATTCAACGAATAAGCACCGGGGTGCCGCGTGTCACCCCGAAAAAGGCTTTGAAAAACATGTGGTTCACGTGCATTTCGAGTCAGACCGTGGTTATACACCACGAAGAAACGCAATGGGTGAGATGCGGCACGGAGAATGGGGCCCGCGAAGAAAAAATCAAGCTGCCAGTGTCGCAACGGGGCCGCTTCGTGGCCACATGGAAAAAACAAAAAAACAAAAAAAAAAAAAAAAAAAAAAAAAAAAAAAAAAAAAAAACGGCAAAGCAACCTAACATCGATGTGTAGGAGCATATCTGGAAGCATTCCCCTTAAGATTCGGATGAGAATCCAGTTGTAGAATTCTGCTGTTCTCGCAGTCGTAGTCGCATTCGCGATGACAGTCGCAGTGGCAACTGCAGTCGCAGTCACAGCCTCAGCCTCAGCCTGCCTCAGCCTGCCTCAGCCTCAGCCTGCCTCAGCCTCAGCCTCAGCCTCAGCCTCAGCCTGCTTCAGCCTCAGCATCAGTCTGCCTTCAGCCTCGGCCTCAGCCTCAGCCTGCCTCAGCCTCAGCCTGCATCAGCCTCAGCCTCAGCCTCAGCCTGCCTCAGCATCAGCCTGCCTCAGCCTCAGCCTCAGCCTGCCTCAGCCTCAGCCTCAGCCTGCTTCAGCCTCAGCCTCAGTCTGCCTTCAGCCTCGGCCTCAGCCTCAGCCTGCCTCAGCCTCAGCCTGCATCAGCCTCAGCCTCAGCCTCAGCCTGCCTCAGCATCAGCCTGCCTCAGCCTCAGCCTCAGCCTCAGCCTGCCTCAGCCTCAGCCTCAGCCTGCTTCAGCCTCAGCCTCAGTCTGCCTGCAGCCTCGGCCTCAGCCTCAGCCTGCCTCAGCCTCAGCCTCAGCCTCAGCCTCAGCCTCAGCCTGCCTCAGCCTCAGCCTCAGCCTCAGCTCAGCCTGCTTCAGCCTCAGCCTCAGTCTGCCTTCAGCCTCCGCCTCAGCCTCAGCCTGCCTCAGCCTCAGCCTGCATCAGCCTCAGCCTCAGCCTCAGCCTGCCTCAGCCTCAGCCTGCCTCAGCCTCAGCCTCAGCCTGCCTCAGCCTCAGCCTCAGCCTGCTTCAGCCTCAGCCTCAGTCTGCCTTCAGCCTCGGCCTCAGCCTCAGCCTGCCTCAGCCTCAGCCTGCATCAGCCTCAGCCTCAGCCTCAGCCTGCCTCAGCCTCAGCCTCAGCCTGCCTCAGCCTCAGCCTCAGCCTGCTTCAGCCTCAGCCTCAGTCTGCCTTCAGCCTCGGCCTCAGCCTCAGCCTGCCTCAGCCTCAGCCTGCATCAGCCTCAGCCTCAGCCTCAGCCTCAGCCTCAGCATCAGCCTGCCTCAGCCTCAGCCTCAGCCTGCCTCTGCCTCAGCCTCAGCCTGCTTCAGCCTCAGCCTCAGTCTGCCTTCAGCCTCGGCCTCAGCCTCAGCCTGCCTCAGCCTCAGCCTGCATCCAGCCTCAGCCTGCATCAGCATCAGCCTGCCTCAGCCTCAGCCTCAGCCTGCCTCAGCCTCAGCCTCAGCCTGCTTCAGCCTCAGCCTCAGTCTGCCTTCAGCCTCGGCCTCAGCCTCAGCCTGCCTCAGCCTCAGCCTGCATCAGCCTCAGCCTCAGCCTCAGCCTCAGCCTCAGCCTCAGCCTCAGCCTGCCTCAGCCTCAGCCTCAGCCTCAGCCTCAGCCTGCCTCAGCCTCAGCCTCAGCCTCAGCCTGCTTCAGCCAAAGCCTCAGTCTGCCTTGAGCCTTGGCCTCAGCCTCAGCCTCAGCCTGCCTCAGCCTCAGCCTGCATCAGCCTCAGCCTCAGCCTCAGCCTGCCTCAGCATCAGCCTGCCTCAGCCTCAGCCTCAGCCTGCCTCAGCCTCAGCCTCAGCCTGCTTCAGCCTCAGCCTCAGTCTGCCTTCAGCCTCGGCCTCAGCCTCAGCCTGCCTCAGCCTCAGCCTGCCTCAGCCTCAGCATCAGCCTGCCTCAGCATTCAAAATGTGGCCCGGGAATGGAGTTCTGGGAACTCGAAGAACACGAAGTGGCCTACAGTTGGCTCCGGGCATTCAAAATCATGCCCAGGAATGGAATTCTGGGAACTCGAAGATCACGAAGTGGCCTACAGTTGGCTCGGGGCATTCAAAATGTGGCCCGGGAATGGAGTTCTGGGAACTCGAAGAGCACGAAGTGGCCTACAGTTGGCTCCGGGCATTCAAAATGTGGCCCGGGAATGGAGTTCTGGGAAGTCGAAGAGCACGAAGTGGCCTACAGTTGGCTCCGGGCATCCAAAATGTGGCCCGGGAATGGAGTTCTGGGAAGTCGAAGAGCACGAAGTGGCCTACAGTTGGCTCCGGGCATTCCGAATGTGGCCCGGGAATGGAGTTCTGGGAGGTCAAGTACGAGGAATTGTGTGACTGTTGCGTCCGGCTATTCCGAATGTGGCCCGGGAATGGCGTTCTGGGAGGTCAAGGAGCACCAAGTGTGTGACTGTTGCATCCGGTTATTCAGAATGTAGCCTGGGAATGGGGTTCTGAGAGGTCGACGAGCACGAAGTGTGTGACTGTTGGTGAAAAACGAGCCCGGCACAGGCCCGGCACCCTGCCGGCCGGCAACTCCCAACGCCTGCCCGGACCCCCCTGTGGAGTGATCTGTGAGCTCTTTTGAGTCAACTAGAAACCTATCAGTCTACGCTGTTAGGTAAAAAAACAGCTGACCCAGCAGAGAACACAGAATGGGGCTGGGCGTGGCCTCGCTGGGCACCAGGCACGACCAAAGGGGTCAGCGCCAGGTCTTGCCCCGCGACCAAACGAAGGATTGCAAAAAAAAAAAACTGTGCTAAGGATTGCAAAAAAAATGTGTTTTTTTGCAATCCTGTGCTCTCGGCGTGGCCGCGCGGGCCCGCCGCCGCTTCCGCAGGGGCTCACACACGGGCATGCCCGCATGCCCAGGGACCACAGGGCCGCGGGCAGCCACGGAGGGCCGCCGCGCGAGACGGAGCGAGCAGCGCAGGCGAGGGGCCCGATGGAAGCACGAAAGATGTCGCCAAGCGTGGGCAGAGGATCCTCCAAGTAAGCGCCACACGGATGCCCCACTCTGGAAATGCCCTTCGTCTTTTCGCTTTGCTGCAATACCTCAACATGGCCTGCCTTTCCGCACTCGACTCTTCGGGTCCCAGTCCTCTGGCAGGGGTTCTCGGTCCCTGGCAGATTCCTCCATGTCTGCCCGTTGTTGGTCCAGGTCGATCAGAAGTGCTGCTAGTCCTGCAACAGAAAACAAAAGGCCTGGCAACCGCAACGCAAGAATGTCGTCGGCGGAGCCCTTTTGTGCGGCCCGCCTGGGTCGAACTTGTGTTGCCCCCATCGTACTGAAGGACCACATTCCAGAAATAATTTCGAGCACCCAGAAAAGTGTCAAAAGAGTGTCGAAGCAGTGTCGAAGCAGTGTCGAAACAGTGTCGACACAGGTTGGAGCATCATGAGGGTAAGCGACAAAACATAAGCGGGTGGAAGCACAAAGAGTTGTGCAAGGCGTGGGCGGGCGCACGCGGGGCCCCAGCAGGAAAGCACGTGTGGATGATTTCTCGGAGGGGGCGCACTGCGCTCTTTCCGTCTGGCGTGGCCCGGCGAGGGAAGACAGCCAGAACCCCAGGGCCTGGAACGCAACCAGGCCCGCCCCGCACATACATACATAATCATATACACGCTTCCAGCTTCCCCGTAATCGAGGCGCCGGACCTCTGGGAAGGTCACTCCGTCAAGGAACCACTCTTGCACGCAGCCTGGGGTGCGCCCTGACCCGGATCTCGGGGCGAATCCAGCCGTGGCGACGAGGAGAATGCGAGGTGGGGATTTGTCCATAATCACCGCCTGGATGATCGACCACTCGGCAGGCGGTGGATATGGATGCACCTGCCCCCCAGGACCCGAGTATATCCACCACATCCCCCGTAAGCCTGAGGACCCCTCAGGTTGACCCAAAGGCAGGGGTCATGGAGAAACCCTCGCCTCGAAGAGGACGGGCAGCTGCAACCGTCGGAGCACAGCTCAAAATCGGTCCCCGAAACCCCTCCCGACGCTAAGACGCACCTTGTGTTCCGTGCTGCGTCTGGTCGTGGCGGCGAGGGGACTCCCAGAGCGCCAAGTATACCATCGTCTCGACTCGCCCCCCGCTGAAAGCGGCCCCCCGTCCTCCCCCGGAGGTGCGGCCCCAACCCCTTCCCCACGGCCAGAGCGTCGCCCCGGCCCCGTTCTCTCGATGGCCCCGGGGTCCGACGGCGGGCCCCACAGAGAGGCGAGGAAGCACCAGTGGCGGAAGAGGTCTGGCACCGCCACACGCCCGGGCGTTGGCAGGGCCACCCGCAGGAGACACACGAGCTGCGGCAGACCTGGCCTCTGGTGAGTCTGCGTTGGGCTTCCGGGCCCCGTCGCTGACTGGCTCCCCTGCCCCGGGGCCCTGGCCTCCTCCTCCTCCTCCTCCTCCTCCTCCTCTCCTCCCCATTCTCCTCCCTCCTCCTCCTCCTCCTCCTCCTCCTCCTCCTCCTCCTCCTCCTCCTCCTCCTCCTCCTCCTCCTCCTCCTCCCTCTCCCTCCCCCCGAGCCTGGGCCGAGCCGAAGGACGGCAACCTCTGCGGTGCGGCGGCGGGCGCCGCCAGGCTCTGCGGCCGCGGGCAGCGGGCGCTCCGCGGCTGGTCGGCCTGCGGCCGCGGGCCGCTGGCGCTCAGCGGCGGTGTGGGCAGGGCCCGCACAGCGCCCGGGAGCCGCAGGAGGGGCACTGCGGCGGCGGCCTTCGGCGGGCCAGCCGACAAAACCAGTTCCCCTGGAGTCGTGACAAAAATCGCGATGTCGCCACTTTCGGCCTCCGGGGGCCCTCACGGGGCCTCGGGACCGTCCAAAAAGGACCCAGGATGAAAAACTCGGCCCCTGGGATGGGGCGAGACCTCTGGGGGTCGACGTTGCAAAAAATCATGACATCGGGGGTCAGGGGGGGGGCTCCCGAAAGGGAGCGGAGTCGGAGTATAGTTGGGGTCGGAGCATCGCACCGCATCGCCGACGCACCGCCGATGCACTGGCGGCGGCGGCGGTGCAGACGCGACGCTGGCGTGGAGATATTCCGGCCCCACGTCGAGCCGCATCGCAGATGCATCGGCGATGCGGCACAATCCTCCGAACACATCTGCTCCGACCCAACACGGGAGGCCTAGGGAGCCGCAGCAGGAGCACTGCAGCGGAGGTTCGGCGGGCCAACCAAAGGCTTACGAGTGACGAACGTATCCACGTCCACGCCCAGACCTCCACCGTCCCCTGAAAAATCTCCGCGTCTTGGTTTGGGTCCAGGTGGGAGTTGCTCGCCCGGCTTCGGGATCCCGGCCCAGCACATATCGATACAGCTTGACAAGTGGCGCAGGCAGATGGGACTCTGGTCGTGGTTGCGTTTTACGATGTTGCACTTGCTTCGAGACGCCTGATCTCAGGGCATCGTCCACATCTAGGGGAACGAAGAATGGCATAAACATAAAAACTCAGAGGTCCGTGCAAATTTCTCGGATCGGCGCTGGACCTCCTCCCTCCTCCGCGCGCCAGGGGCGGCGCAAAAGGCGCCGCCAAGGGGGTCCAGCGCCGATCCGAGAAAATTGCGCGGACCTCCAAGTTTTCCTATTTACGTCGTTCTTCGTTACCCCAATATCCACGCCCAGCCTCCAACGTCTCGAGGAACTCAATGCGGACGTTATTCGCTGCCTTGGGCCTCGGGAGCGCTGGAGACCGTTTTTCTTTGAATCGGCGATAACCCGGGTTATCCCAGGGGGGGACGAGGGGGCCGGCCGATAATCCAACCCTCGCGCTGTGGGCAGCCCTGCATATGCCCGCTCCCCCTCCCGCGGACCTGCACAACCGGCAAGATCAGGTTATCCTGGGGCGGGGGGGAAGGGTGGCAAGCCCGATTAACCCGGGTTCTCGCCCGACCCTAAAGCAAAAACCAGTCTCCTGGCTGGGCCCCGGGAGCCGTCGAGGCACGGCTCGGCATGCAGAGCCAGCCCTGGAGGGGGCCGAGGCTTCCCGGCTCGCACGCCGGGGTGTCGGCCCCCTCCCCTCGGCCGGCGCTGCGAGGCGGGGATCCGTCCACGGCTACCGCCGGGGGGATCGATCGCGGCAGCGTGTCGCCCCCCCTCCCCACTCCCCCTCCAGGGCTGTGTGTCGCCCCCCCTCCGGGGCTGTGTGGGCGCTGCGTGGTCCGGCGGTGGACGTGGCTGCCTCCAGGGCCCAGGCATTGCTTCGCATTGCGTTGCATTGCTTGGCGTTGCTTGGCATTGTTTGGCACTTGCTTGGCATTGATTGGCCCTGCTTGGTATTGCGTGGCATTGCTTTGAGTAGATTGGCATTGCTTTGCATTGTTTGGCGGTTCTTGTTTTGGAGATCCTTTGCAATGCCGGGGAACCCGAGCAACAAGACCGGGGAACCCCAGGAACCCAAGCAAGGAAGAAGACTGGGGAACCTGGGGAACCCGAAGAACAAGACCAGGGAACCCGAGGAACCCAAGCAAAGAACAGGGAACCCGAAGAACCCAAGCAATGAACCCGGGGAACCCGAAGAACCTGGGAACCCGGGGAGCCAGGGGAACCCGGGGAACCGCAGGAACCCGAGGAACCCGTGGAACCCGAAGAACCTCCGGGATACGGGCAACGTAACAATAGGAGGCACCGGGGGCGGCGAACCCGAGGAATCCGAGGAACCTCCGAGCAACGTGCAAAGTAACAATAGGAGGCACCAACCATGAACCAAGTAAGAACCCTTGCGCAAGTCTAAGTGTGGAAAAGGGGAGGCCAAATCGAGTGACGGTCGAGTCGAATGTTGCCCTCTGGGTTCGGGGCGGCCGCAACCGCAAGGCCGGCGAGACGACAATGTGGGGGGTGGGGGAAGAGAGGAGGCGGAAGCCGAATCTTACAGCTCGGCTACACGTAAGATGTGACCCTCGGTAAGAGGGGCCCACACCAAAGGCCACTCCAGAGAAGGTTAGAAGGTTCACTCTCACGTGCAGTCGAGCACCACTGCAATGTCCAAGAGCCCTGAGCTGTCCTTCAGGCCGGAGGGCACCGAGCGGGCCACCTCGACGTCTGCGGCGGCGCTGTCGGCCTTGCGAGAGGAGCAGCTGCAGGATGACGAGGGATGGCTGGGATCCAGGAGGAGGGTGGACGACGACGAAGGTGACAACGGCCGCGGCGCCGCTTTACGAAACGTGATCCTCTCGATCGGGAGTCAGAATCAGAATCAGCAGGCGGGGTGTCACCGCGGAGAGCGTGCACAGAACACACGTCAATGGAGAAAGCTCAAGACTGGGTCGGACCACGTCAGACCGAGTGAGTTCGAGTAAACCACGGCGTACGAGCCAGGCAGCAGATGCTCCAGCGCACATCGAGCGCAGAGATCAGGAGATGTGCATTCCATTCAAACCTCGTCCAAACTTGACCCTTCTGGGGGGATCCTTTCCACCACCAGCTGGCAGGCTGCATTACTTCTCGGGATGTCTGTCGCAGTCCGTACTTAGGCTGAGCTTTCCGCGCCGAGGCGGGGACACCAAACGGCATCCCACAATTAATGCACATCGACAGTCCGTGCACGCGCCCCTTAGGGAACAGCTGGACCTGGCACCCAGCCGCGTTGCCCAGTAAGTCTATCAGCGGCCTCGCGGGGGAGGAGGGCAAAGATCGGGGATCTTCTGACCCGGGTCAATCCAGACCCGGGTCAGCAGGAAACCAGAAACTGCAATGCAGGAAAAAAAAAAAACTGCAGCGCAGGTCTTCGCAAACCCGGGTCAGCCAAGATACGCGGCCGCCTCGCGGCCACGAGCGGCTCCCTGACCCGGGTCAGCCCGAGGGGGTCTTCGCAGGATCCTGCAGGATCCGGTGCCCAGGCTGACCCCCGTCTGCACTGACCCCCGTCCCCAGACCCCCGACGTAATGATTTTTTCATTACGTCGACCCCCAGAGGTCCCGACCCTTTCCCCATGACCGGCTTTGCATCCTGAGTCGTTTTTTGACGCTCCCGAGGCCCGGTGAGGGCCTCCAGAGGCCGAAAATTAGGAAAAACCTCCCGTCATGATTTTTTCATTACTCGAGGGGGTCTGGGTCTCGAGGCTCCCGAAGAGAGCCCGGCAGAACGGCGCCCATGCCGGGCGGAGATCCGCCATATGGCGGTTGTTCTCCGCGAGTTGAGGTTTGCACCACCCGGGCGGGCGCCGCACGGGCGCGCTGCTCTCCTGTCAGGGGCGGGCCAGGATAAAGAGCCCGAGGACACAGAGAGAAACAGAATCCAGGAGTCACCATATGTCCTGGGTTTTCCCATCGTTTCTCCCCCACTTCCCATATTTCCCCCCCCCCCCATAGATCTTCCCCCCCATCACATCTTCCCCCCCACTGCCCACATGTCCCATATATATTTTCCTGGGAGTCGCCGATGAATTGTGTCTGTGTGTGTGTTTGTCCCCTCACCAGGTACCTTGGCGCAGCTGCCGCCATGGTCCCCGCAGGCGGGGCTGGCCGCACCAACGCACCCAGGGACGTGATCCGTCTACCCCTGAAATGGCCGCTGCCTGTCCTCCCACTCTCTCTCTGCGGCCGCCTGCTCTGTCCCGTTCGCTAAAACGGTGCCCCCGTTTAGTGAGCTCCTTCCGCCTGCGCAGACGACCCCTGCCTAGCCGCCGACGCAAAAAAAGGTGTTGTTTCCCCTCCTGACGGGAGTGGAGCAGAAGCATGGCAGACTCGGGAATCCCGAAACGGTGCGGTGACAGACCGTGCGGTGACCTCGAAGCCCCCCCAGAACCTCACCGCGCGGTCCGTCAGCGCACGGTTCTGGGACCTCGGAGGCCCCAGTCGCCCGAGACGTACTCGGAGAACGACCCGAGACCCAAAACCGTGCGGTGAGCCCGAATCCCCACCGACTCACCGCACGGTGTGGTCACCGCCCCGTTTTGGGGGGCCCCCGATAGACAGGAGAGGCGAGGAGCCCGACGAGCCACCCGGCAGCACACGGCAGCGGCGAGCCGCGAGCCACGCGCGCCCCACAGCAGAGGGGGAAGGCGCGAACGGGAGCAGGGCGGGATGGATGCATGCAGCTCAGGGTGCGCGGCGACAAGAGTACACGTCGGCCGGAAGGAGCAGGTAAAAGCGTGAAGCAGGAAGGCGGATTCAGGAGATTGGGCCCAGGCCCTTCCCAAGAGTCACAGAGCAAAACAAGAGCACACCGACGCTTAAAAGTAGGAAGGCGCCTGCAACAGATTGGGATTTGGGGATCCTTTTCACGTTCAACGACCGGCGTGCTTCGCGTAGCCCTTGCAGACAGGCAACAAAGGGAAGCATGAAAATACCAAACTCCGGTGCTGCTGTTTTTTGCTGAGTCCGGGGGACCCTGGCGCTCTCGGACCGACATCCCAGGGACTGGCTTCTGTCGCTGCTGGTTCGTCGGTGCTCCTCAAGGGGGCCCGGCGTGGGCCTCCAGAGGCCCAAGGCTCAGAGAAGCACTGCGCCTGGAATCCTTTTCACAGCGCCGGAGGTGTGGCTTCCAGCAAGGCGCGAGGAAACAGGGCGGTTTGCGCCTGGGCACCGAAGACATCGGGGGGTAAGACACATGCGGATGCCACGGTCCCTCTTGCGAAGAGCCGGCCCTCTGCTCTCGATCCTCGACCTCACTCCTCCTCCTCCCTCCTCCCTCCTCCCTCCTCCCTCCTCCCTCCTCCCTCCTCCCTCATCCTCCTCCTCCTCCTCCTCCTCCCTCCTCCCTCCTCCCTCCTCCCTCCTCCTCCTCCTCCTCCCTCCTCCTCCTCCTGCTCGCTCCGTCCTCGACCTTCGGCCCTCCTGACCAGGGGCGACCCGGTCCCCGACCAGGGGGGCGGCGGGGCGGCGGCGGCGGCGGCGCGGGGGCGAAGGCCTCGCGCTGCGCGCCCGAGGGCTTGGCGTCGGCGCGCCCCGCGCCGGGCCGCCGCACGCCGTGGCCGCCGCTGGTGAGCAGCGTGGGCAGCGCCTCCTGCGCGGTGGGGGGCCGCGCGCCGCGGCGGCGGCGGCACGCTGCGGCCTCTCGCGGCCTGCCGAGGCCCAGAGGTCCGACGCTGCAAAACAGATTGTGGGAAGGCACCAACTATACACCAACACCGATCCTGGGCCCAGGGTGATCCTGGCCAGGATCGGTGTTGGTGTATAGTTGGTGCCCTCCGAGATTGGGGCGGGAATGGGTACCGAAAGAATGGGCAACATGCCCAGCAGCAAATGTTGTCCCGAACCAGCAGCGGCCGCTGTTGGGCGGGCGGCCTCCCGTCTCGAGTGGACACACAGGCCGCGGCGGCGCGGACAGCGAGTCCTGTGCAGAATGAACAGGAGCTGCTGTTGGGCATCGTACCCATTCTTTCAGTACCCATTTCGGGCGTCCAGACTCGTGGCCTGCCGAGGCCCAGAGGTCCGACGCCGCAAAGCAGATTGGGGCGGGCGGTTTTCGGCAGCGTTCGGCCTCCAGGGGGCCCTCGCCGGGCCTCGGGGCCGTCAAGAGACGGCTCGGGAGGAAAACAAAAAAACCGGTCCTGAGGAGGTGGTCCAGACCTCCAAGCTCCAAGGCCCACGCATCGAGAAAAAATGGGAGCAGCCCGATGTCTTGTGGAGAGCAATCCGTTTGCCGCAATGGAGCCGCAGCTGTTTTGGAACAGCTGGCGCTGAGAACGGCCGAGGCCCCTTCGTCCCGAGGGCTCGCTGATAGGTCCAGCGGGGCCTACCAAACCCAACAGCACGTACTTCGGATTCCATAATAAAGTGGGAGGGGTCACATTTTGGGGGGGGTCTGATTTGAGCTGTCTTGGAGGGCTCGGGGGGGTCTGGGCAAAGTGCCGCCCTTTCATGGATGGTCTGGGAGGGTCTAAAACTTGTGGTCTGGGAGGATTGTGACCCCCTCCCTTTTATTACGAAATCTGGAGTAATAGTCAGCAGAGGCGGAAAAAAAACGAGGTTCCCTATTATCGCGGGAAGGATACCGATGCCGCTGCCCTTCCTTCCCAACAGGCCCGCATCAGGCCCCAGACCCCAAGGGGCCCCAAGACACCCCCCGAAACTGGCTCCAGGGGGCTTTCGAGAGGCCTCCCAAGAGCCACGTGGCAACGACATGGGGAACGAACCATAAGTATAAGTTCGCTCAACTCATCACGTGGCAATGCCGCGCTGCCAAACATAAACAATCCCGCTCGACTCGCCACGTGGCAACATCTGGGGGGCGGAAACATAGATGCGATTATACCCATAGACATCACAGAGACCTCTGACCTACAACATAAGCACGCCGCGGTGCCTGCGGTGCTGGACGTCTGGTGGTTTGGTCGCGTGAGTTCCTCGTCGAACTTCCCCTGGGGCGTCGGCCCAGCGCGGCGGTCAACCGGAGAGCCCCTCAAACTGCAGTGGCCAATCGCTTCCCCGCTCAAAGACCCAAGATGGCCTGCAAGACGGTCAAGATGGCCCAATACGGCCTCCAAGATACCTCCAATAGGGCCAACATGGCCCCAAGAGGGCCCAAGAGGGCCGAAATATCCACCTTAGACGGGCCAAGATGCACCCACGATGCCCTCAACATGGCCCAGGACGGCCCAAGAGGCCCCGGAGAGGCCTCCCTGACAGCCCAAGAGGCCTCCAAGAGGTCCACCAGGAAAGCCCGAAAAGCCAAAATCCTAGATGTTCCTTCGGTTGTTGAAGAATTGTGGCATTTGCTTCTTTCCGGTCTTCCGACGGCCCAGGACGGCCCAAAAGCCCCCGAAGATCGCCCCAAGATCGCCCAGGAGGCCTCTAAGATGGCCCCATAACGGCCCAAGAGAGCCCCCAAGACGGCCTGAAGAGGGCCCGAAGATGGCCCAAGAGAACTCTAAGACGCCCCCGATAGCTTCCAAGACGGCCCTGAAGCGCACTGAGAGGGCCCAGAGTGAGGCCCCCAAGACGGTTTCCGACTGCATGACGTGCCAGGAATGCCCCACGACCGCCAAAGAGGCCCCCAAGAAGCTACCAAATGCTTCCAAGAGGCGGCCCAAGGAGGCCCCCAATAGGCCTCCAAAAGGCCCCAAGGAAGCTCCCGGGAGACCCCAAGAGTGCCCTAACAGGCTCCCAAGAAGCCTGCGCCTCCTCCTTTGGCATCCCTCTCGTCTTCCTATTGTGATGATCATAAGTCGTATTATTCGTCTTAATATAATACTAATATATGTGTTTATCAATATTGTGGTGATTAGTATTGCAAGTTGTCTGATTCGTCTTAGTCTTCAAATTAGTAGTCGTACCCTACTTATGCATGGCATTCGTATTATGTGTGTGAAGATTCCCTATGATCAGTTTACTATGTATCGTTTTTCTCCCCCATGTGTTCCTCAGAAGGTCTCCATAACGGCTGGGGAACAAATAGTACGATAGCTTTGCCGAGCCATGGCCATAACGTTCGGCAATAGAGGCACTTCCAATCACCGGACAGCTCGCCCCTTGGCCCCCCGCCAGCCCCACGCCAAGGGGCGAGCATATATACGGGCGCAACACCTCGCTGGAGGCGTACCCGTCGGCTGGGCCGACCATACAGATGATGCATCGCGTGGCGGCTGGATGCCCGCGCCGAGCACAGAGCTCTTCTCGGTTCCTCCCTCCTCTTCCTCCTTCTCCTCCTCTTCCACCTCCTCCTCCTCCTTCGACTCCTCCACTTCCACCTCCTCCTCCCTTCTGCCGCCTCCTCATCCCGTCCGCGTCCTCCGCCCTCGAGCTGATCCCCCCCCCCCCGTCGTCCATTTTCAATGAAATCCTCCTCCCGCCGCCTCTTGCCTCGTCCGCCCGAGATATCCTCACCCGCTTGCTTAAACCTGCCACCCGAAATATCCTCACCCGCTGGCTTAAAACTGCCACCCGAAATATCCTCATCCGAAATATCTTCACCCGCTGGCTTAAAACTGCCACGCGAGATATCCTCACCCGCTGGCTTAAACCTGCCACCCGAAATATCCTCACCCGCTGGCGTAAAACTGCCACCGAAATATCCTCACCCGAGATATCCTCACCCGCTGGCTTAAAACTGCCACCGAAACATCCTCACCCGCTGGCGCTTAAAACTGCCACCGAAATATCCTCTCCCGCTGGCTTAAAACTGCCACCGAAATATGCTCACCAGCTGGCTTAAAACTGCCACCCGAAATATCCCCACCCGCTGGCGTAAAACTGCCACCCAAATATTCTCACCTGCTGGCTTAAAACTGCCACCCGAGATATCCTCACCCGCTGGCTTAAAACTGCCACCCGAGATATCCTCACCCGCTGGCTTAAACCTGCCACCCGAAATATCCTCACCCGCTGGATTAAAACAGCCACCTGAAACATCCTCATCCAAAATATCTTCACCCGCTGGCTTAAAACTGCCACGCGAGATATTCTCACCCGCTGGCTTAAACCTGCCACCCGAAATATCCTCACCCGCTTGCGTAAAACTGCCACCGAAATATCCTCACCCGAGATATCCTCACCCGCTGGCGCTTAAAACTGCCACCGAAACATCCTCACCCGCTGGCGCTTAAAACTGCCACCGAAATATCCTCACCCGCTGGCTTAAAACTGCCACCGAAATATGCTCACCAGCTGGCTTAAAACTGCCACCCGAAATATCCTCACCCGCGGACATAAAACTGCCACCCAAATATTCTCACCCGCTGGCTTAAAACTGCCACCCGAGATATCCTCACCCGCTGGCTTAAAACTGCCACCCGAGATATCCTCACCCGCTGGCTTAAAACTGCCACCCGAAATATCCTCATCCGAAATATCTTCACCCGCTGGCTTAAAACTGCCACGCGAGATATCCTCACCCGCTGGCTTAAACCTGCCACCCGAAATATCCTCACCCGCTGGCGTAAAACTGCCACCGAAATATCCTCACCCGAGATATCCTCACCCGCTGGCTTAAAACTGCCACCGAAACATCCTCACCCGCTGGCGCTTAAAACTGCCACCGAAATATCCTCACCCGCTGGCTTAAAACTGCCACCGAAATATGCTCACCAGCTGGCTTAAAACTGCCACCCGAAATATCCCCACCCGCTGGCTTAAAACTGCCACCCAAATATTCTCACCCGCTGGCTTAAAACTGCCACCCGAGATATCCTCACCCGCTGGCTTAAAACTGCCACCCGAGATATCCTCACCCGCTGGCTTAAACCTGCCACCCGAAATATCCTCACCCGCTGGATTAAAACAGCCACCTGAAACATCCTCATCCGAAATATCTTCACCCGCTGGCTTAAAACTGCCACGCGAGATATTCTCACCCGCTGGCTTAAACCTGCCACCCGAAATATCCTCACCCGCTTGCGTAAAACTGCCACCGAAATATCCTCACCCGAGATATCCTCACCCGCTGGCGCTTAAAACTGCCACCGAAACATCCTCACCCGCTGGCGCTTAAAACTGCCACCGAAATATCCTCACCCGCTGGCTTAAAACTGCCACCGAAATATGCTCACCAGCTGGCTTAAAACTGCCACCCGAAATATCCTCACCCGCGGACTAAAACTGCCACCCAAATATTCTCACCCGCTGGCTTAAAACTGCCACCCGAGATATCCTCACCCGCTGGCTTAAAACTGCCACCCGAGATATCCTCACCCGCTGGCTTAAACCTGCCACCCGAAATATCCTCACCCGCTGGCTTAAAACAGCCACCCGAAATATCCTCATCCGAAATATCTTCACCCGCTGGCTTAAAACTGCCACGCGAGATATCCTCACCCGCTGGCTTAAACCTGCCACCCGAAATATCCTCACCCGCTGGCGTAAAACTGCCACCGAAATATCCTCACCCGAGATATCCTCACCCGCTGGCTTAAAACTGTCACCGAAACATCCTCACCCGCTGGCGCTTAAAACTGCCACCGAAATATCCTCACCCGCTGGCTTAAAACTGCCACCGAAATATGCTCACCAGCTTAAAACTGCCACCCGAAATATCCTCACCCGCGGAAATAAAACTGCCATCTAACG
This sequence comes from Prorocentrum cordatum, assembly GCA_963575745.1. Taxonomy (NCBI): domain Eukaryota; class Dinophyceae; order Prorocentrales; family Prorocentraceae; genus Prorocentrum; species Prorocentrum cordatum. The sequence goes on from CAUYUJ010019078.1 coordinate 90,529, forward strand.
GCCTGGTGGTTCAGTTCAGTCTGTCAGTGTCTACCTCGCGAGAATCAAATTACGGGCTGCGCCCGTAAAAAAAGGCAAGGGGCGGCGGTGATTCGCCGTGGACGTCTTCGACACCGATCCCTTCCCTCATCGCCGCGGCTGGAATCGCCTCGAAGTATTGGTCAGATCGCACCCCTAGAGAGGTCGGGAGAGTAGCGGCATCGGTACCATTTTGTACCCTCACGAGCTGGAATCGGCGATACGTCGCCGATAGATCGGCGAGAGGCCCCTGATAGCAAATCCGCACCCTCCTGGGCACAGGGGGCTATCGAGCCCATACCGGCGCTCAATGGATCAATGGGCGGTTGGGAGTCGACGCATCCCCCCGAGCTCGTGGCCATGCCCCTTGTCTCGGTCCACGGCGCCCCGCTCCCCACCGCCTCGTGGCGGGCGGCATGGCGGCCCCCACCCCCGACTTTGTCAGGCTTTCGACGGGGCAAAGCAACCTCCGAGGCCCGGCTCCGGGATGTGCGATGCAAAGCGCCGGATCCTCGACGGGGGGTGCGTCCGGAGAGCCTCCCGAGGGGGGGGCGGGGGAGAGATCGACCGCGAGTCCAGGCCGCTGGCGCCCCGCCCCTCGCCCCCCTTGAGGCGCAGCCTGGACGGAGACAGACTCGGATCTCTGAGAGCTGGCGGGTCTGGAGTGCTGGAGTGTTCGAGCAGTGGATCGACTGCAGACTCGAGTTACCCGAAGATTGAACCTCTCGACGAGCCTACCAACATGCGCAGAAGGTTCGTGCATCTGCGAAAATACTACGCGCTTGTAGCTTGTGTCGTAGATTCGACGGGAAAATCAACTTTGGGGTAAACCAATTCTGTAGTCGATCCTCTACTCGAAAGGTGTATGTGGTGCCGCGGCCGTTCCAGAACGCTCCAGGACGCTTTGAGAGCGTTCTGGAGCGCTTTGGCACGATGTATCTTCACCCTAGGCCTGCCTGGCCCCGTACCGTCGAAAACCATGCGCAACGGAGAACAACACATCAGCACCGTCCGCCCTGTACCAATACATATATATATATATATATGTATATAGATGCAAAACGATTCCGTACTGTTGCCGACCATGTTGATGCATGCTCGGAAATGAATCAATACGCAGACACTGCATAATTTTGCTTACTATGAACTATTGGTTCGTCACTCTTCAAGACGGGATGCTGCACGACGCCCTGGACCCGCCTAGAGCACAACCAGAGCGAAAGGAGATCGCCACAAAAAGAATATGGCACGCCTATCAAATGAAATTGGCATTACGACAACGAAGCCATCGACATGCTATGTTGGGATAGATTGTGCAAATGGGTGGCAATTGTGAGCGACAAAACAGCCGACCCCACGAAGCGTTTGCGATACAGCCGGACCTAGACCAGAAAAACATCCTCAAGAACATGAGAACCTCTCCCAGCCAAAACAAACACAGCATCCAAGGATACCCGACGCAGGATGCACAAGAACATCCAACAAACACGAAGAACACTGAGACATCGGTATCGAATCAACCTCGATGCTACATCTCGACCCGACTGCATACTTCAGTGTTTCCTTCTGTACCGACGCCCCCCCCACCTGGCCACCAGCCCGCCCCCCCACCTCGCCTCGACACCCCCACCTCGCCACGGCGCCTCGCATCGGCACCCCCACCGCTGGCCCTCTGTATTCTGGGGATCCCACCGCCCAGGATATCTGTGTTGGGGACGCCCCACCCTACAATCACTCGCCATGGATCGACCCAGACGAACCCCCATCTCTATTCTGGGGAACCTCCACCAGACAATTTCTGACACGGAACCGACCCTCATCCCCCGTTATGCCTCCACCTGACCCTGGCATCCCGACCACTGGAAACCCTACTCTTGGGAACCCCCACGTGACTTTTTCTTCCACGCACCGACGCTGACCCGCCACCACGCCTCCACCTGGCCCCGGCATCCACACCCTCGGGAATCTCGGACCCCACACCTGACAATTCCTGGCCCGGAACAAACCCCGACCCCCTTCCATGCCTCAGCCTGGCCCCGGCATCTGGCAAGTTCTGGCCCAGAACCGAGCCTGACCCCCCACCACGCCTCCACCTGGCCCCAGCATCCTGACCTATGAAATTTCTGTTCTTGGGACCACCACCAAAAAATGTGTGGCCCAGAACCGACCCTGACCCCTCACCACGCAATCACGTGGCCACGGCATCCACACCCTCGGGAATCTCTGTTCTTGCGATCTCCCAATTTCTGGCCCGGAACCGACCCTGACCTCCCACCACGCCTCCACTTGGTCCCGGCTACCGGACAATCACGAAACTCTGTTTTTGGGACCCTAGAATTTCTGGCCCGGAACCGACCCTGACACCCCACCACGCCTCCACTTTGTCCTGGCATCTAAACCTTATTATCCCGGCAAAGCAACCTAACAGCGATGTGTAGGAGCATATCTGGAAGCATTCCCCTTAAGATTCACATGAGAATCCAGTTGTAGAATTCTGCTGTTCTCGCAGTCGCAGTCGCATTCGCGATTAAAGTCGCAGTGGCAACGGCAGTCGCAGTCACAGCCTCAGCCTCAGCCTGCCTCAGCCTCAGCCTCAGCCTGCCTCAGCCTCAGCCTCAGCCTGCTTCAGCCTCAGCCTCAGTCTGCCTTCAGCCTCGGCCTCAGCCTCAGCCTGCCTCAGCCTCAGCCTGCATCAGCCTCAGCCTCAGCCTCAGCCTGCCTCAGCATCAGCCTGCCTCAGCCTCAGCCTCAGCCTGCCTCAGCCTCAGCCTCAGCCTGCTTCAGCCTCAGCCTCAGTCTGCCTTCAGCCTCGGCCTCAGCCTCAGCCTGCCTCAGCCTCAGCCAGCCTCAGCCTCAGCCTCAGCCTGCCTCAGCATCAGCCTGCCTCAGCCTCAGCCTCAGCCTGCCTCAGCCTCAGCCTCAGCCTGCTTCAGCCTCAGCCTCAGTCTGCCTTCAGCCTCGGCCTCAGCCTCAGCCTGCCTCAGCCTCAGCCTGCATCAGCCTGAGCCTCAGCCTCAGCCTGCCTCAGCATCAGCCTGCCTCAGCCTCAGCCTCAGCCTGCCTCAGCCTCAGCCTCAGCCTGCTTCAGCCTCAGCCTCAGTCTGCCTTCAGCCTCGGCCTCAGCCTCAGCCTGCCTCAGCCTCAGCCTGCATCAGCCTCAGCCTCAGCCTCAGCCTGCCTCAGCATCAGCCTGCCTCAGCCTCAGCCTCCTCTGCCTCAGCCTCAGCCTCAGCCTTCAGCCTCAGCCTCAGTCTGCCTTCAGCCTCGGCCTCAGCCTCAGCCTGCCTCAGCCTCAGCCTGCATCAGCCTCAGCCTCAGCCTCAGCCTGCCTCAGCATCAGCCTGCCAGCCTCAGCCTCAGCCTGCCTCAGCCTCAGCCTCAGCCTGCTTCAGCCTCAGCCTCAGTCTGCCTTCAGCCTCGGCCTCAGCCTCAGCCTGCCTCAGCCTCAGCCTGCCTCAGCATCAGCCTGCCTCAGCATTCAAAATGTGGCCCGGGAATGGAGTTCTGGGAACTCGAAGAACACGAAGTGGCCTACAGTTGGCTCCGGGCATTCAAAATCATGCCCAGGAATGGAGTTCTGGGAACTCGAAGAGCACGAAGTGGCCTACAGTTGGCTCCGGGCATTCAAAATGTGGCCCAGGAATGGAGTTCTGGGAACTCGAAGACCACGAAGTGGCCTACAGTTGGCTCCGGGCATTCAAAATGTGGCCCGGGAATGGAGTTCTGGGAACTCGAAGACCACGAAGTGGCCTACAGTTGGCTCCGGGCATCCAAAATGTACGCCGGGAATGGAGTTCTGGGAACTCGAAGACCACGAAGTGGCCTACAGTTGGCTCCGGGCATCCAAAATGTACGCCGGGAATGGAGTTCTAGCAGCGCCAAGAGCGATTTTGCGAGGATGTCCCAAGCGACTTGGGCTTCGACGGCAGCCGCCCCGGGTCCCGCCCCGACCCCCCTGAGGAGTCATGATGCTCTCTTTTGAGCCTACTAGAAACCTATCAGTCTTCGCTGTTAGGTAATAAAAATTCGGTCCTTGGGACCCCCCACCGGACAACTTCTGCCTTGGAACCGACCCTGACCCCCCGCCCAGCCTCCACCTGAACCTGGCATCAGGACCCTCTGGAATCTCTGTTCGTGCTGCAAGGTCGGTGCCGCTCATGCGACTTGCAACCTAAGGTTGGCTGGGTGCAACCTTCTTATAGCAGGGGGTAAGAGCCGCAAGCCGTCTTGAGTAGTCGTATGTGTTATAGGTGTTACTCTTGCGCTTGAAATGTAGGTGCGATACTTGTAAATATATTTAGTGTTTACCCGAAAGGGGCAACCTACTTATAAACGTTAGTAATATACTTCGCTGAACTGATTGGAAACTTTGCCGCACTTGCAACATCTAGTATGTGGCCTGTGAGTTCCCTCCCTACCCCTCTCCAGCCCGCTCGGCCGAAATAGGCACTTCGCTGGGCCCCACCTTCCCTCCAGACCCGTTTCCCTACTCCGACCCCGCTCAGCCCCGAGCCCCATGGAACATCATATGCCGCAGCCCACGAATGGCGGAACGCACGGCGTAATCTACACCCTGCGAAATGCTTAAGAAATCATGGGTTAAGAAATTCATAGTCTCAGAACTTGCATAACAGCCCAACATTTTTGTATCAAAATCTTAGGATTTACATTGAAACGTTAAGAATAATCGAGACTCTGGCCGAAAACTTAGGTTTTCGTAAGCATCGCCCAAGGTGTATGTCGCAACGCATGGCGCGGCCCTGGCGTAACCCGTGGCTCCACGGATGCTGTGTTTGCACGGGAGTGCCCACGCTGGCCCCGGAAGCGGCCTCGGCTGCAGAAGAGCAGAAGCAGGAGGAGGGGACAAGGAGGAGGCGGGAGAGGACGACGACGATAACAGGCAGGAGGGCGGGAGGACGGCGGGAGGGACGGCTGGAGAGGACAACGACGATAACAGACAGAAGTAGGAGGAGGGGACAAGTAGGAGGACGGGAGGAGGCGGGAGAGGACGATGCCGAGGAACAGGCCGACGGGGCCCGCCGTGTTTGGCCCTTTCCTTTCTAAGGATTTGCGCCCGGTGTGTGCTCGCCGTTTGGGCTGGCGCTGGGGCCAAGCGATGGTCTGTGTTGTGAGCGTCGTTGCCCGTACCCGTCATGAGCTTTATCCTCCCTTACCACCACCTCATCCCACTCCCTTCACTCCGTCCGCCTCCCCTCCCTCCTCCCCTCTCCCTTCTCTTCGCTCCGCCCGTTCCCCCCGTCCCTCAGTTCCTGCATCGCTCCTCCATTCTCATGTCCCTTCCCATCCCCCTCCCTCCCCTCTCGGAACCCGTCCCTCCCCCCTTTCTGTCGTCGCTCCTCCCTCCATCATCTCCCTCCCTCCCAACGCTTTCCGTCATTCCCCGTTCCCTCTCTCACTCCCGTTTGCGTCGTCACCCTCCGCCCCCATCCCTCCCCTTCTCCCTCGTTCCCACTCTCACCCCAGCCATCGTTGCGCGCCCGCCATCCCTCCCTCATTCCCGCTCTTGCGTCGCCCCCCTATCCCGCCAACCCGTTCCCAAAGCTGCCGCCACCGTCCCCCTTCCCCCTTGTATTCTGCTTCGTCCGTCTCGTCGTGTTTCTCCTGACGGTCGCTGGGGCGGGCAAGGAGGTGGAGAGGGGGAGGGGGGGGGGGGGGGCCAGCGCTCACGAGGGCGGGGCGACTGCGAGCACGCTCGTGCGCGCTCTTCGGGGAATTGTGGGGACGATGTCGGGGGCAACGACTGCGGCCGCAGGGAAATAGGCATCGGATGGGACCGCACGAAAGCCGCCATCGTGAACTTTGCGTACTCGCGCTGAGTAGCGCGAGCAGCGCAAGTAGCACACAGCGTCGTATGCGTGTTGCTAGTGTTATTGTGTGGTGCCATGCGCTATGGGTTGCCATCGTGTCCACCCGCCGAGAATACTACAATGTAGAACAAACGGTGACAAGCGATGACAAACTATAACGTGGTATCATGTGTGATCGTCTGTTCAAAAGACCAGAACGCATATATATATATATATATATATATATATATACGTATACATAAGTACACTAGAACAACGCGCGCGCTTCTCGCGCGCGTAGGTTCTAGCGCGATCGCTCCCGATTGCAAAATCGACGCGGGCGGGAAAGGAGGGCGTCCTCGACGACGACGACGTAGAGGACGGGCACGACAACGGCGACAACGACCAACGGGGACGTCTTGCTTCGGCTTTCACGCGTCGCTTTGTGCCGGCGCCGGGTTTCTTCGAACGATGTTGTGACCATTATCGTTGAACTCTTCCGCTGTCTTCTGTTCCTCCTTCTTCGTCCCCACGTCCTCGCCCCCCTCGCTACACCTCGTCCTCCACCTCTTCCCCTCCTCCTCTTCTTCTTCTCTCGCCTTCTCTGTGTGTTCCTCCTTCTCTCTCCGCTCTCCTCGTTCTTCTTCTCCCATGCCTCCTCCTCCTCTTCCTCCCCCTCCCCTTCCCTCCCCCCCCCTCTCCCTGCTGCTCTGCGTCCTCCTCACCCTGCACCTCCTGCGCCTACCCGTCCTCTTGCGCCTCCTTCCCTCCCTCCCCTTTCTTCTCTGCCTCTTCCTCTTCCTCCTCCTCCTTTTCTTCCTCCCCTTGCTCTTCCTCCTGCTGCTCCTTCGTATCCCCCTTCTTCCTGCTGCTCCTCCTCCTCCTCATCCTGCTGTTCCGCCTCCTCCTCCTGATCCTGCTCCTCCTCCTCCGCCTCCTCCTCCTCCTCCTCCTCCTCCCCCTCCTCCCCCTCTTCCTTCTCGTCCTTTTCTCCCCCCATCCTCCTTCTCCTCCCCCCGCCCCCCCATCCCTGCTCCATATAAACAAGTTTTCCCTGTCGCGCCACGCGGCCAGCTTCTAGGGGCAGACTGGGCGTTCCGCTCGAGACTTCCTCGTCGTTTGCTCCTCCATCCTCGCGGATGGAGAAAGCGGGTCGTCCTCCGAATTCGGTTCCTGCCTCAGCGCCGCGCGCAGTCTTTCAAACATCTGCAAGGGTTTCACGGACCGAAGGCGATGCGGTTGCAAACTGGAGCTTTCGCCTTAGCGCCGCGCACGCTCGCAGTGAACACGCGCAAGGGGCCTTCGCGGATCGAGGGCGGCCCCTTTTCGATGCGCGCGGCTCTCGCCACAGACCCGCGCGCATTCGTTTTGAAAAGGTGCAAGAGCTTCCCAAATTGAGGGCGGTCCCTTTTCGAAATGCGGCTCTCGCCTTGGCGCCGCGCGCGCAAATGTACAAGAGTTTCACGGGTGTCCATGGCAAACGAAACAGACATGATGTCTGGGAGGGGTTCAGGATTCTGAGGACGCATCAGTTACGTTGACTCGCGGTTTTGAAGTCCCAGGAATGGCGTCGTGGCACGATTCAGGTGGGGGCAAGGGCAAACAGACTCGAAGGGAGGACTGGGGCGCTGAGGAAGAGTGGACCTCTCGACCATCAGAGCTAAAAATCATATACAAATGACAAGTATTGCAAAGTAGTTATCACTTAAGCAACTTGCAACATGCACGCTAAATAAATTAGTATGCAACTGTTGCGTAGCCCTAAGTAGCTAATGCAAGTGGCTAAGTTACTTGGGCTAATTATTGCTACGGTATGAGGAACACCTCCAAGTGGGACCCCCAACCTGAAGATTGCTGACCCAGAACCGACCCTGACCCCCCACCACGCGTCCACCTGGCCCTGGAAAATCCTGTGGATTCCGAACGGATCCTCTAGAATACTGGGGCTTCATCACGGCCACGGTCGAGGTCAAGCACATGTGCTCTGCAGAGACTACGGTCGGGGTGGCGAACTGTCGGCCATCGGACGGATCGCAACCGCTTTCTCAGCCTTCCATCGGGAGGCTCGAGGGAGCTCACTGCATCCCGGGAGCGCTCTTTCGATATGTTCCTGAATAACTGAACCTTTAAGCCGAAGCCAAGACGAGGACAAATCCGGGTGAGGATAGTTACTCATCGAGGATCTCCGAGCTCCGGCGGACCCGGGAGATGCCTCGGGCGCCGCGGCCTCCTCGGAGCGATCCAGCACGCTACGAGCTCACTCCCGAACAGCTCCGAACGGATCTGCCCGCGTCCCAGCCCTGTCCGAACTTTCCTGACGCGCACCCACAACGTCACGACCACGTCGGACCGACCCTGCAGGACGCTACGAGATCACTCCCGAACAGCTCCGAACTGATCTGCCCGCGTCCCAGCCCTGTCCGAACTTCCCTGACGCGCACCCACAACGTTGAAGGGGACCCAGGACACACAAATAGATACACACGAATAACATGATTCCCCATAGTTTGTTCCATATTCTCTTGGTTTTTGTCCTCCAGCCCACTTCCCATAGTTTCCCATACTTTCCAATCTGTTCCTGGGAATCGACGATTCATGGTGTCTGTGTGTTTTGTTCTCCCCTCCTGAAGTTGGACGCCCGAGTTATCCGGGGTAACTCGGGTCCGGGATAACTCGGGTTTGGATTCCCGAAAAAGGAACCCGAGTTAGCCCTGACCCGAGTTATCCCTGATGATCTGGGGCTCTGGGCGCCCGAGTTATCCGGGGTAACTCGGGTCCGGGGTAACTCGGGTTTGGATTCCCGGAAAAACGAACCCGAGTTATCCCTGACCCGAGTTACCCCTGATGATTCGGGGCTCTGATGTTTTGTTCTCCCCTCCTGAAGCGTCACGACCACTTCGGACCGACCCTGCGGGGAGTCGCGAGCCAAGGGGGGGCAATTAGCTCCGCCGGCCCGCCGCGCGCGCCCCCTGCGCGGCCCTCTGCAGGGCTCGCCGTGAAGGGAACCTCCTCTTGGCAGGAGGAGGAGGAGGAGGAGGAGGAAAGGGAGGAGGAGGAGGAGGAGGAGGAGGAGCAGGAGGAGCAGGAGCAGGAGGAGGAGGAGGAGGAGGAGGAGGAGGAGCAGGAGCAGGAGCAGGAGCAGGAGGAGAAGGAGGAGGAGCAGGAGGAGGAGGAGGAGCAGGAGCAGGAGGACGAGGGGGATGGATGGATGGAGCAGCATCAAAGAGGCCCTGGCGACCGTCTGCACGCAGACGACCGCCAGGGCCCCAGGTGTCCTTCAATTGGGTCCCGCGCCACCGCGAGCACGCCGCACAGACGCCGTGGCGTCGAGGGGAGGGCCCCGAAGCAGCACAGACAGGTACCCGACCGACCCTGGCCTACCCCAAGGGCAAGCCAGGGGAACAGAAGCCACCCCCGCGGGGACAAAAGCGGGCACCCCAGCAGCCGCCAGCGGCCGCCCCCACACCCCGACAGGGGAACGCGACGGCCCCCCACACCCACGCCGAGGGGCGCCGACCAAAAAAAAAAAAGGACGAGGAGGAGGAGGAGGAGGAGGAGGAGGAGGAAAGGGAGGCGGAGCATGAGGACAGGGAGGAAGAAAGGGAGGCGGAGGAGGAGGACAGGGAGGAGGAGGAGGAGGAGGAGGAGGAGGAGGAGGAGGAGGAGGATGTCCATACCCCCCCACCCCACCCCCCGCTCCTGCGCGGGCGGTGCCAGCGGCCCCTCCCGGCGCCCGGGCGCCGACGAGGCCGCGGCCATCCTCTTCCGCGGGGGGGGGGGGGAGGAGGAGGAGGAGGAGGAGGAGGAGGAGGAGGAGGAGGAGGAGGAGGAGGAGGAGGAGGAGGAGGAGGAGGAGGAGGAGGAGGAGGAGGAGGAGGCGAGGGCGGGGTGGAGGTGGTGGGGGGGGGCTCTATGGGCCTCCTGCATGGGGTGCAACGAGAGCCCGACCACAAGGAACCTGCCACGAGAAACCCACCCCTAAGACCCCAGGACGTCCATGGATGTCTGGTGCGGGGACGTCGCGCGTCCCACAGCGAAACCATCGAAACCCAAGAAACCCAGGGCACCCTGGATGCAAGCAAGGTGTTTCTTGGCATGGGCTCCTATTGCAGCGGCCTCCCAGGCGGGGCCGTCCGAGCAGACTCTGGGCCAGAGGATTGCACCGCATCGCCTGTGCATCGGCGTTGTGTCGTGGATGCGTGGATGCATCGGCGTGGAGAAAATCGGGCTCCACCTCGACCCGCATCGGCGATGCCTCGGCGATGCCTCGGCGGCGCGGATCGATCTGCTCCGACCCCCAGCAGGGAGGCCCCTTAGGGTGGCGCGGGGAGGCGTCTGCAAGGGCCCGGGCGCCACGGCCCCTGCCTCTGCCCGGGGAACCCAGCAGCAGGCGCCGGGGAGGGCGCCCAGAGAGCCGCCTCCAGGAGGGCCGCCTCCAGGAGGGCCCAAGGTCGGGCCATCTGTAGCCCCGCGCCCGTGCTCGTAATGAGCCCCCCCCCTGAGGTCGTCCATGTCTCTTCTCTGCGGCCTGGGCCGAGGGCGGGGAGGCGGGGAGGCCGAACTGTCTTATCCCCCAGAATGGTTATCTTGCTCATCTCCTCCTCTCCTCCTCCGCCTCCTCCTCCTCATCCTCATCAGAGGCATCATCAGCGTCAGCATCAGCATCAGCATCAGCATCAGCATCAGCATAAGCATCAGCATCAGCATCAGCATCAGCATCAGCAGCAGCAGCATCATCATCATCATCATCAGCATGATCATCATCATCATCATCATCATCATCATCATCATCATCATCATCAGCAGCAGCAGCAGCAGCAGCAGCAGCATCAGTATCAGCATCAGCATCAGCATCATCATCATCATCATCATCATCATCATCATCATCAGCAGCAGCATCAGCGTCATCATCATCATCAGCAGCAGCAGCATCAGCATGTTCATCATCATCAGCATCATCAGCACCATCATCAGCATCGTAATCAGCATTGTCATTATCAGCAGCATCAGTATCATCATCACCATCATCATCACCATCATCATCATCATCAGCATCAGCATCGTCATCATCATCAGCATCATCATCATCATCATCATCATCATCATCATCATCGGCATCATCAGCATCATCATCGACACCACCATCATCATAATACTCAACATCATCATCATCATCATCATCATCATCATCAGCATCAGCATCAGCATCAGCATCAGCATCATCATCTTGTCATCCATCTCTTTTCTTATCTGTCTTCCGTTCCTCATTCCTCCCTCCACCCAAGGACCGAACTTTGTTATCCTCGGTATTCTTCACCGTCAAGCAACGACCATGAGTAGCCCGTCCTACACGACGAGTCGATTCACACCACGATTTGTTGAGCTTACGAATAGAATGTGATAGGTCCTAAACTATCTGTTCTGAACATCCTAATAGTTCACAGGACTTATGCTTATCCAACTCCTCCAGACAGGCCCTCTGGAGAGGCTTCGTCAGATCACCTTGGAGGTCATTCAACACCGATCCAGACATCCCAACATCGGAGAGAGCGTGATCCACCGCCGCTTTACTCTGGAAAATTCCCCCCCCTCTTCCTCCGGAACCCGAAGGTCACCCCCCCCCTCCAAAATCCCCCCCCCCCTCTGCCGAATCCCCCCCCCCCCCTCCCGGCAAACCCCCCCCCTCCCCCTAACCCCCCCCCTCTGGAAAACCGGGGGGGGGCCACTACCAGTTCGAACCCCCCCCCCTCCGGAAAACCGGGGGGGCTCCCTACCAGTTCGAACACCCCCCCCCCCTCCCAAACCAGGGAGGGGTCACCACCGGTTCGAACCCTCCCGATGTCACCTCCTTCTCTCGAAAACCAGGGGGGGGTCACTACCGGTTCGAACCCCCCCCCTTCCCTTCCCGAAAACCGGGGGGGGTCACTACCGGTTCGAACCCCCCCTCCCCCCCGGAAAACCGGGGGGGGTCACTACCGGTTCGAACCCTTCCCCCCTCCCAAAAAAAACACGGGGGGGGCCACTACCGGTTCGAACCACTTTCCCCCCCCCCACCCACGCTCACCGCCAGCAAACGACTCCCGGGTCGCTACCACCGTCCGCACCACATCCCCCACTGCTGTCCCCAGCACCACTGTCCTCACCACCACTGTCCCCACTGTTCCTACCACCGTCCGCACTGTCCCCACCAGTGCCCCCACCACTGTCGCACTGTTCCCACTGTCACCACCACTGTTCCCACCACGGTGCCACTCCCCCCACTTCCTCCACGGCCCAACCACGGTCCTACCGTCCCCACTGGCCCACTGTCCCCGCCGCTGTCCCACTGAGCTGTCCCAATGTTCCCACCGCTGTCCCCACTGTCCCCACCATTGTCCCCACTGTACCTCTGTCCCATTGTCCCACGGCCGTCCTCGCCACCGCCCTCACCACTGTCCTCGCCACCACTGTACCCTCCACTGTCCGACTGTGTCCGAGACATTCCCGCTGTCCCCACACCACTGTCCCCACCACCACCGTCCCCACCACTGTCCCACTGTCCCCACTGTTCCCACGATTGTCCCCGCTGTCCCCACCAGTGCCCCCACCAGTGTCTCACTGTCCCCACTCTCCCCACCATTGTCCCACCACGGTCCCACTCTCCCCACTTTCCGCACGGTCCCCACCACTGTCCCACTGTCCCCACTGCGCCCACCACTGTCCCACCGTGCTGTCCCACCGTCCCCACTGTCCCCATCACTGTCCCACTGTCCCCACTGTCCCCACCACTTTCCCCACTGTACTAGTGTCCCACCACTGTCCTCACCACCGCCTTCACCACTGTCCCCGCCACTCCCGTCCCCACCAATGTCCCACTGTCCCCACCACCACCGTCCCCACCACTGTCCGCACCACTGTCCCACTGTCCCCGCACCACTGTCCCCGCACCACTGTCCCCACAACCACCGTTCCCACTACTGTCCCAGCATCCCCACCATTGTCCAACTGTCCCGAGGAGCGGGGATCGTTTGCTGGCGGCGAGGGGGGGGAGGTTCGAACCGGTAGTGACCCCCCCCGGTTTTCGAGAGGGGGGGGTTCGACCTGGCAGTGACCCCCTCCATTTTCATGATGGACTGGGGGGGGAGCGGTTCGAACTGGTAGTGACCCTCCCCGGTTTTCGAGAGGCGGGGGAGGACGGGTTGGGAACCCCAAGTGACCCCCCCCCCAGTTTTCTGCCAGCAGCGGTAGAGCACGCCCCTTCCAACATCGATGTCTTTGGGGAAACCTGTGCTATCCTGCCAGGACCCCGAAGGGCATCATCCCCATAGGATGATTCTCTCGGGCACGGGGTTAGAAGTTAGAAGGGCGCCCCAGGATGAGCCCATGCTACACCCTGCGAAATGCTTAAGAAATCATGGGTTCAGAAATTCATAGTCTCAGAATTTAAATAAAAACCCAGAATGCCCATTCAAATCTTAAGATTTACATTGAAACGTTAAGAATAATCGAGACTCTGGCCGAAAATGTAAGTTTTCTTAAGCATCGCCTAAGGTGTACAGGCCCCCAGGGATTGCCCAGGAAGCCCCGCGTCAGCCCCGGGAGGAGGAGGCGCAGGGAGGCGCCACAGGAGATGCCCTCCTCCGCCCGCGAAGCCGCCGGGCGGCATCCGATCCCCCTGGCTGGGAGGAGGAGGAGGAGGAGGAGGAGGAGGAGGAGGAGGAGGAGGAGAAGGAGGATGAGCATTTTCGAATGCGTCTGCGGTCCCCTGAACTGCTGCTTCGACATGTTCCAGCGTAAGGCTTCCATGATCGGTAAAGCTGTGCATGTATTTGAAGGTCCCCAACAGCACAGCCAATGGTGCGTTGCTCCTCATCCTCCTCCTCATCCTTGAAGGTCTCCAACAATAAAGCCAATGGTGCTATGCTCCTCATCCTCCTCCTCCTCCTCCTCCTCCTCCTCCGCCGCCGCCGCCCATACCTCCTCCTTCTCGCCCATCTCCCCCCTTCCCCCCTTGCCCCCCACCCTTTCCCCTTGGGGGTGGGCGAGACTCTCTACAGACGCACTCCCGTCGGCGCTCGCCGCCCTGTCACCCAGAACGAAGGCCAACTGCCGTGCTCCTCCGCAGGACGCCGTGAGGTGCGCGGGGCGTGTGCGGCACGCACGCGCCCCCCGTCCTCTCCGCCCCCCGTCCTCTCCGCCCCCCGTCCTCTCTGGCAGAGTCGACGCTCCGTGCGGAACGGCGCGCGCGTGAACAAGCGCACGAGAGCCTCGCTGCCCCAGCGTCTGAAGCGGCGGGGCGGGCCTGCGCTGGATGGGCCCCGAGAGGATCGGCCAGGAGTCAAGGGGCCCAAGGACACACGAATAGATACGCACAAATGAAGGGATTCCCCATATTTTCCCATAGTTTCTGGGTGTTTGTCTCCCCCCCAATTCCCATATTTTTCCATATTTTCTGGGGGATCGACGATGAATTGTGTCTGTGTGTTTTTTCCCCTCCTGAGAAGCGGCGCGCGCGCGTGAACCAGCGCGCGAGAGCCTCGCTGCCCCAGCGTCTGACGCGGCGGGGCGGCCTGCGCTCTGGATGGGCCCCGAGAGGATCGGCCGGGAGTGCGGGAGGGCCCTCCCAGGGGCGGAGCTGACCAGTCTGTCCGGCCGCGTCCAGCCGTGGCGACAGGGGGGGGGCCCGCCTCCCCCCACTCCTTGTGGCCACCTCAGGCCCCCAGCATGGCTCCAGTGTTCCCGGAGGCCCCACGATGCGGGAATAAGCACACACCAGATTTCGTAATAAAAGGGAGGGGGTCTGGACCCTCCAAGACAAGCCATTTCAGACTCCCCCCCCCGTGGGAGAACCCTCCAAAGCATCGTCCCCAGACCCCCCCAGGCCCTCCAAGATAGCCTGGAAGAGACCCCCCCCCGAAATGAGACCCCCCTCCCTTTATTACGAAATCTGGAGTACACAACAACATCGTGACAACTCACGACTGGAGCCCTGGACCCCATCATGCTGCGTATTCTTCGAGCCAGCAACGCCACCTCATCCCCCCAGCACGGTCCAAGTGAGCGACGAAAAGTGACGGCGCGTCACCTCACATCGTAAAACGAGAGCGCTTGCGCGCCACCTTACGCGGGAAGCTTACGCGCCAATGCTGGCGGTGCGCACAAGCGGGTGGAGGGAGGGGGGAGGGCTTCCTAGAATGAGGCTGCTTCTTAGAAAGTGTCGGCCTTACACACACATAGAGAGAGAGGGAGAGAGAGAGAGAGAAAGACAGAAGGCCCGCGCCTTCTGAGAAGCAGGGGTGCTCCTAAGAAGCCCTCCCCCTCCCCCCACCCCCCTCTGCGCGTGGCTGACAATGTCCGCGCCGTCGACCCCGTTCTCTTCCGCCTCCCACCTCGCCCCCCCAGCAGGCTGCAAGCCCCGGCGTCCTGTTCTCCAGCTCCGCGACTCGCTCGCACACAGCGCGCGCGTGCGCGGGCGAGCGAGCGCTGAGCGGCCCTCCCGGGTGGCGACAGCCGAACCCTGCCCCAGCAACCAACGATGCTCCTGAATCCACGGGAGGCGGGGGAAGGGCTCGAACTTCGCCACGTGCTCGCCGAATTCCGAACCCCATTCCGAGTTCTCAATACGTGCAAGGGGGGGGTCGCCACCCCCGCCGACGGCCCCACATCGACCCCCGTCGCGGGCAGCCACCGCGCGCCGAAGGCGCTCCGACCCCCGTCGCGGCTCGACGACGAGGCGACGTTGACCCCCGTCGGGGGGGGGACCCCCACGCTTATTAAGAAACCCAAGGGTACCCCCGACGCCCATCGAGTTTCGGGAATCGTGGATCGGCGAGGGCAGGCTTCGGACCTCGCCGCCGACCTGCTGGGTGGCCACCTTCGCCTGCGGTCGGCGCCGCACGCGGGCTTGCCGCGCGCTGCTCGGCGGCCACGTCGGCCCGGAGCTCCACCACGCGCGGCCCCTCGGGATCGCCGCGCGCGGCCCCGTCGGCCCTGAGCCCCTCGAGGTGGACCTGCTCCACCGAGGAGGCTCTCAAGGAAGCGACCTGGGAGCAGAAGACGAAACCACTGCATGAGCGGAAGCTCTTTGAGCTCCGCGCGGAGTTCTTGGAAAACGCGCTGGAGCCCCCATCGCTAGCTTCGCGGAGCGCGCCAGAAGCGGCGCCGGAGGCGCCGCCCGGCGCAGATCCAAGGCATCCGCGCAGAGTTCCGAACATGTATATTTAGTGGGGGCTCGACCGCAAGAAGCTTTCCACAAAAAATCCAGCCTGAGACCCCAGGA
This sequence comes from Prorocentrum cordatum, assembly GCA_963575745.1. Lineage (NCBI taxonomy): Eukaryota > Dinophyceae > Prorocentrales > Prorocentraceae > Prorocentrum > Prorocentrum cordatum. The sequence goes on from CAUYUJ010019078.1 coordinate 106,612, forward strand.
CGTCCATGTTTTTTTTTTGCGTGGGAACGTCACGCTTTCCATCGCAAAGCTGTCGAACCCCAAGAAACACAGGGCACCCTGGAGGCGAGCAGGGTGCTTCTTAGCATGGGCCTCCTCTGTATTAGCTGACGAAGAATGGTATCAAATTCCGCCGTCGGGGTCGCCTGTCACAGGCCTGCTGGAAAATGTGTACCCCGACGTGCCAACGTAAGGGTATAAACTTCCCAACCGCCGTGGGGCTGGCGGCCCCGGCGGCGGATAAGTTTACGGTATACCATCATTCGTCTGCTAACTGCATGTTTGTGCAATTGTTTCCTCTGCGAGGGAGGTCTCCAACGGAACACCGACGCCGACCCTGGCAAGGGCCGGCCGCGGGCGCAGGCTCGGCGCACGCGCCTCCCTGCCGAGAGGACCAGCCGACGCGTGCACGCCCGCTGGGGGCCCGGGAGCGGCCTGGCCAGGATCGGCGTGACAGTTTTTAGGTGGGCGTCCCCCCCAAGGCCGAAGAGATGATGATGATGATGATGATGATGATGATGATGATGATGATGATGATGATGATGATGATGATGATGATGATGATGATGATGATGATGATGATGGTGATGATGATGATGGTGATGATGATGATGATGATGATGATGATGATGACGGTGATGGTGATGGTTATGATGATGGTGATGGTGATGACGACGATAATGATATTGATGGTGATGACAATTGTGTGGACGACTCCGTGGCCAGACGATTCTTTTTGTGCAAGAGGGCGCCAGGCGAGGACACGAAATCTGATGCCGCAGGGGACAGCACCAGGCCAAAGACACATTCTTGAGTTGGGAACAAAGGGGGGGGAGGGAGAGACTTGAGAATGGAAGCGCGGCCCGAAAAAGAGCCACAAATAGCCGCGGGCAGCATAATGTGGACGAGTCCGTGGCCATACGATTCTTTTTGCGCAAGAGAGCGCCAGGCGAGGACACGAAATCTGATGCCGCAGGGGCCAGCACCAGGTATTATGGCTAGTCCAAGACACTGGCTGCAAGCCGCAATACTTGAATGAAAACTCACACACATCTAGATAGTCGGGAGACGTATCGGAGGCTATCGACACTGTTGGCCATCATTGCACATGCGCATCGTAATATACAGGCCGGAGGGTGGCGCGCAGCGCTGCGCATCTGACGGTCTAACGATGGGATGCCCAACTCGCCGAGATGTCGCTTGCGAGTGCGACGGCACGGCGAGGCAACAGGTGAACAGGTCAGGGATAGCCTATCAGTATCTTTCACGTTCCAGCCAACAAGTCGAAATCTGTTTTTGACGCGGCCAGAGTACATGCAGGAGTCGAAAACTGTCGAAGAAGAACTCTGGCTCACAAGAGAGGTGCACGCACGGCCATCCCATATAAAAGACGCGCCGGGGTGGCACAATATGGCGGGCACTTTCTTACCACAGCATTCAGACAGGACGTGCAAGTACTGATCCTGGAAAAGGTTGGCGATGTAAACAGCTCGAGCTTTAAAGTTGGTCAAGGTCGGGAGGCCGCGAGGATGCAACTTGGAACGTACAGCAGGCGAATGACGAAGCCAGGCGGCGGCGTCGGGTTCCACCCACACGCACGAGATGCAGTTAGAACGAATCCAGCCTAACACGCGCCGCATCACTGCGGGATCGGCGATGTCGTCACCTGCGTGGCGACTCGTGTCGAGGTGCACGACGCCGAAGCCCATCCGCTGCAGGGCGCGGGCCGCCCCTCCGTCACAGCCGAGCACCAGCGCAGGGCAGTGCCTGCTTCTCGTAGAAGCCCGCCTGGCAGCGCGCCACAGGCGCGTCAGGCGAAGGCCCACCGTGCAGTGATCGGTGGGGGCGGCGGCCTGACAGCAGGCGGCGTCGGCGTCACTGCCAGTGGCACCTGCCGTGGGAAGACGCCCGAGGCCGCGGTCTGGGGGATGAGGTCGTTCTTCAGCCAGTCCACCTGCTCGTTGAAATCGACGATGTTCTGGCCTAGGCTGGCGATCCGCTGCTGCATGCGGGCCCGCTTCGCGAAGCGGAGAGAGACCTGGTCCGTCTTCCAGCGGCCGCGGTCCTTGACCTCGTTCGTCGTGCGCCTGAGCGACAGGTCTTCGGGCGCACCCGCATGACGAACCGAGTAGGGAACCAACTCGATCTCCAGACCGAGGGCGGCCGCTGCTCGACGGAACATGCTCCGCACCGCGTCGGGGGCGAAGGTCCAAAGGCCGTCGGTCGGGCCCTCGTCGTGCACGGGTCGAGGTCGTACCACGCTCCCCGCCGCGAGGCGGCGGGCCTCGCTTGGCCGCAGGTAGGTGTCGAACATCAGCCTGATGAACATAGTCACGCCGAAGAGCTTCCACGCCAGCAGGACGCCCACGATGGATGCCATCGCCGCTCGAGGAAGAGGGAGTCGCATCAGTGGTAAAACGAGGTTCCGCCAGCCTGTCAAGGCGCGAGCCGCCCGTGGGCACGGGGCCCTGCCAGCAGGGATCGCAGGCAGGTAGTGCTTCAGAGCGGGCATGGGTACACGGCCCGTGGCGCTGTCGAAGCCGTCCAGAAAGAGGTTCACGAAGTAGGTAACTAGGATGACACCGACCTCCTCCGTCGTGGCGAACGTCTGGGCCGTCCAGCGGCACCGCTCCTCGAACTTCTTGGCGGCATCCCAGTAGTTGGCCATGGTCGTGTCCGACACGGCGGCCGTCTCCAGCACCGACAGGGCCCCTCGGGCGAGCAGCGCGGGCCCAGGATGGGTCCTGGTCCTCAGCTCCGCCAGTGTCGTGGTCCACTGCCTTCGAAGTTCGGTGTGCAAACGCCTGGTGCTCCTCGAAGGTCGGCCCGACGAAGAAGCCTGTCCTGGACGGCGAGTCAGCGGCATTGCTCTCACTGGGGGTCCACCGAATGGCGCGGCGGATGCCCGTGGCCGCCGACAGGGCGCATAGTCGGCGCAGAGGGTCGCGGAGGCCTCGGGCGCCAGAACGGCCCTTGCCAGCGGCAAGAGCTAGAGCCAAATTGTCAACGGTGAACAAGATGCGATGATGACGAAGCCGTCCAGAGCGAACCGAGTGTCGCATCGCAAACCCGAGAGCCTCCGCCTCGTATCGCATAATGTCCAAGCCGAACCTTGAATGACGCGAACTGTGTATCGTGGCCCAGTCGTCGGAAGCCGTGATCGAGTCGGGAACCTCATCGAAGCCGTCGAGAGAAGCAGCGTCAGCTTGTTGATGTAACGATGATGCCGTAGACGGAGGGCCCCCAGGGATCTTAGGGGGCTTCGGACTGAGGCGGCATTCTTCGAGGCAATTTTTGTCCACGGTAGCTTCTAACACAGAGCGAGGCTCGATCCCGAGCGCGTGGGCACGGGCGTGCACGGCGTCGGTGAACCGATAGCGCCATCTCTCAGACAGGCGCCCAGCGGCCGCGGTGACCTCCTGGTCGACGGTCTTGCGGCAGACCCCGATGCCGTAGGGGGAGGCGTCGCTGCAGAAGGTAGTCGCAGACCACTCTGCTCTGACGTATAGCGGTATGAGGGCGGCCGCCGCGCGCAGCTCGGCGATGACCGACGGCCACAGCGGCACGGCCACTCCGGAGTCAAGGCCCATGAAGCGGTAGACTGAATTGAAGATCGACAGCATGGGTCTATTGGTGATCATACCCCACGCACAGTGACCCACCACTGCTGACAAGGCCAAGGGCGATGCAAAGCCACGCCTAAGTAGACCGAGCAAGGCTTGACGCAACCGGCAGAGCCTGTCGATCTTACAGCGGACGATGCCGACGTCGCCGAGGATGTCCAAGCCAGTGAAGACCACGCGCTTGGCGGCGGGGGCGAACTCGTCGACGGGCAGACCCCTCGACACGAGCACGTCACGCATGGCCTGGCAGGCCGTCGCGGCCGCCTCGGGGTCAAGGGACACGGTGGCAAAGTTGTCCACGTAGCCCGCGCCGGTGACGTCGGAGTCCTTCCGCAGCGGAGGGATGGCTGCGCCGTCCACCAGCATGGAGCTCTCGTCGATTCCCGAGTCGAGGATGGCCGTGGTCAGGGCGGACTGGCAGAAGTGGAGGGCCCATGACCAGCCCATCGGCACAACGGAGACGAACGGCTGCAGAAAGGCGTTCGTCCCGATGTCCACGCCGTTGAGCCGCTTGAAGCCCAAGTACCGATTCGGGACGACGGGCAGAGAAAAATATCGATGCAGATGTGGTGGTAGCTTCACATGGTAAAATGCGCACTGAATGTCCCCCTGGGCCACGTAGAAGTCGCGGTCGGCCTCGAGTGCGCCCCATGCCGACGGAGTCGGCAATCTCGTAGAAGGAAGGGCCGAGAAGGACACGTTGGCCACCCGCGTGTCGAAGACGAGCCGCAGGTTGACGCCGTTGGACTTCTCGACGAAGAAAAAGCCAGTAGAAAAGGTAGCCTGACGATCGGCGACCTCCCACTCAAGCATGCCAGCCTGGTCCAGGCGTAGCAGAAAATCAGCATGCTCCCGAGGCCGAAACCGAAGGCGTGGATCCACATAGGGCGACCCCAGTCCCGAGTCCTTCCTGAGAGCAGCTGCATCAGCACGGCCACGTAGCATTTGATGCCTCCACCCTGACAACATAGAACGATCAGCTTCAGACACGAGGTCGGCCGTCGGGACGGGCGCCACGTGCTTCGGCCAAGAGACGAGCTCCTTGTTGTAGGGGCTTACCCGAGACTCTCCAGAGTACCCGGGCGCCGATGCGAGCAACTCTGCGAGGGCTGCCTCGCATCTCAGGGGAGATTCAGAATATCCAGGAGGTTGTTCAATATCGCGATACTGTTGAGCAAGATACTCCTGAGCGTCACTTCGAGCGCGTGGAGGAAGACCAGGAGGCGGGCCGATCACATCGTTCTGGTCGCAGTGGTACATGTCGTTGAGAGTGGACACCGCGTCGTTGTACCACTCACGCCAAGCAGCTCCTCTGGCGACCCGTCTGCGGGCCGACCCGCCCATGGATGAAGTGCCCGATCTTCGCTCCACAGGTATAGGGTGGAGGGGAAAAACGTCTCGCTGCCGAAGGGGGTGCGCAGCGAGGGGGCAATGGGCCTGGCTAGCGCCACTGTGGCGCGCCCCACAGCCAGGCCTGAAGTTCTCAGGCGCCATGGCGCCCGAAAGGCCCGCTCCTCGCGAGCCTTGCGGCGCTCCTTGCTGATGGCGGCCTCCGCCTTCATCTGGTCTGCGATGCACTCCAGCAACTTTGGTGAGATGCAGAGGTTGGCCTTTGAGACGCCTGCGCCAAGGGAAGTAGCTGGTCTCAGGCGAGCTGGAGGTCCCCGCAGAGGCGCCGCCTCTGGCCGCGGCCTTGGCCTTGGGGGCTGCGCCGCTCGGAGGCGCCGATCGCGTCTCGTACACCCGCTCCTCCAGGAGCTGGAGCTGGCGGGCGACGATCTCGAACGAGGCCATCTCGGCGATCTGCAGCTGGTCGCACACGACGGCGAGGTCGAGGACGCGGCAGAGGGTCTCGTGGAGCTTCGCGTACTCGTCCTCGTCGGCCAACGCCATCGAGGTGAGCCACCTCTGGCGCCATGCTGTGGGCGTACCCGCCATCGTCGACATGAAGGACAGGCACCAGAGGAGAGTCCGCGGCCCCTGCACAGGCCAGCCCTGCACAGGCGTCTCCGAGAGGGCGTTGACGGTCTCACCGAACCTCCTCTCGCGCTCGCCCCTCGGGTTGAGCTGCATCGGGAGGACCCTGAAATCTCCGACGGGGGCGGGCGCCACAGGGGCGGCGGCGGGAGGCGCAGCCTCCACTGCAGGTGCTGGCACCAGGGGCAAGGCCCCCACGGGCCCAGGCGGGACGGCTCCCAGCGCGGCGGCCAGCGCAGCGACGCCAGGGGCGACGCCGAGAGGGGCCGCCGCCGCGGCCGCGGCCGCGGCCGCATCGCCAGCGGGGCCGCGGCCCCCGCAGGCGGCGTCGCCCCTTCCCCGCCAGGAGGTGGCGGCAGGGCCGCAGGCGGCAGGGCGGCGGCCGCCGCAGGGTCCGCCAGCGGGAAGGGACCAGGCGGGGCGCCCGCCACGTTGCCCGCCGCGAGCGCCAGCGGCAGAGGGTCGGCAGGTCTCGGGTAACCTGCGGCCACCGAACGAGCGACAGCCGCCCACAGCTCCGCGGCAGTCGGAAGGCGGCGGAAGCGGTGCACCGCGACGCCCGCCAGGGCCGGCGGCGTGTCGCCCTGGCCCGCGAGCTGCAGGACCGCCCGCACGTCGGGGCCGACGACGATGGGCTCGTCGTAGTCGTCGAAGTCGGGAGTGAAGATGTAGGCGAGGCCCCCGTTGACGCCGAGCACGAGGCGCTCGTGCCAGAGGGGTACGCCACCGACGCGGTAGCGCAGCACGTGGAAGCTGCCCGCCATCACTGCAACGCTGGGGCGCGGGCTCGAGCGTCTCGGACCTGCTGAGCCGCGAAGGCGGCGATGTCGATGCCGTCAACGATCTCCACCACGGCGGGCGGCTGGTGGGCCGAATGCCCGAGAAGCCGCCGCGCCGCCCAGGCGCCTCCCACGGTCCCGACGGCGAGGCCGACGGTCAGCGCGGCCACCGCGCAGGCCGTGACGAGGCCCAGGCACGAGGGCTCGACCACGTGCCCGCCCGCGCCCGCGCAGACGCAGGCGGGGCAGGAGAAGCTCGAAGGCGCGGGGCAGGCCAGCTGCGGCGAGCAGGCCCCGCAGCTCGGCGCGGCGGCCCGCGCCACGACTGTGGCCCCCAGCGCCTGCGCCCCGTACCTCAGGACGTCCGCCGCATGGTGGGCGAGGTCTTGCATCCCTGAGCAAGACCCTGAGAGACTTGAGAATGGAAGCGCGGCCCGAAAGAGAGCCACAAATAGCCGCGGGCAGCATAATGAAGATGCTGATGATGATGGTGATGATGGTGATGTTGATGATGATGTTGATGATGATGCTGATGATGTTGCTGATGATGATGGTGATGAGGAGGAGTTGTGCCGAGGGACGGCGGCGCTGCTCTGCACCCTGTTGGGCTACTGTGATTATTGTCTACGTGCGCGTCCTGTGCTGCACGTGCCGTCTGCATAGTTTGACCGTCGCTATGCCTAAGTCGGCCTCGCGCTGCACATGTTTGTCCATCGAACGCTACAGCACATTGGCATGAGCTAGCGCAGCGTCAAAAGTTGTGCCGAGGAGAAGGATCGAAGTTCGAGGGTCGAGGGCGCAGGACGTGGTCCTGAGGGCGGAGGTCGTCGGGGGGGCTTTGGTACGGTGCGCGCAGACAGGCCTCCCAAGTAGTCCCAGCTGCCTTCAACAGGCCCCCGAGTAGGCACAGCGGGCTTCGATAGGCCCCCGAAGAAGACCAGGTCTCAACACTCCAACCCTGGGGCGCGGAGCACCCCACAGGCGCCGCTGGATGCTGCGCCAGGGTGGTGAGACCGCCCAAAGCTACTCGGAGGACCTAGGGGACCTGCCTGTGCGGATCCCGAAACCGTAGCCGTACCAGTCCCCCCGACGACTTCCGCCCTCAGGTCCACGTCCATCCTCGAACCTCGATCCTCCTCCTCGACACAACTCCTTCTTCTCCTCCTCCTCTTCCTCCTCCTCTTCCTCCTCCTCCTCCTCCTCCTCCTCCTCCTCCTCCTCCTCCTTCTCCTCCTCCACCATTTCTGTTCCTTATAAATGACTCCCCCCATGTCGCTCTCCGAGGGCACTCAGAAGGGCGGGCCGAGCGTTTCGCCTGAAACATCCGTACCAAGATATGACCCTGCAGCTGAAAAAAACAACAGCTTCACAGATGTAGGGCGTAAGGGTTTCAACATGTGGCTCTCGCCTTAGCGCCGCGCTTCGTCTAACACGAAATAGTTTCACCCATTGAGGGCAGGCCGTCTCCAAAATGTGGCTCTCGCCTGAGCGCCGCGCTCGTCTTCAAAGAAATAAGAATGTTACAGATGAAGAGCTGGCCGTTTTCAAAATGTGGTTCTCGCCTCAGCGCCGCACGCATTCGTCTGAAAAGCTTGCAAGAGTTTCACGGATTGATGGCGGTTCTTCTTCAAAATGGTGCTTTCGCCTCAGCGCCGCGCAAATTCGTCCAAAACACATGCAAGAGTTTTACTGGCTCCCATGGTCAACGTACCAGAAATGGTGCTTGGGATCGATCCCAGACTGTCTCAGGACGCACCAGTCACGTTGACTCGCCGTGTTGAAGTCCCAGGAATGGTGTTCTGACACGATCCAGGATCTTCAAGACGCAACAGTCAAGATAATTCGTGGCCTTGGAGACCCGAGAGTGGTGTTCTGCCACATTCAGGATCTTCAGACGGTTGCCTCCCAACAGGGGACTGCCTTCAGTGTACATGAACCCTTGTAGGGACCTATGAGAAGGGAACTCGGAGGGAGAGTTTTTTCCAACATCGTGGATGAGTCCTGGGTTTACACTGGCCCAGCCATCCTCCTCCTCCTCCTCCTCCTCCTCCTCCGCCTCCTCCTCCGCCTCCTCCTCCTGCCGTCAGGCCGAGGCAATTTTCAAATGCCTCGCCACCGCGGATAAGCGGTGCAGCCTGGGCTCCGTGTGGCACCGCCTGAATGCGGTGTGGGTCCGATGATGTCACGCTCCTTATCCCGCCCGCTCGCGGGTGCGATAAGGAACGGGCGGAGGGCGGCACTTCCCTCTGGGAGGTTCGTGGTCGTTCGTTGTCGTCCTTCGTGTCTCGTTTCGTCGTCGTGTCCGTCGCCCCTTTCCTCTTTGGGAGTTGCGGCACGGTCCTGGATTAAGTTCCGGGGTGGACGTTGTTTGCGCTCCTGGGCTGGAGAGTGGCCCCCCCCCCCTCCCCGCCCTGCTGCCGCCGCTGTCGCCGTTGCAGCTGTCAGGCCAGGGCTTTTAGTGCCCTGCCACCTCGGCCAAGAGGTGCGGCCTGGGCGCGGGGAGACCCCAATGGCACCTCCTGGTCTGAGGTGAACCGCCGTTGACGATCACGGAGGCGGGGCCCGCGGCTTCCCGCCTGTAACCTCTTGGTTGCAGTGCTCTTTGCCGCGGGCACACTGTTGCCGTGCTTGTGAGGATGCGGGCGCTGGGCAACGCTCCGTGTATTGTCCCTTGGGCGCCGATCCCGAACCCCCATGCGCCATTTTGGCGCGGGGTGTAGGGCGGTCCTTGGTTTGCTTTCTTGTTCTTGATTTCTTCCCTAAGGCACAGCGTTTCTGGCGCTATTGGGAGTTAGTCAAGGAAAGGAGGCCGGAGGTCAGGTCCCAGCTTGTGTCCGTGATTCCCTCTTTTTGCGCGTATGCCCGTGGTTTTGGCCGTTGGCCACTTTGGCCGTTGGCCAGGGCACGTTGGCCCGCGCTTTGCTGAGCGCCACGGTTTTGTTCTGCCTTTTGGGCCTCCTCCTCCTCCTCCTCCATTCCTTCTCCTTATAAATAACTTCTCCCAGTCGCACCCCAAGGTCAGTCTTCAGGGCGGGCCGGGCGTTTCACATGAGACTTCCTCACCACTCATGACTCTGAAGCTTAAACGTTGGCAACGGTTTCATAGATGGAGGGCGGGTCGTTTTCAAAACATGGCTCTCGCCTTAGCGCCGCGCACAGTCGTCTTAACAATGCAAGTCTCACTGATTGGCAGCGAAGGGTTTTCAAAATGTGGCTCTCGCCTTAGCGCCGCGCACATGTGTGTTAAAATGTGCAATAATTTCACGGATTGAGGGCGAGTGGTCTCCAAAATGTTGCTCTCGCTTTAGCGCCGCGCACATTCGTGTTTGAGCATTGCAAGAGCTTCACGGATTGAGGGCGAGGGGCTTTCAAAATGTGGCTCTCGCCTTAGCGCCGCGCACATTCGTTTTGAACACATTGCAAACGTTTCACAGATTGGGGGCGATTTCTTTTCAGAATGTGGCTCTGGCCTTAGCGCCGCGCGCATTCGTTAAAACATGAAAGAGTTTCACTGATTGAGGGCGGTTCCTTTTCAGAATGTGGCTCTGGCCTCAGCGCCGCGCACATTCGCCTTAAACTCTGCAAGAACTTCACGGAATCCTGTGCTCAACGTGCCAGAAATTACGTGTTGGAAGGATTCAGGCTTAAGAGGGTGCACAAATTATGTTGATTGGCAATTCCGGATCGTCAAGACGCAACAGTCAAGTTGATCCGTGGCGTTGGAATCCCGAGAACCATTTTTGGCCTGCTTTGGGGTCTTCAAGCAATTGTCTTCCAACGAGGCATATCCCTCAGAAAAAAAATGAACCTTTGGTGGGGGCCTGTGAAGAGGGAGCTTGAAGGGATTTTCCAGCATTGTTGATGCCTCCCGGCTTTTCACTCTTCCTCCTCCCCCTCCTCCCCCTCCTCCTCCTCCTCCTCCTCCTCCTCCTCCTCCTCCTCCTCCTCCTCCTCCCCCCACCCTCGGCCAAGATCGGCGTGACGCTTTCCTCGTGGGCGTCCCCCCGACGACCTCCGCCCTCAGGTCCACATCCTGCGCCCTGCCGTCTGGCCCGGCGCACCGTGCGCCCTCCTCCGCGGGGGGCCGCGCGCGCTCCGGGCGGGCGCCGGGGATCTCCGCGGGGGGCCGCGCGCGGCAGGCAGCCGCCGGCTCCTCGGGGGCCGCCGCCAGGCCGCGCAGCGCCGCCCGCAGCTCCTCCACGGCCTGCTCCGCCTGCAGGAGGTCCCCCCGGCTCTTGCCCTGGGCCGCGAGGACGTGGGCCTGGGTGTCGTCCAGGAGCGAGAGGCGCTCGCAGACCTTCGCCTGCCCCACAGCGCCCGCTCAAGCGGGGCGCCGGGCGGGCCCAGAGCACGAGGCGGGGGCATGTGGCCAGATCCCGCGCCTGGGGAACCGAAGTCTTGGGACCCCGGCGGGCTGTGGATACGGGTGTGTGTGTGTGTGGTGCGTGTGTGTTTGTGTGTTTGTGTGTGTGGTGTTTGTGTGTTTGTGTGTGTATGTGTTTGTGTGTGTGGTGTGTGTGTGTGTGTTTGTGTGTATGTGTGTGTGTGTGTGTCGGCCCCTGGGGGCCCGAATGTCTCCACATGCGCCCTCTGCCGAGGTCCCCGAAGATCGATCCCCCAGGCGGTGGTTAGAGGGATATGGCCTGGGTCATCCAGCGTGGGGGTGGCAGCCCCACGCATGCCAGCGCGTATGAATACCTCGAACTCCCTTCGGACGTACGCAACCGACAAGGTCAGGTTATCCGGGGAGGGGGGGGGGACAGGCGGGCCCGATAACCCAGGTTATCGCCAGAACCTAAAACAAACAGACTCAAAAAACGTTCGAACCCTCAACCTGAGCGACGAATAGAAACGGGTCCTACGCACGGTGACGTAGCGACCTTGCGCGATGGCTTACGCGGGCCGCCAACGCGGCACGCCGCATTGGAAACGAGGGTGCTCACGCGCGACTTTACGCGGGAAGCTTACGCGCCAATCTCCGCGCAATCGAGCCCGTCTTCTTCCGTCGGTCATGGCGCCTGTTCCTCCCCCATGCAAAGTTTCTGACCCCTTCCCCAGCTGGGCAAGCTCTTCGCCCCAGACAGCATTTGATGGTCTGGGGGCCCGATGGCGGCCCCCAACCTCCGAAATCGAGGAAAAACGCACAGATTGCATTGCGTCGCTCGCCTGTCCCAGCGCCAGCTCCGAGAGGCGCTGATGCGCCGCGTCCGCCGAGCTGCGCACCTGCTCCAGGCCCTCCGACAGCTGCCGCAAGCGCCGGCAGGCCTCCTCCGGCCCCTCCGCCGCGGCCGCCCTCAGCTGGGACACCTCCGACATCAGCTCGGCCAACGCCTCCCGGGTGGCGCAAGGGTACGGCTGCCGCCACTCCCTAGACCTCTTCCTAGAGGAAAGAGAAGGATGCACATACACCGATTCTGGCCAGGCCCATCATGATCCCAGAATCGGTGCATACGCCCTCCTACCTTGGCTAGGAAGGTATATGCACCGATCCTGGGTCAAGGATGGGCCTTGCCAGGATCGGTGCATGTACATAGTTCCCTTCGCCCGATCTCTCGGGGTGCGCTCTAGCCAGGATCCCCAAGAGACTCCAGCGGTGGCGACGAGGGCCTCCCCGGAGGCCCAAAAAAGACGAACACGAGGCAAGGGCAGCTGTATTGGTATACCGATTCCTCCCTGGATAGGAAGGAGGGGAGGGGAGGGACCAACTCTTCCTCCAGAGCAGTCTGCTGACATTCCCGCCCTTGCAGGCCCCAGGACGCCGAAAGCGGCGAAAAACTCAGGACCCGTTTCCATCAGGATCCCTCAGTCTTGTTTCACGGCGAAACCCAAGACCCTGAGACCCCAGGACGTCCATTGATCTTGGGTGTGGGAACGTCACGCCTTCCACCGCAAAGCCGGCGAGACCAGGACACCCAGGAGGGCACCCGTTTCTTGGCACCGGCCTCCACTGTAGCCCCGTCGTGCGATGGCCTGATATCTTCAATCTGGGGTCCCTGGAGGAGGAGGAGGAGGAGGAGGAGGAGGAGGAGGAGGAGGAGGAGGAGGGGGGAGGAGGAGGAGGAGGAGGAGGAGGAGGAGGAGGAGGGGGAGGAGGGGGAGGAGGAGGAGGAGGAGGAGGAGGAGGAGAGGAGAGGAGGAGGAGGAGGAGGAGGAGGAGGAGGAGGGAGGGAGGAGGGAGGAGGAGGAGGGGGAGGAGGAGGGGGAGGAGGAGGAGGAGGAGGAGGAGGAGGAGGAGGGGGAGGGGAGGAGGAGGGAGGAGGGAGGAGGAGGAGGAGGGGGAGGAGGAGGAGGACAGGGACCCCAGATTGAAGATATCTGGTCGTCTCTGCATCCCGTGACATCTCTTGACGGCCCCGGGGGCCCGGCGAGGGCGCCCCAAGGCCGAATAACGGCCGAACACCCCCCGAGCACGTCTAGGGAATCCAGGCTCTCAACGACGAGCAGGCGCCCGACCCTGAGATCCGACGCTGCGAATACTTTGGGACGCACAGAGACATACTAATACTGTATGTCCGCCTTGGAGGCGCGCGTCCGACCCGAACATATAGTATGCCCATCTTGTAGCATATCGTTTCTCGAGCGGTGTGGCCAGAAAGCGCCCGCCACGACGCATATACTACAAGATTTCTCGGTGCGCGCGTCGCCCCTGGGGGGGCGACGAACACATAGTATAAGTATGTTGGGGGGATGCCGATACTTGTAACATCGCGACAGATCACAACAGGAGCCCCAGCTTTCTGCCGAGCTGCTCAAGCCGACCCGATCCGTGAGTTGTCTGGGGCCCGAAAACGCAACGCCCAATTCTTTGAGCTCCTCTGCTTCATGCGCCGTCCAAGTTCTTTCCATGCGGGGTCCCACGAAAATCCGATCCCAGGGAAACTAAATAACCCCACCGCTGACATCAACCCCCAAAGTCAACACCCACACGCGATGCAGTGTAGGTGTGGGTGCATAATGTTGGGTGTGGGGGGGGAGTGAGGGATGGTTTTAAG
>CAUYUJ010019078.1:125000-130000 GCA_963575745.1 Prorocentrum cordatum
GCTTCGTGGCCCCTATTGGGAGTGGCAAAGTCCACATGCGCTCCCCTCACTCAGTACAGCGCTTCGTGGTCCCATAGGGAGCCGAAGGCCTCAGTGGCAAAGTTCGCATGCGTCTCCCCCGCCCAGTACAGCGATTCGTGGCCCATACACAGGGAGCCTCTCCGAAGGCCCCACTGGCAAACTTCGAATGCGTCTCCCACGCCGAGTGTTTCATGGCACATAGGGGGCCCCACTGAAGACGATACCCACTACTGGAGTATTCACAACTCCATATGGTTGGGTCATCCGCCAGGCGAATGTCCACCCCCCGCACCATGTATACGTATATACTCAGGGGGCAACCCTTCATTTCCCAACCACCTGTCGTGTTTGGTCCTCGTTTTGAAGCGACAGCACCCCGCTGTCAACCCTGCATCCCTCCTTCCATCCGTACCGATGCTCTCCGCACACCCATCACACGCTTCATGACCAAATCGGGAGCTGCACCGACGGTCCAAGTGCTACCGCCCGCATGCGTCCACACCACCCAATACAGCGATTCGGGGCTCCGTGGCGAGCTCCACCGAAGGTCCCAATGCTACCGCCTGCATGCGTGCGTCCCCACCACCCAGAACAACGCTTCGTGGCCCCATAGGGAGACCACCGACGGCATCAGTGCTACCGTACACATGCCTCCCCCCCACCCAATGCAGCACTTCGTGGCCACCCAAGGAGATCCGCGGAATGTCCCAGCGCTACCGTCCGCATGCGCCCCCACCACCCAGTACAATGCTTCGGGCCCCCATAGGGAGCTCCACCGAAGGTCCTAGTGCTACCGCCTGCATGCGCCCCCACCACCCAGTACACCGCTTCGACCCACCCCACCCAGTACAGCGCGTCGTGGCCTCATAGGGAGCTCCACCGACGGCCCGAATGCTACCACCCGCATGCGCACTCCCCCCCACCCAGTACAGATCCACGTGGACCTCCGCTCCGCTGGACCTCCCAGGAACCCACAGAGGCGGCGACAAGTGCGCGGTTCGCAGCCCCGCAGGGCCCGCGAGGTCTCGACGAGGGAGAGGACGACTGAACAGGAAAGAGAGGGGATAAAGGGAGGGGGGAGGCGGGGAGGAGGGAGGAGGGAGGCGGGACGAGGAGGAGGTGGACACTGCTCCATTCCAACCGAGAGTCCAACCAATGGAGGGCTGGGGACACAGCCGAGGGCGAGGGCAAGCAACAACTAGAGGGTCGGGGGGGGGGCAGGAGCCGCACCCTGGGGGGGAGAAACGAAACAGGGCGGGGGGGAGGCGGACAAGAGTGATGCCCAGGAAACGCATCGAGATGAGAATAGGAGGGCACCAGCTGTACACCAACACCGACCCTGGCCAGGATCACCCTGGGCCCAGGATCGGTGTATACCGCCCTCCTGCCTTGCGCAAGAAGGCATGTACACCGATCCTGGGCCCAGGGTGATCCTGGGCCAGGATCGGTGTTGGTGTATAGTTGGTGCCCTCCGATGAGAAGGGGGGGCCATGAGATCTGGGGAGGTGATGGGCCGATTCTCCGCCACCACTACCATAGGTAGGACAAGGAGGAGGAGGCGGAGGAGGAGGAGGAGGAGGAAATGGAAATGGAGGAGGAGACGGAGGAGGCGGAGGAAGAGGACCTCCCCATCCTCCCTTCTCCCCCACCCTTCGTATGGCAGCGGTGGTGGGAAATAAACCCATCAGGAGGTTTCCCGGCCCCGGCCACGGTGTCCCCACCCGCCCCCCTGAGGTCATCGGCCCGCTCTTGGCCGCCCCCCACAGTGGCCCAGCGCCTTCTGGGCCTCTGGGACCACCACGGAGATCGACCCAGCCCGCAGACGATGCTCCGAAGGAAGGCGGGGCCTCCCGCCGCGACGTGTACGAAGCCTGCGTGTCTGCGCGGCCGCCCGCTCTGTCCGGCTGCCCCGCTCGCGCACGCTGGGCAATCCGCCACAACGGCGCCCCCGTTTAGCCCACTCCCTGGTACTACAGTCGGGGCGTTGACCTAAGGAAACCTAAATAAGGAACGAGGCCCCTTTTTCCCCCAAGTTCAACTTCGATTCCCCATGGAAAACCTGAGGGAAACTGCAAAACAATCGAGGAACACCGAGCTCCTCCCCAACGAAAAGGGTTCCTTCTTCAAGGCCCCGACTGTATAACCTCGGCCTCGCCGCCGACGGAGGAACAAGAACAAAAATAGTCCACCACCTCCAACTCCGCTTCTTCTCCCCCCTCTCTCCGCGTCCGCCGCCGCAGCCCCCTTCCAAACTCCCAAGCCGCCCCACCACCACCCCCAGTTTCCACATCCAACTCCACCTTCTTGGATGTGCACCGACGTTGTGTTGATCTCGCCACCTCGACCAAGACAAAGTCGGGACAAGGACAAAATCGGACTGGAATGAATCAGGGGGGTCAGAGATCTGGCGGCTCTGAAGGATCTATCGGGCGCCGCGGCCTTCTCAGAGCGTCCGCGAGGCGCGCTCGCGCAGCGTAGCCCGAGGCGCGTGCGCAGCGCCAAGGGATGGGGGCAAGGAACGGAGGCACCCACTTGATTCCCAGCCATCCTGTGGTGGGTCCTCCTTTCGAAGAGACAGCGCCCCGCGCTCTCCTCCGCCTCCTCTCCGCGTGTTCCAGAACGCTCTGAGAGCGTGTCGGCACACTCTGGAACGACCCTGTCCCAGCCCCGCCCAAACAACGCCAGACCCTCAGAGGTCTCGACCCGCCCCCTCGGGCCAGCTCCACACCCCGAGCCGCTCTTTCGGACGGTGCCGAGGCCCCGCGAGGGCCCCCGAGGCCGGAAATGGCCACAAGCAAAAGCACGTCGCGATGTGTCCACGACGACAGGAGGGGGGGGGGGGGAAGGGGGAGGGGGAGGAGGAGGAGGAGGAGGAGGAGGAGGAGGAGGAGGAGAGGAGGAGGAGGAGGAGGAGGAGGAGGAGGAGGAGGAGGAGGAGGAGGAGGAGGAGGAGGAGGAGGAGGAGGAGGAGGAGGAGGAGGAGGGTCGGTCGCTCGGGGCTCGACATCAGGCCAGACCCACCGCACCCAACACGGGCCCCGCGCCACCTGCGATCCGCGCACTCCAAGCAGAGGGCCGCCGGCCGGCTCCGGGACGGGCCCACGGCCACCTCCGACGCCCCAGAGGAGCCTCGCGAACGGCCCCGGTGCCCGGTCCAGGCGGCGGATGGCGGCTCCGCGACGGCGCAACGCGGCCCCGAAACGGCCCCGAGGCCCTCCCTCCCGGGCCCCAAGACGGCCCCAGCCCCTCCTGCCCAACCCCCCGACGTCATGACTGTTGTTCATGACGTCGACCCCCAAGGGTCTCGGCCCATTCCCCCGGGACCGGCTTTCCATCCTGGATCGTTTTCTGCCGGCCCCGAAAGCCGGCAAGGGCCCCCAGGGGCCGAAAATTGAACAAACCTCCCGTCGTGACTTTTGTGCATTGCTCGAGGGCGTCTGGGTCCGGATCGGCAGTGCGAGCTCCAGGGGTCAGTCGGGTCGGGCGAAAGGGGGGGATAGCAAAGGGGGGGGTTGAGAATCAGCTCACGTAGCTGATTTTCCAGGTGCTTCCCGGCGCCGGAAGGCGCCCATGTATCGAGGAATGGGCCCGGCGGCGGGGCCGAAACCAGCTGCATGCAGCATGCAGCAGATTTCGTACCCCCCCCTTTCCCAATCCCCCCCTTTCGCCCGGCCCGAGTCAGGAGCAAAGAGAGCACGGCGGGCGTCGGTCCCCACCTCCGCGAGGCCGCGCTCCTCGACCTCGCGCAGCTCGTCCCTGCGCTGCACCCGCTCGATCTGCAGCGCCTCGCGAACCGCCGCGCTCAGCGCGCCCTCGTGCGACGCGCGGAGCGCCGCCGCCTCCGCAGGATCGGTCGGCACCGGATCGGAGAAAACCCAGACCTCCAACGTAGCCTGAGATCCTGGAGCGCACACGGACACACTTGGCACTACGGTCCAAACCGATAGTGAGGATGCGCGGTAAGGAGGCAAGCCCAATGGACGCCCACGTCGCAGCTTTTCGAGCGGGGCTGGCCACCATCGAAAGTGCTCAAGAATGGGCCGAAGAGGCAAGGATGCGAGGGTACCGTTGGAATGGTGGCGCATCGTTATCATCGGTTTCGACTGTATGTGTGTGCCCTCCTCGGAGGCGCGCGTCACAACCTGATTACATGATACAGACATCTTGTAGTACATTGTTTCCAAAGCGGTGTGGCCAGCAAGCGCATGCCACGGAACGTATACTATTAGATCCCTCGGCAGGCGCGTCACCCCTGGGGGGAGCGACGCACACTCAATAAGACAGGCTGGGAAAAAAAAGGTTTTCTCCGAACGCCGCCACATAGTCCAATGCCGCATAACAGGAGGCTTTGTGTGAGCGATGGTTGCACTATGTGGTGCAATGGCCGAACACACTGCGCTTCGAATGTCCACACCCACGGCCCTGGTTATACTGTAGCACGACAGTGCAGAATGTGGGCCCGCATGTGTTCAGTACACACCGTCATGTTTCGCGTGGTTACACCCACGACGTGTGAAATATTCGTTCACTCTCAGACACACATCGACAACGCCCAATGTGCATTGGGAACACCCAGGGGCCGTAACGTTCCGACAATATATACGCCACCCACGTGGGTGAATGAATGATTCCTTCACTTCCCTGCACCATGTGACAAAATACAATGTGTCTCGGAACGCCCGGCATTCCCCACGACGACGCCGACGACGACCACGACGACGACGACGACGACGAAGACGACGACGACTACGACGATGATGATGATGATTTTGACGGCCACGACGACTGCGACGACGTTGACGCGCGCTCTCGCCCGAACGCCAGCCGCTACCTGGTTCTCGCCTCATCGCTGGCTGGTGTCTCGGTCTGGCCGACCGCTAGCGTCTCGGTCTCGGTAAAGCGACGCTTCCCCGTTTCGGGAGGGGGACGTGCTGGGGCAGACAACGCCACCCCCTCATGGGGGATATACTGCTGTCACC
>CAUYUJ010019078.1:135000-157600 GCA_963575745.1 Prorocentrum cordatum
AGGAGGAGGAGGAGGAGGAGGAGGAGGAGGAGGAGGAGGAGGAGGAGGAGGATTTTTTTTTGCCGCTGCGCTACTCTGCCGCGAGTCATCGCGGTCCTCCTGGCGGCCAGCCAGGCAGCCGTCGAGCTCGACACTTGAGACGCTGCCAGCGCAGGATTGTTCCGTGCACGCTGGCCGACCTGCAATACAGGCCACGCGACAGGGCCATGCCCCCGTGGCGACTGCCAGGAGGCTCGCCCGTCGGGCGTCAATCAAATAACCGAACCACGCTGAGAGCATCCACGTCGAGCCAAATAGAGTCGCTCTTCGGGTGCTTGCCAGAGAGGAGACGGTTCCAATAAGAGGCCGACGAGCGGGGACAGTGCGGCTTACCGTTGCACGCTTTGTTGAGATAGCGCACGTATCCCCCCGTCGAAAAGGCCTTGCACTTCAGGCAAATACACAACGCGCTGCCGTCGGAGCAAGACAAGGCAATGCACTTGTGGCCAAGCTCTATGAGCTTGGTGTCATAGAGCTTGTGGGTAAGACGGCAGATACTGTTGGGGGGCCAACAAGACCTGGTCACCCGCAAACATTGCTTGCACTGCCAGTAGCCGTCCCTATGCACCCAGGAGTGGCGATTCTTGGGAGCGGGCACGACAAGCTCCCGCTGCTCACGCAAGGCCTGCGACAGATCACACGCGGGCCAGAGCGGGAGCACCTTGGCAGCCAGCACACAAACTTTCTTAGCAATAGAGAGGGCTCGATCGAGCCACTCAGATTGCTCGGGGCTCGGCTTCTCGTGAGCTAAAGCCCCGAGCTTGGCGTAGTGATCGGCCAGGTCGTTCCCAGCCTTACAAAAACGCAAATGATCATCCCCCTGGGCCTGCTCTTCGGCCATGTGACCTTTGACCTTAAAAATCTGGCCCATTTTTGAATCAGCCGTCCAAACAAACATACCAGCGTGCACCCGTTTGAAAGACAACTGTTCAGAGCGGGGGAGGGACCAAAACTGTACAACATTCTGACAGTCACTATATCCACATGAAGGGTCCAGGGCGTTCTGGCAGGCCGCCGTGCACGCAGCGAACTCACCAGCCTGAGCCGTTTGCGGGGGGGGGAGGGGGAGGGGAACGTGCACATGACCCAATTCTTGCCCAGAATCGGAGACCGAGACGTGCGACCACCCAGTCCGCGACAACTCCCGAATAACAGACCTGATGCACGAACCGTCCATAAATATATGACCTTTAACAAAGTAATCATCACGACTGGGGTCGCTGGCATGATGTACAGTAGGCTCAGCAACTGTAGGGGCTGGAAAGAAATCTCCAGGATGAGAAATAATCCCCGTGGTATACACAACCTGATCGTGCTTCGATAGGGATGACCATGATGGTGGATGATGCTGAAAGTCATATCCTAAAAGCTCTCGGCGCATCTCGGCGCAGGACTCGTGCACGCACTTCCACAACCTGTGGAAAATCGTGTCCTGCTCCATACCGCACAGAGGGCAGAGCAAGTCGGGCAAAACGTAGCCGTGCTCTGACGCTCTAACCTTGGTCCACGGAGCCTGACAGACGAGCCCGCGGATACAACCTTTCTCCCAAGGCGTGAACTTAGACGAAGCCATAGCTCGGAGCGGCACGTCTAGGCAAGCACGACGCTCGAGACCAAGGCTGTCGCCGTAGGCACGCTCATGAGATCTCAAAACGGCGAGACGCAGCAGACGTTTGAGAAGGGCAGGGGAGACGAGCGTTAACTGAACTTCCACCCCCAAGTCGTCAACCAAGGTGGAAAAAGAGGGCATCCTCCACCCAAGACGCTCCACCGACAGCCTAAGGGCCCCAACAGGGCCCCCAATCTGCCCCCAGGAGGGGGAGGGGCCCGCAAACACGGCACTCCAAGCCCCCCTAAGCTCGGCCAAGCTGAGGCCAAACTCGAAGGAGGCCGTAAGGCTGGCCCAGGTTTCTTTAGACCAGCGCACAATCGGGGCCACAGAACAATACCAAGTGGGGTCGGCGGCGAACAGCAAAGCTGCAGTCAAAGAGCGGTCTCCAGCCGAGGGGCTGAGAAACCGTCCAAGAGAGCGCCGCAGACTCGCCAACTCATGGTCGGAAGCGCCGTGCACCTCACAGCCATAAGTTCTGCTGGCCAAGGGGCCACTAGTATATATCCGCTTGGCGTGTCTCCCCAAAGCATTCCTGTGAACCCTAATACGATGACATTTGGTTTTGAAGGACTTCTTACGAATCTGAATATTAGGTCCTCTCCTGGCCGTCCTCCGAGGCTTGCCTGCAGCGTCGTCAATGCCCAGGTTGACAGCAGATGCGCACGGAGCTCCGCCCACAGCGCCAAGGCCTCGGCGAATCTCCTTAGCCACTAAGGAAACTGAGGCGACCACAGCCGCCTTACTGACAGAAATATAACAACCTAGATCGGACTCGACGGCCACCTGCAATCGGAACGCAGCTTCGATCAGGTCCTGTACGACGGCCTTGGGAGCCCCCGTGCAAGACAAGGTGTAGTCATCGATGTAAACTCTCAACGAGACCGATCTAGGGATGCTGAGGCCATCTAAGGCCGCTAGCGTGAAGACGCGAATGAAAGTGGTGGCGAATCCGCACCCAGCAATCAAGCCTCGCCAAGCAAACTGCGGGCCCTCCACGCGGCCGTTCATGGCCATGTAGCGGCACGAGCGATAGGCCTCGCAGCAGACCCTGGCAATCTGCATGGGAAAGGAATGCTGGTGACAACGGGCAAGGAGCGAGTCGAGGTCAACAGCCTTGTAGAACTTCAGAAGATCCCACAAGATAGACCCAGAACAGTCCTTGGAATCAACAGCAACCTCGCTCCTCACTCCTTGCCTCCAGACGGTATCGACACTGGAGGCGAAAGCGCCAGCACAGAAGTACTCTCGGGCATTTGCAGCTTCCCACTGCCGAGCAAAGTCTCGCCTGGCGCGGGCCCACAAACGATGCAGTGCAACGAACAATCCGATCGGGCGGTGCCCTCCATCGGGCTTAGCGAGCATAATAAGCAGCACAACTCTCATCTGGCCAGGCAACAGACCCGAACGTTCCCAAATCGCAATCATGATCGCAAGCACCTGCAGAGCAGGGTCCGACAGATGCTGAAACGACCGAACGTGAAACCCATCGACAGACGAGGCGGTACGAGCGGGAAACGAACGGGCCGTCCGACGAAGATCCCCGACCGAAAGCTCAGGCAGAGGCTCGAGGGGCACGAAGCTAGCGCCAGATGGGCGCGGCTCGGGAACAGGCTGGGCGTGCCAGATACGCGCAAATTTCTCGAGCTCAGAAGATAAGAGGGCCCCAGGGTCCGAGACCACCTCGCCTTTAGCCGACAAGGTAGTAGAGGGGGCCCACCCCGCAGCTCCACGAATCACCCCGTGGGCGTGACGGGCTCCGTTTTCAATATTCTGACGAATCCATTCCAACCAGTTCTTATGATCCTCGTGGCGAGACTTGCTCTCGGCCGCCGCCAGGGCCTGGGAGACCAAATCAAGCACACGTTGGGGTTCCCCTTCAATGTAAGGTTGGCATGGGGGGCTATGAGTCACAATATCTTGAACAGCCTGGAGGGGAGTCAATGGCTCACCGTCCCAAGTGCCCAGTCTCGACGGAGGGTGGAACAGCTCGCCCGCAGTATCCCGCAGGTGTTGCTGCCGACGCTCCTCCGAGCTGGACGCTCTGGCCACATTGCGGGAGCTATCGCTGACCCCCGCAACGCAAGACCGTTTTACATCACCGCAATAGGCAAAAGGTGGGGAGGGGAGAGGCACCACCTGACAATCTCGATCTTGACAACCGAGGCCGTGCAACTGGAGCCAAAGGCGGTAGCGCGAGCACAGCCACCTCAAACTGGTAGCCTCGCGCGAAGTCCGAGAGATGCCCGCCATCGAGCGATGCGACGCGTCGACGACGTTGACCCAGCGCAGCTGAGCCTGGCGGCCTCTCGCGCCATGAACTGGTAGTTGGGTCTGAAAAACACCTTCGAGCTCCTTTTCAGCAGCCGTACCCCACTCACGATACAACACATCAAGGTTGAACTGGGTTCTATCAGTGTCGCCAAGCTCGGCCGACGCAAGGGCTCTGGAGGCCATGCGAGACACTAAATCCCAATCCTTGGATGGTTGGGGCAAGGGACCAGGGGGCCGTTCTTTAGGGGGCGGCGGGGGGCTGCGAAAAGTGAGGGCCCGCAGAGACGCAAGCTGAGGGTGACGTTTAACCGAAACGGGGTCGTGGGTAGCCAACTCCGAGTCCGCGATAATCTTCACGCCCGCAATAGCTTGGGCAACTCTGGCCTCAACCAACATATAATCGTACATCTTCAAACCTCCAGTCGACCTACAAGTGCCAAGGACACCCGGGGGAACGCAAAATTCGGCACCGAGGCGGTCGGGGATCCGCGAGGCGCACAAAGTCGAAGGCTCCATGTTGAAATCACCCCCGATCACATAAGGCACCGAGAGGCTCTTGGCTCTCGAAGCAATGCACGCCAGGATCTCACGATTGAGATCGTTCAAGCCAGCACAATCCTGCAAGTAGACACTCATAACATAGAAACTAGCCTGACCAGGGAGATGGACTAACACACCCGTGGCTCGATGATTTTTCACCCGAGGCCCAAAATCAAGGTAGTGCAGTCCCAGGAAGGACCGAGCCAGGACCCCGACTCCCGAGGACGGACCCCCATCCAGGTCCCAAAACTCCAAGCTCAAAGTGCACCTTCCAACCGTTTCGAACACACCAAGCCTGGGCCTTACGCAGGTCCTCGGCGCTGATGAGCTTGTGCCCCTGACACATGACGACGTGCGCCGTGGTCAAGGCTAAAAACTTCTCGAGGGAACTCCAAGAGGTACAGTTAGCCGTGACGAACTCCAATTCAAAATTTTCCCAAAAGGATCCATCTCGCCGCCAGCGATGTCCCGAAACGCTCGAATCATCCAAAACTGGGCAAGAAGAAGGGATCATGGGGAAGGAGGAGTCCGTCCTGGCTCGATTACCCTGGAGACGGAGCCTTAGCTGCCGCCGCGGCCCTGGGAGCCCGAGCGCCCCTCTGGACCGTCTGGCGGGCAGCAGCTCGCACATCTGCTGGGGCTGCTGGGGGGCCCGCTGCCTTGACTGGCGTAGCGGGCGGAGGCGCCCTGCCTGTCGCAGCCGCCTCAGCCGCTGGGGCTCCACCGCCAGCCTTTGCAGGGGTACGCGCAGCCTCACTGTCAGAAGTCGCCGCCGCCGAACCTCCAGCTGCAGTAGGCGCATCTCCAGCAGCTGCAGCTCCAGCGGCATCCGCATCATCACCACCTTCATCACCCTGGCGGCGACGCTTGTGGGCCAGACGCTCCTGCTGCTCCTTGTGCGCAGTATTGTGCTCCTCGGCGCGCTTCTTGAGCTCTCCGAACAGCTTCGTGCACGTGTCCTTGATACAGTCGGCCATCTGACTCTTGCGACGAGCTGCCTCCTCCAGGTCTCTTGCAGACACCTCAACGTAGTCCTCGAGCCCGAACAAGTTCCCGTCGTCCACCTGCAAACCTGTGAGGCGACCCTCCAGGATGTCGGTGAGGCTGATCGTGGGCATGGACTGCTGCTGCTGGGCCTGGGGCTTGGACACTGTGAGATGCAGCTCTGCGATGGCCGCCTTGTACTCAGCATCGTACTTATCCAGTTCCGCCAAGGTCGACTCCAGCTGGGCACGGAGGGTCTCGAGCTTCTGCTCCACCGTGTGGACAGCTTTGAGGTCCTTGTCCAGCTTCTTCTCGAGCCTCGAGATCTCCTTGTGAGCGGCATCAGCACGCTCCTGAGGTGGAACTGAAGACTCCTTGAGCTTCTGCAGCTCCTGCTGGGCCTGCTGCAGCAACACTTGGTTACCCACTCTCTCGCACAGCTGCACCATCTGCTCCAAGTCAGACTTGCTAGCCGAGGAAGAAGGGGCTGCGGCAACAGATGCCTTGGTGGCCTGACCAGCGGCAACACCAGCAGCCTCTCGACGAAGGGCCGCTGGGTCACCACGTGCCTTGTCCCCCGCAGAGCCATCGTCGATGGGGGCGTTCCACCATTTCTTGCAGTGCTTGCAATAGCTGTAGTAGCTCTCGTTGCGCTTGCACCCGCAATGGCGGCAGGACCAGCGAGGGCCACGAGCGTTGTCGCCAACACCAGGCCAAGCAAGCCTTGGGAGCCATTGCGCGAGTGCCGTCTTGAGTGATGCCGCGCCAAAAGGCCCGCTGTCACCCAGCCGTTCTGAAGTGTCAGTGACAGCAAGCTGAAAGATGCTTCAGCCAGAACGGCTAGGAGGAGGAGGAGGAGGAGGAGGAGGAGGAGGAGGAGGAAAGGGAGGAGGAGGAGGAAAGGGAGGAGGAGGAGGAGGAAAGGGAGGAGGAGGAGGAGGAGGAGGAGGAGGAGACGCGCGGGGAACCGGGAGGCGGCAGCGAGCCGAGTCTGGCCGCACCGAGCCCGAGCGTGGGCCGCCGCCTCCGCGAGGCCGCGCTCCTCGACGCGGCGCAGCTCGCCCCGGAGCTGCTCCCGCTCCTCTCGGGTCGCGCGGGGGGTTTGAGAATCAGCTCAGGCAGCTGATTTTCCCGGCGCCTCCCGGCGCCGGAGGCGCCCATGCATCGAGGAATGGGCCCCTCGGCGAGGCCGAAACCAGCTGCATGCAGCAGATTTCGTACCCCCCCCTTTCCCCCCCCCCCCCCCTTTCGCCCGGCCCGATCCTCCTGCCACGCCTCGCGCAGCTCGGAGACGGCGGCCTCCAGCAGCGACAGCCTCGTGGCCCCGACCTCGGCGACGGAAAGAAAGGGGCCGGCACGCGCGATGGCGTCAGGGCCTTTCGCAGGGACGGCCAGACCGAAACCCGACCGAACCGACAGCGAGACCGAAACCGGACGAAATCGACAGGCCCCAAGCAACCGCAGACCGAAACCGAACGAAATCGACGGACCGAAGTCGACCGACAACGAAACCGAGCGAAATCGACAGGGCGAGGCGGCGCGGCAACGGCGCAGTGACCGACCGAACCGAACCGACCGAACGCCACCGGCTGCGACGCGGCCGAACCGACCGAACCGACCGAACGCCCTTGGGCATGGCTTGCCTCGACGCCCCGCAGCGCCGCCGCCAGGGGGGCGGCCCGCGCCCCGGGGCTGCGGGGTGCTCGAGGCCGCCCTGCCACAGGAGAGGCGTCGGCCCCTCTCCCGGGCCTCGGGAGGTGGCCGGCCCTCCGCCACATCCGGGGCCCGGCCCTGGGGATTCTACGATCGGGGGGGGGGGCCATCTGCGATCGGGGGGGCGCCCATCCTCGACGGGGAGGAGTCCGCACAGCCCGCCTGGGGTGCATCCCCAGGGGGTTACCCGCACCCCTCCTCGGGGCGTCCAGCAGCACTGGCTGCGGGGCTCCCGGGAGGCTGGGCAGCTCAGGGCCTGGCAGGGCCGCACGGCCCGCGCCTGCCCGTCGTGGGAGCGCCGGGCCCTCGCCGCGGTCCGCCAGCGTCGGCTGCGCCGCGCTGGCGCTCTCGGCCGCACCCTTTCCTTCCCCTCTCGGGCCTCCGGTCCCTCTCCTTCCCATTTCCCTCTCTCCCTCCTCCTCCCTCCTCCCTCTTCCCTACCCTGTTCCTGAAAGGCCAAACTCTTCAAGCGGACCTCGGGGATCGGGGGAAACAAATCGCCTGCGACCCTGGACTGCTCGGGGGACCTGCTGAGGCCAGCCGGGGCTACGAGGGGGGGGCACTGCCTGTGCACAGCCCGAGCCCTACCAAAGGAGAGCCTCGGCCACGAATGGATTCCCCGACCCAGCCAGCTCGGAAAGGAAAGGCCCGAAAACCGAAGCCACGTCCCGAGTCCCCGAGGTGGTCCTGGTTCAGGCGTCTTGCCTGTCGGAGGGAGGCAAGCTCGGATACATCGACGATAGCGCACCGTTTGGCCCGAGAAACATCGCCGATGGAGCGCGATACGTCGCCGATGACGAATCCGCACGCCCCCAGGCCGGGGCGGGCCCCTTCGGCGACAGGCCAGGCCACCTGGCTCCGCGCCTCGCGCCCCGGGAAGCGCGGCGCGCAGCTGTCTTCATCTCCGCGCCCCCACGCCCTCGTGCCGCTCCTGGGTGGTCTCCAAATCAGTGGGCGATGAGGGTCCATGCGATCCGTGGGCGATGGGGGGACGACGCATTCCCCCTGAGCCCATCCCCCCCAAATGTTACCCCCTGGGCTTCGGGTCATGGCTCGGCTCTCCAGCGGGCGTTCAGAGAAATCTAGGACCCCCCCCTCAAAGCCCTCGGCGAGGCGCAGCTGCTGGAGCGCCTCCAGAGACCAGAAAGCCGCCGACAGCCAACGCAAACGTATGAAAACCTCGAACGGTAACCTAATGTTGCCCCTCGACGCACCCCTTCCCCATGAAACCTGGATCCCCCCCTGACGTTGACCCCGACGACCGCGGAGGAAGACTCGTGCTCCCCGCGCAGGTCGCGCACCGACGCGCGCAGGGCCTCCGCGGGAAGGGAAAACGCACTGCGCAAACGCCAAAGGCGACAAAGACGACAATGACGACGACGACGACGACGACGACGACGACGACGACGACGACGACGCCCACGGCGGCGGCGGCGGCGGCGGCGGCGGCGGACGCGGCGGCGGAAGCGGCGGCGGCGGTGGCGCCTGACTTCGCGCCCTCGCGCCCCGCGGTGCGCTTGGCGCGGCTATCTTCGCGCCCTCGCAACCTCGCGCCGCCCTCCTGGAGAAGGGCAGCCGCGCTTGCCCGAGCCGCGGCGCGCGAAGCGCGACCACCGTCGGGCCGCTACCACGAGAGGACGTGCAAGCAGGAATGAACGGGCTCTCCTCGCCACGGCGAGCCTCGTCCACGGATAGGTTCCCCGACCTGGATCTCAGAGAGAGCGCGTTTCGCGGGCGCTTGCCTGAACATTCGGCGGCGCGTTTCGAACCCGGGGGTGGGCCCTCCCCCAACACTCGGTGCCGTCGATCAGAACCAGGGGGACTCCCCTCCCGCCTAACCTCCCCCCCTCCCGAACACCCCCCCCACAAGAGGAGGGGAGGGGTTCAACCCCTCCCCCTGGCGCCGGCGCCGGCGCCGACGCTGGCGGCCGCCAGCAGCGCCGACGGCAGGGACGCAGCGACGATGACCAGAGACAGCCCAAAGGGAAGGGGGGGTCCAACCCCGCAGCGACGATGACCACCACTACCACCACCACCACTACCACCACCACCACCACCACCTCAATCCACCACCACCACCACCAACCCACCACACAACCACCACCACCACCACCACCACCACAGCCACCACCACCACCACAACCACCACCACCACAACTCACCACCACCACTACAAAAACCCACACTACTACCACCAACACCACCACAATCTACCACAACACCACCACCACCGCCACCACCACCACTACCACCACCTCCACAAACACCGCCATTAGCACAACCCACCACCACAACCACCACAAACCACCACCACACCACAACCAACACCACCACCGCCACCACAACCCACCACCACCACCACCGCCACCACAAACCACCACCACACCACCACCAAACCACCACCACCACCACCCACCACCACAACCACCACCAGCACAACAAACCACCACGCCACCACCACCACAACCCACCACCACCGCCACCACCACCTCAACCTACCACCACCACCACCACCACCACCACCACCACCACAAACCACAACAAACCACCACCACCACCACCACCACCAAGCACCACCACAAACCACCACCACCACCTTGGGCGCCGGCCCGAGGAGAGCGAGAGAGAGGAGAAGTAGTGGAGGAGGGGGGGGTCGAAACCCTTCCCCCTCCCCTCCAATCAGGGGGGGGGGCCGGTTCCAACCACCCACCCACCCTCCAAACGACCACAGAACGCGCTCTTTCGGATCTCAGGAACGGTCCCAAAAACCAGAGCCTTCGGTGGCAACTCATGGGAGCCTCCCATACCATCTTGTCGGCTCTTGCGAATCGACGCTAAATCGACGTTCATCGACGCTGACCGACGCTAAATCGGCGTTATCCCATCCACTCCCAGACGCTAAGCGACGCTGATCGACACGAAAGACCAAACAAAGAGGGTGTACCAGGCACCCATGCTACAGCAACAACCAGATCCCGTCCTGAGCCCAAGGTGGTCCTTGGGTCAGCGTCTTGACTGCATCGTCGCGCCCCGGAGGGTGGCCTACGCAAACGCAGTACAACGCGACCGTGTCACGAGGGGCGCAGGGTAAGATTGCGGGGCCCTTGGACGCCCAGGTCGAAGCCCAGGTTGGAAGCCCATGGCCCACGGCCAGGAGGTCGGGCCACTGCAAGGATACCCTTTTAAAGCTACTCGCCCTTATGATCTTGCTTGACTGCGGCAAGCTTTCTGAGGTCCGCGCAGTTATCTTGGATCGACGCTGGAGTCACCTCCCTGGCGCGCTGAGGGCGCCAGGGGGTCCAGCGCCGATGCAAGAGATCCCCGTGGGATCTCTTGCATCGGCGCGGGGCCCCTGCCTTCTCAGAAGCAGAGCCGCCTTCTCGGGAGGGCGCTCCCCGCGCGCCCGCCCCCTCCCCTTGGGGGCGCCGCCAACATGCCACGGCTGAACCTGCCGCCAACATGCCAACATTGTATCGTCGTCGGCGCCGGCGCTGACGCCAGCGCCAGCGCCGTCGCCGTCGTCGCCGTCGCCGTTGCTTCTTCGAGCCCTCCGGAGGCCTCCCAGATGGGATCCGAGCGAGTGGGGTCGGGGGAGCGCGCAGCACCGCCAACGCATCGCCGACGCATTGGCGATGTCGGGATGAAACAAGCAGGGCTGCCGCGCGGTCCTTCGATCCCATCTACAGTCAACTCGTACAAGAAGGACGCGCGGTAGGGACTTGGAGGGCCATGCTAACGAACGAGGCTGGTCAGCGAAAGTCGCTGACGATGGGCCGATGGGGCAAGTATGCAAGGGTAGCCTTGGAGAGCTGCTCATCCTTACTACAGTCGGACCTAGGCCAGAAGAACGCACTTCAAGAACATGAGACCCTCCGCCAGCCAAAACGAACAGAACCTCCAAGACTACCCTCCCCAGGGTCCACGAGAACATCGAACAAGCATGAAGAGCACCGGGGTACCCTCCCCGAACTGACCTCGATCCTGTGCCTCGGTCCGACTGTATGCAGGCGGGCTTTCTCGGGGGCGGCCAAGAGAGGGGCGTCCAAGAGGGGGGGGGGACGCAAATCGTGGCCAGCGGCACGTGCGCGGCCCGGAGGGGGGGGGGGGGGCAGGGACGTCGTGCGACAGGAAGAGGCGCCATGAGACCTGGGGAGATGCCGTGGCCCCCGCCACGATATCCGCCACCCCCCCCGGTCCTCCCCCCCCCCTCTTGGCCGCCCCCCGAGCTCTATCCCGGGAAGGCCAGCCGAGACCACGGCGGCCCTCCCGCGCGGCCCCAATCCGCCCGGGATCGGTCGCGCGGGTCCGGAAGTCCGGATCCGCGGCGACGGGAGGCCTTGCCGGAGAAGCGAAACAAGAACCTCGAGGGAGCAAGGCTATCGAGCTGCAGAAGGGGGCCCCTGCCCAGAAGCACCCTGCTCGCCTTCAGGGTGCCGTGGGTTTTTTCTTGGGTTTCGGTGGTTCTGCGGTGGAGAGCGCGACGCTCCCACACCAAAAGTCCATAGGCGTCCTGGGGTCTCAGGGTTGGGTTTCTTGTGGAAGGTCTCTTGTGGACTGACCTCCACTGTAAACCGTGTTTTTCGTTCCCGTGCTGTCTTCGTTCTCCTTCGTGCAGTCTTCCTCCTGCCTCTGGGGCGAAAAACAAAGAACACAGAAATTATCCCAGTGCGACCCTACCTAGGAGTTGGAACCCCTAGGAAAGCAGCATTAGTAGTAACAGTAACGCTAGGCTAAAGCTAAGCTAAAGCTAAGCTAAAGCTAAGCTAAAGCTAAGCCACAGCTAAGCTAAAGCTAATCTAAAGCTAAGCTAAAGCTAATATAAAGCTCAGCTAAAGCTAAGCTAAAGCTAAGCTAAAGCTAAGCTAACGCTGAGCAACAGCTAAGCTAAAGCTAAGATACAGCTGTGCTAAAGATAAGATAAAGCTAAGATAAAGCTAAGCTACAGCTAAGCTAAAGCTAAGCTAAAGCTAAGCTAAAGTTAAGCTACAGCTAAGCTCAAGCTAAGCTAAAGCTAAGCTAAAGCTAAGCTAAAGTTAAGCTAAACGCTAAGCGAAAAGCTAAGCGAAACGCTAAGCGAAACGCTAAGCTAAAGCTAAGCTACAGCTAAGCTAAAGCTAAGCTAAAGCTAAAGCTAAAGCTGAAGCTAAAGCTCCCAGGGGACTGGGGGGAACCGCTCCCAGAGGACTGGGGGAACCGCCCGGGGCGCTTAGCACTGCCTGGCCCCTTTAAGCTAAGAGAGTAAGAACCCTTCTAGGCAGAGCCTAGGTAGGGAACAACGATACCGAAAGGAAACGAAAGCGGCCCACCGAATGGCCAAAACACCGCTGAGCTCGAGCCCCGCCGGGGAGGGCAACCGTTGCCTCGACTCCACTCCCCCGGCTTTCGGGTCGTAACCTCGGGCCTCCGACAGCCGTTCGGGGCGATTCGGACCCGGGCAACCCCAGAACGCGCTCGGCGAGGCGCAGCTGCTGGAACGCATCCCGAGGCATAAAAGTCTCGAGACAACATGTCCACGAGACTAGACCTCCGACGTCTTGGTGTTTTCAATACGGGCTCCCTGGGCTCTGCACCACTTCCTGGGGACCCGTTTTTCGACCGGATCGTTTTTGACGGCCCGACATAATGTTGGTCAACACGTTGTCTGTGATGGCCCCAGGGCCCGAAAGAGGGCGAAAACGCAGGCGCTCAACACCTGGGGAGAGGGAGGGGGAGGAAGGATGAGGAGGAGGAGGTGGAGAAGGAGGAGGAGGTGGAGAAGGAGGAGTTGGCGGAGGAGGAGGAGGAGGAGGAGGAGGAGGAGGAGGAGGGCGAGGAGGAGGAGGGGAGGAGGAGGAGGAGGAGGAGGAGGAGGAGGAGGAGGAGGAGGAGGAGGAGGAGGCCCTACAGGCGGGGTCGAGTGCACAAGACACGTGACAGGACACAAGACTCTTCCGAGAGCCGCACTGCAGCAGGAACGTGGAGGGCATGGGCCGCGAAACCCAAGGCAACGAGAGCACCATCGATTCGGCAGGGTCGACCCACAGTCAGCCTCGCCTGTAGGGTCTCGAAACAAACGGCGGCCGCCGCCTCGACGCGGCCCTCCTCCGAACCTGCTCAAGGATCCCGTCTGGGAGGCCTGAAGCTGCTCTGTCTGGGAGGCTTCTATTTCTCGATCCGAAGCGTCGCCCCGAAACGTGGAGGCCGGGAGCGCCTCGGCGTCGGCCCGGTCGGCGTCGGCCCGGTGCTGGGCCGCAGAGACGGACCTCTCCACCTTCCTCACCTTGGCCCCGAGGTGGGCGGGCAGAAGTCCCGCCCTCCAACTCCTCCTCCTCCTCCTCCTCCTCCTCCAACTCGCCCTCCTCCTGCAACTCCTCCTCCGCCTCCTCCTCCGACTCCTCCGCCTCCTCCTCCGACTCCTCCGCCTCCTCCTCCTCCTCCTCCTCCTCCTCCTCCTCCTCCTCCTCCTCCTCCTCCTCCGCCTCCGCCTCCGCCTCCGCCTCCTCCTCCTCCTCTTCCTCCGCTTCCTCCTCCATCTCATCTTCCTCCTCCTCCTCAGACTCCTCTGCCTCCTCCTCCTCCGCCTCCGCCTCCTCCCAGACATGCTGGCTGGCATCGTGAGAATCACGACGGACGGTTCTGAGCAACGTGCGGCCTCCAGGGACCCTCGCCAGTCCTCCAGGCTGCCCAAGCACGACTCTGGACGAAGAGACTGGTCCCGGGGAATGGGCCCAGACCGCTCGGGGGCCACGTCGTGACCAAATCACGACGTCGGGGGTCTGGGTGGAGGAGTCAAACATGGCAGGACTGGTCAGCAACCCCCCAGGGCTGTGTGGGAAGCGCCAGCTGTGGGGGGGGGCCCTCGTCCTCGAGGGGAGGGCCGGCCCCTCCCAGGGAGCCAAGGAGGGCCCCAGGCAGCAGCAAGCGTAGGCAAGCGCTGGCGGCGCGCACCAGGGGACAGGCGGAGGGGAGAAGGCTTCTCAGAGAAGGAGGCTGCTGCTCAGAGGGCACGAGCCCCACATCTATGAACAAGGCCCGCGCCTTCTGAGAAGCAGGGGTGCTTCGGAGAAGCCTTCCCACCTCCCCTACACCCTGTGCGCGTGGCCGATAAATCGAAGAAATTGAAATCGCCGGCTCTGGACGAGGTCTCGGGCGCCGTGACCTTCTCATAGCGTTCTGGGACGCTCTGAGAGTTCTGGAACGCCACTGGCGATTCATCTTCGTCCTGGCCCCGCCCGATGGCCTCCAGGCGCCAGGGCATGGCTCACGAGGCCCGAGAGTCCCAGGGACTCCAAAAGGGCGCGCTCAGCTGTGACACCTTGGACCCCTGTCTGCGCGTGGCTGAGTAAGCTACAGGGACAGGGAAGAGCAGTCCAGCGGCCAGAGCCTCCAGGAGCCCGCCCTCACAAAAAGGGACCACCCCTCGATGCTCAATCTTGCCGTTTGCCTCTGGATGGTGCGCCTGATGTATGGATGTTGTATTGCCCGATTGTTCTTATGATTATTATTGTTATTCCCAAATCAGAGCTTGCCTCTGTAGGAGCCCTAGCGGATTCATATGGTTAGGTTAAGTTTGCCGCCGATGTTCGCCGCACGCCCGGGTGCCCGGGTGCCCGGGGGTGCCTGGGTGCCCGGGTGCCCCGGTGCCCGGGCGTGCCTGGGCGTGCCCGGGGGTGCCCTATAGCCCTAGAGCTCTATAGCCCTACTAGCCCTATAGCCCTACAGCTCTATAGCTCTATAGCCCTATAGCTCAATAGCCCTATCGCCCTATAGCCGTGCACCCCAATAGCTCTATAGCCGTATACCCATATACCATCTAGCCCTATAGCCATATAGCCCCGTAGCCCTGTAGCCCTGTAGCTCTATTACCCTATCGCCCACTAAACCTATAGCCCATATAGCCATATAGCCCTACAACCCTAAAAAGAGTATGATTGGAGCTGTTATCCGGTATCATTTTTTATAATCGCGTCATTACTCAGATATCATTATTTATAGTAGTAGTAGTATTAGTATTAGTATTCGTTTTCCCCTAGTATTAATGATACGCAGACTTACTATGCTTCGTAATAGTAATAGTATTCGTCGTGCTGGAAGTAGTGTTCTTAGTATTAGTTGTAGTATCCGTTTCAGCAACATGATTAGTATTAGTATTAGTGTTATGATCAGTATTACTACTATTATTACTCTCTGTGTTCTTAGTAGTATGATTCGTACGCTGAGTATTCGTAGCAGCATTCTACGTATTACCATTACTCGTCTTCTTCACATTCGCATGATTACTCCCATTAGAAACATTATGGTTGTTATTACTATCGGTTGACTTATGATTCGTCGTGGCATGTCTGGTATTCCTCATTTCCTTAGTAGCATTATGATCACTATTAGTATTATTGTTGTTGTTGTTTGCTTGTGGGTGGGGGAAGGGCGCGAAACCAGAAGGTACCAACACCGCTACTGCCTGGACCTCTCCCAGGCTGTGTTCTGACCAGAAATTCGGGGAGCATCCAGCCGCAGCGACGAGGGCTCCCCAAGAGGCACACACCGGAGAGACACGAGGAAATGCGAGTGGCATGGGTACTTTTCCTCCTCTGATAGGGCGACGCAATCTATACATATCCA
Source organism: Prorocentrum cordatum (assembly GCA_963575745.1). Classification (NCBI taxonomy): domain Eukaryota; class Dinophyceae; order Prorocentrales; family Prorocentraceae; genus Prorocentrum; species Prorocentrum cordatum. The sequence continues at coordinate 150,758 of CAUYUJ010019078.1, forward strand.
CTGCTCCCTGGCCAGGCCCATCCTGAGCACAGCAGCTGTGTATACGCCACGCCCTCCTGGTTTGGCCAGGAGGGCGTATACACAGCTCCTGGGTTCAGGATGGGCCTGGCCAGGGAGCAGTGGATATGTATAGACTTCGTCCCCCGATCTGAGAGGCTGCCCCTTCCAGTGTCGTGAGACAGCCGTGCACCTCCTCCAGGTAGAAGGAGGACCAGTACTCCCGCTCGCTGCTGATGGCGCTCTCGATTTCCTCGAGGAGCACCGCCTGGCGCGCCTTCTGAAGCTTGCATTTGTCCTCCTCCTCCTCCTCCCCCTCCTCCTCCTCCTCCTCCTCTGCCTCCTCCTCCTCCACCTCCTCCTCCTCCTCCTCTGCCTCCTCCTCCTCCTCCTCCTCCTCCTCCTCCTCCTACTCCTCCTCCGCCTCCTCCTCCTCTTCCTCCTCCTCCCCCATCCAAATCGGCAACACCACCATCACAGGCGTCGTCATCGTCGTCACAATTGCAATCATCAATATGATCAACATCATCATCATCATCATCATCATCATCATCATCATCATCATCATCATCATCATCATCATCAGCAGCAGCAGCATCATCCTCATCATCATCATCAGCAGCAGCATCATCATCATCACCACCTCCACCACCACCATCACCATCATCGTCAGCGTCAGCACCAGCATCATCACCATCATCACCCTCGTCCTCAGCATCAGTATCATCAGCACCATCGTCATCGTCATCATCAGTATCGTCATCATAATCGGCATCGTATCGTCAGTATAATTATCATTAGCATCATAACCATCATCAGCATGATCATCCTCATCGGCAGCAGCATCAACATCAGCATCAGCATCATCGTCATCATCACAAGGATCAGTCATCGTCGTCATCATGACCATCGTCCTCGGTATCGTCATCACCATAATCATGGTCGTCGTCGTCGCGTCTATCACAATCACCGTCACCATCACGGTCACCACCACAATAACCATCATCACCATCATCAGCATCATCATCCCCTCCTCCTCCTCCTCCTCCTCCTCCTCCTCCTCCTCCTCCTCCTCCTCCTCCTCCTCCTCCTCCTCTCCTCCCTCCTCCTCCTCCTCCTCCCCCTCCTCCCCCTCCCCTCCTCCTCCTCCTCCTCCTCCTCCTCCTCCTCCTCCTCCTCGTCCTCCTCGTCCTCCTCGTCCTCCTCCCGCCTCCGCCCATCCCCCATCTCCCCCCCCTCTACATCCCCCCTCTCCCCAGGCGAGAGCCTTGCTCGGCTTCTCGCTCCTCGGGCGATGCGCCGCGCCGGCCGGCGCGATCGTCAAGCGCGCCGCGCCGCCCTGCATGGACATGTCGCCCATTTCGGTCGGGAGAGGCTCGGCGCCACGGCGGGGCGGGCAGCGGGCCGGCTGGCTCTCGGGCCGGGCAGGGCCGCCTGAGGGCCTGAGGGGACAGGAGGGTCGAGGACCAAAGCAGCCCCATAGATTCAGCAACGTTGAATGAGGCAGGCTGAGGGGTAGGAGGTCGAGGCACGGCCGTGTGCAAATGTTCGTGTAGCTTCTGCCAGGGATCGTGGCCGCTCAGACCAGACAGGTGGCCGGCAGGGACGCGAGAGAGCGCGCTTCCCAAATCAATTGTGGGGGAGTCTCAAGCGAAACGGCTGCCAGACCAGGCGGTGGGACTTTCTTTTTACCATGATGAGGACCCTCAACCGAAAGGTTGACAGGAAAAAGCTGCTCCAGCAGGAACTTCCGGACCTCCGCGCAGATACCCGCGCTGGACTCCCCTCACCAGCGGGCGGAGCGCGCGGAGCGCGCCAGGGGCGCCAGAGGTGCCGCCAGGGGGTCCCAGCGCCGAGCACAGAAATGCAAGTGGAGCTCCGAATGTCACCCTTTATGCAGTCGGAGGCGACCCAGACAGAGTCGAAGCAGATGGGTTCGGAGGGTCGAGACGACTCGTCAGTGCATCACCGATGCATCCGTACTGCATCGGCGACGTCGGCATGGAGAAAAACGGGCTCCACATCGAGCCGCATCTCCCGTGCATCGGTGATGCATCGCGATCCTCCGACCACGGCTGTCTGGACCCCATGTGGGAGGCCTGAGGAGGAGGGAGAGGGGAAAGAAGAGAGGAGGAAGGGGGATGCGTTGGGGAAGAAGGTACTGACGTCGCTGCTTGCTGGACCTTCCGGGATGCGTTCTGACCAGAATTTTGAGGCGAACCCAGCCATGGCGACGGGCGCATCGCAAGAGGCTAAAAAGAGGAAAACGAGGGAAGGGTACCGGTATCAGTACCGCTTCCTCCTCTGAGCTTTTGCTCAGTGCCAATCTTTCGAGTAGATGGGGTCGGAGGATCGCGCCGCGCCGCATCTCCAACGCATCGCCGATGCGTCGGTGATGCATCGCCGACGTCGGCGATGCATCGGCGACGTCGGCGTGGAAAAAATGGGGCTCCACGTCAAATCGCATCGGCGATGCATCGGCGCTGCATCGGCGATGCGGCGCGATCCTCGGACCCCATCCACTCCGACCCCATCGGGGAGGCCTGGGTCTGGTGCCCCCCCTTCCTCCACACAGTCCGCCCAAGCGGCCCCAGCGGCAGCGGGGTAGGGGGTAGGCGCCAGATGAAATCTGGGAGTTGGCCAGGGAGAGGGCAGATGCTGAAAACGGAGCCTGCTAGCTCACACGCTTGTGCCAACGTGTGGTAAGGATACACATATGGATTGTAGACACTAATATGGATATATGTGTGTATGTATGTATGTATGTATGTACGTACGTACGTACGTCTGTATGTATGTATGTATGTATGTATGTATGTATATATGTATGTATGTATGTATGTATGTATGTATGTGTGTGTGTATGTATGTATGTATGTATGTATGTATGTATGTATGTATGTATGCATGCATGTATGCATGTATGCATGTATGCATGTATGCATGTGTGTATGTTTGTATGTACGTGTATATGTATGTAGTTATGTATGTATGTATGTATGTATGTATGCATGCATGCATGCATGCATGCATGCATGTATGTATGTATGTATGTATGTATGTATGTATGTATGAATGTATCCATACACGTACTTTTGGCCTCCCCCTTCCCATCATCTCCCAGAAGAGGACTTCTACATAGGTCAAGAGGAACTGTCGGAGGTCTGCACGGATATTTTTGGGGTCGGCGCTGGACCCCCTGCCCGGCGCGCTCCGCGCGCCAGGGGCGGCGCTGGCGGGGCCGCCACGGGTGTCCAGCGCAGATCCAGGAAATCCTCGTGGAGCTCTGAATCGAAACCAATGAATTGCCTTAGCCAACTCAACCTGCCAACCCGTCCACCCAGCCAGCCAGCCCACCCAGCCACCCAGCCAACCCGTAAGCCAACCAGCCCAGCCGCCCACCCCGTCACCCCGCCAACCCGCCGATCCCGTCCGCCTGCTCTCCGTGCCCAACCAGCCACCCTGCCAACCGCCCTCCCCCGCCGCCTGCCCTCCGTCACCGCCGAGAGGGGGGGGGGAAGTATTTCTTACCAGCGAAAACCAAAAACTAACCCTCAAGGGGACTGGCGGGACAGCGGGGAGAGGGCAAATCGCACCGTACTATGCAGGGCCGGGATTCGCGCCGGGGTGTGCCCGGGACGGTTCATTTTTTCAACGTCCACAGCGCCTTCTTTCTCAACGGGAAGCTCCCATCCTTGAAACTGTCGCCAAATTTGAAGCCCCAGGAGGCTTCAGAAGGCCCCAGGAAGCCTCAGGAGGCCCGACGAGGCATCCTGAGGCCAATTCCCATGCTTCAGGAGGCCCCAGGAGGCAGAAAGCTGCCAAGAGGCCCCAGGAGGCCTCAGGAGGCATCAGGAAGCTCCAGGAGACTTCAGGACGCCCCAGGAGGCCGTGGGAATCCCAAAAAAGGTTTCAGGACGTTCCAGGAGGTCCCAGGATGCCCCGCGAGGTCCCTCAAGGCCCCACGAGGAGGAAGAGCAGGAAGGGAGGGAGGGAAAAAGAGACGGGAAGTCGGCGGAGGATGTGCGAGAGACTGATAATGATGGCGATGACGATGAGGACGAGGAAGAGGAGGAGCATGAGGAGGAGGAGGAGCAGGAGGAGGAGGGGGAGGAGGAGGAGGAGAAGGAGGAGGAGGACGACGACGACGATGGGGGAGGAGGAGGAGAAGAGGGAGAAGAAAAATGACGAGAACGAGGAGGAGGAGGAGGAGGAGGAGCGTGAGGACAAACAAAAGCCAGATGGGAGCATCAAACAGAGCCGGGATAAGCATCTCAAGGACGCCGAGGGCCAGGACGGAGATACACACTCAGAAAGAACACGGCATTCAGAGACACCATGCGCAACGGGAGAAACGAACATGATGATGGTGACACCGTGGTAAGGCTAGCAACAAGCGTCACGACGACATTCCAGAGAGTGACTGTGATAAAATTGGTGTCTACCCCCGCGAGGGGCGTGACAGGGTATAAGTGCATTTACGCAGCTTGTTTTCCTCCGGTCGTCTTCACACGTCGGGAGCAGCACAAAGATCTGTAGCATCCAGGAGGAGCTGAACACGGACGGAGTGGGTCTGGACCTGGCACTCCGTGCGGACTTACTAAAACAGGGCTAAGATCGGGATAATCGCTCCAGAGCGTTCCGGAGCGCTCTCAGAGCGTTCCAGAACGCTCTGGAGCGGCCGCGGCGCCCAATACATCCTCCAAACCCGCCGATTCTCAGAGATTTCGAGTTATCCCGATCCGAGTTTGTCCCGATCTTCGCGTCGTTTTACGGACTTACTCCGCTGGCATCTCATCCGGAGAGGCTGCGCCCAGACGGGGCAAGCCCGGACGGAGACCGAGCACCCCGTGCGGACCCGGCCGCCGGCCGAAGGAAGGACGAACGGAGACCGAGCCCGGGGGGCGACCACGTGCAGAGAACCCGTGGCACAATCTCCGAACCGGGGCCGAGGGGAAACCTTTGGGCATGGCTTAGTGGGGGGGTCACGAATGGGGGGGTCAGAAAAGGTCCCCTGTCGTGCCCCTTTCGGGCCCCTCCAGAGCCCCAGGGGGCTCGTTTAGGTACCGTTTGGGTACCTTTTCGAACCACCCTTGCCACCCCCCCATTTACGACCCCCCCATTACGCGGCGCCCAAAACGTTGGGGAGGAGGAGGAGGAGGAGGAGGAGGAGGAGGAGGAGGAGGAGGAGGAGGAGGAGAAGGGTGAGGAGCCGGATCGGAAGCGGATCGGATCGCCCACGAGTCGGCCCGAGGCCACCTCGGGCCTCGTCGCCCGGCTCCGACTGGCCATATGGTCGCTGCCCGCGGACCGTCCCCGCACTCCTGGCGGTCCAGCGCGACACTTCTCCACCCAAAAATGTTCGATGAACAGAAGTACGGCAGGTTCGTGTCGTGCCGACCCCGGCGTTGGTTTCTGACACTGCGTGAATCGTTCAACCTTGAACGATCGGCGGCTTTTCGACCGCCCGATCGTTCCATATAAGCCGATTCTAAGCCACTGGCGGCGTTCAACCTTGAAGGCCCTCGGCGGGGTCGCCGCCGGTCGACACGACGCGAACCTACCGTAATGTTCTTACCCGCCACCGTGCCTCTGGAACGAAGTGGAGTGCCCCAAGGCTCACGCACCACCGAGAGGGGCGTGTTGCTGCTGCAGCGAAAACTGTGAGTCTTCAAAAGCCCAGACCACGGCCGGACTGGCCCGGCACGGAGTCCGCCGCAATCGCTCGCGTCGACCTGCCCCGCCCAGAAGGGCTCCTAAACGAGCCCAGATGGCTATACTGGGTAGTCGAAGCCAATCTGGCGCCAATCTGGCAGGCCCAATCTGGCAAACGGGGGCAATCTGGCGAGGGAGCCAACGCGAATCCAGTCTGGCGAATAACCCAAATCATCCAGTTTGGCCGGGCCAGATTGGCCCTGGGGGCCCAATCCAATCTGACAGTCTGGCCTTCGACTACCCAGCTATAAGAGGCCCGCAAAATTGTCAAAGGGGGCCCCAAGTCGCCCCAAGATCGCTCCAAGACGCTCAAGGTGGCCTCAAGATGGCCCAAGAGGACTCCAAGACGTCACAGGAGGCCTCGAAGAGGCCTTCAAAGAGGGCCCCAAGAGGCAAAGATCATGGATGTTCCTAGGAATTGTGTGAGGGATGTTGGCTTTCTCGCCTGTTCGGCGATCCAACGCTCCAAGTCGGCCCAAGAGGCCCCCAAGACAAAGGCCAGGACGCCCCAAGAGGTCTCCACGAGGGCCTCAAGACGCCTCAAGAGGCGCCAAAGACGGCCCAAGAGGGCCCAAGGGCGGCCTCAAAAGGGGCCCAAGACAGGGAGCACGACCCGAACATCTGTGCCTTCCGCCCCAAGAGGCCACCAGGAGGCCCCAAGAGGGCCCAGAACGGTCCCCAAGAGGCCTCACAGCTGTCTCCAAGAGGCCCCCGAGAGGTCCCCCATGAGATCCCAGCGAGCGTCAATAGGCTTTATATCAACAATCCAGGCACATTGGCGGGATGGGCCGAAGGCCATTAGACCTGGGCCGGCACGGAAACGGAAAGAGTTCGGCAGCGACTTGACCGAAAGTACTCACAACACCGTTCGTACTGGGAGCCTTGGCGTTGAGAGCTTGTTACGTCACCCCGCGCTCCGCCTCCTCCTCCTCCTCCTCCTCCTCCTCCTCCTCCGCCTCCTCCTCCTCCTCCTCCTCCTCCTCCTTCCTCCTCCTCCTCCGCCTCCGCCTCCTCCGCCTCCTCCTCCTCTTCTTCCGCCTCCTCCTCCGCCTCCTCCTCCTCCTCCGCCTCCTCCGCCTCCTCCGCCTCCTCCGCCTCCTCCGCCTCCTCCGCCTCCTCCGCCTCCTCCGC
>CAUYUJ010019078.1:157700-188086 GCA_963575745.1 Prorocentrum cordatum
CCTCCTCCTCCTCCTCCTCCCCCTCCTCCTCTTCGGGCGCGCTGGGGAGCCTATTGGGGCCCTCTTGGGCTCTCTTAGGGCCCTCGGGGCCCTCTTGGCCGTATTGGGGCCGCCTGGGGGCCATCTTGGACCGTTTTGGCCCCCTTTGGGGCGCCTCTGGGGCCGTCTTAGGATGATCTTTGGGCCTCTTAGGCCGTCTTGGGCCCTCTTGGACCGTTTTGGGCCCGGTTGGGGCACCTTCGGGGCCGTCTTGGGACGACCTTTGGGGCCTCTGGGCCGTCTTGGGCCCGTCTGGGGAAGAAGCGGGCCATGGGAGCCGCCCGGGAGCCGCTTCACTCGAAAAAATACGAGGGAAACGGGCCATTAGACCATTCCGTCTTGGCTACGCACCCCCCCTGGACCCCCCCTAAGAAGGGCTTCGCCCCCTACTCAACGTCACTCGCTCGTACCTCGCTCTTTCCGTCACCTGCTTAGCACGGGGACGGAAAGCGCACTTACTTTCAGAGCGCACGGTATCGCTGGCTCGTCCGCTCTTACACCTCTTATTGACTCCCTTCCCCTCGCTCTTGCCCTATCTCAGCCTCGGAGAGTCGCGGAGCTTTCGTTGAGCACGTTTCTTGTTTTTGAGGGGGCGGTCGGGTCGCGTTGCGATTTCCGCGTTTGGGCTGCCAGCTTTCTGGAACCCCGCGTTGTCCTTGCGTGGACCGCTCGTTGTCCACGCGTTGCCGCCCGTCCCTGTGCCCTGGCTGCAAGAACTTATTACGCCGCAGCTCTCTGTTGGGAGCTTTGGTCTTATCAGCTCGATTACGTCACCGCTCGCTCTTGGGAGCCGCGGTGCTAAGAGACTTTGGGAGTATGTTGGGCCTCTTGGGGGGCTCTTGGGGAGCCTCTTGGGTGCCTCTTGGGGACCTTTTGGGGCTTTTCGGGGGCCTCTGGGGGCCTCCTGGGAGCTTCTGGGCTGCGGGGGTGAAGGGACCAAGCTGCCTTTGGCCGTCTTTGGGCTCTCTTGGGGGCCGTTTGGGGCCTTCTTGGGGCCGTCCTGGGGCCGTCTTGGACCGTTTTGGCGCCTCTTGGACCGTCTTGGCGCCCTCTTGGGCCGTTTTGGGGCCTTCTTGGGGGCCTCTTGGGCCTTCTTGGGGCGCTCTTGGGGGCCTCTTGGACAGTCTTGGACGCCTCCTGGCCCGTCTTGGCGCCCTCTTGGGCTATTTTGGGGGCCTCTTGGGAACATCTTGGGCCGTCTTGGGGCGGTCTTGGGGGCCTCTTGGACCGTCTTCAACGCTATGAAAAGCGAAAAGCCGTATATGCAAAAAATGCACGTTTCCCTTCAGAAAATCAAGGAATTGGCCTCTTGGGGCCCTCTTGGGACGCCTCGTGGGCGCCTCCTGGGGCGTCGTGGAGGCCTCTTGGGACGTCTTGGGGCCGTCTTGGGCGGTCTTGGGCTCTCTTGGAGCGCTCTTGGGCCGTCTTTGGCGCTTCTTGGGCAATCTTTGGCCGTCTTAGACGCCGTCTTGGCCGCTTCCTCGGCTGTCTTAGGCGCCTAAGACGGCCCAAGAAGCGCCCAAGAAGCGTTCTCCGATGATGTCTCGAGCGAAACGCTGTTTTTAAGCCCCGAAGGCCGTCCTACTCGATAAAAAACTAGGCGGGAAGGCAATTAGATCCGGGCCCGGCGATGCCACCCCCCTCGAACTCCCCCAAGTCAAATTTCTTCCGACTAACGGACCGCACGCTAACGCGCGCTTTCCGTCACCTGGCCTGACACAGAAACGAAAAGAGCGCTTCAGAAACAGGAACCGAAATTACTCAAACCTCCGTTCGTACTGGGAGCCTTGGCGTTGAGAGCTTGTTACTCCACCCCTCGCTCTTAGGAGCCTTGGTGTCCAGAGAGTGTTGCGTTGCCGCCCGTTCCTGAGCCTTGGCCGGGCCTTGGTGTCAGGAACTTGTTACGTCACCGCTCTCTGCTGGGAGCCTTGGTCTTATCAGCTTGTTTACGTCACCGTTCGCTCTTGGGAACCTTGGTGTGAAGAGCTTTTTGCGTTACCGATCGCTCTCTATTTGGCGTCTCTGGGCCTTCTTGGGAGTCCTATTGGGGCCCTTGCCGGGCCCTTTTAGAGGCCTCTTGGGTGCCTCTTGGGGGCCTCTTGGGGCTTCTTGGGGGGCTCTGGGGGCCTCATGGGAGCTTCTTGGGGCGAAAGGCTAGACTTTTCGGTTCGTGGTCCCCCTCTTCGGGCCGTCTTGGGGCCCTCTTGGGCCGTCTTGGGCGCCTCTTGGGCTGTCTTGGCGCCCTCTTGGGCCGTTTTGGGGGCCTCTTGGGAGCCTCTTGGGCAGTCTTGGGCCGGTCTTGGGGGCCTCTTGGAGCGTCTTCAACGCAGTGAAAGCCGAAAAGCCTTGCATGCTAAAAATGTACCTTTCCCCATTGGAAATCCATGATTTTCGCCTCCGGATGGCCTCTGGGGACGCCTCTTGGGGGCCTCTTGGGGCTTCTTGGAGGGCTCTGGGGGCCCCCTGGGAGCGTCTTGGGGCGAAAAGCTAGACTTTTCGGTTCGTGGTCCCCCTCTTGGGGCCGTCTTGGCGCCCTCTTGGGCTGTCTTGAGCGCCTTTTGGGCCGTCTTGGGGCCCTCTTGGGCCGTTTTGGGGGCCTCTTGGGAGCCTCTTGGGAGCCTATTGGGCCGGTCTTGGGGGCCTCTTGGGCCGTCGTCAACGCCGTGAAAGCCGACAAAGCGCATATGCTAAAAATATACGTCTTCCCTCTGGAAAATCAATGATTTCGGCCTCTTTGGGCCCTCTTGGGACGCCACTTTGGGCCCCTCTTGGGGGCCTCTTGGGGGCCTCTTGGGCCGTCTTGGGCGGTCTTGGGCTCTATTGGAGCGCTCTTGGGCCGTCTTGGGGGGGAACCCGAAAACATGCAAAAACCCAAGGGAAAACCCGAAAACGGCCATTAACACTCAAATGCGCACGCTACCCCCCTCCCCTGGAACCCCTCCCTTTAGGGCTTCGCCCACACCAAAACGTCATCACTCGTACCTCGCTCTTTCCGTCCGTTACCTGGCCCGGCACAGAAACGGAAAGAGCGCTGCAGCAACAGAAACCGAAATGATTCACACCACCGTTCGTACCGGGAGCCTTGGCGTTGAGAGCTGGTTACGTCACCCCTCGCTCTTGGGAGCCTTGGGGTTCAGAGATGGTTGCGTTGCCGCCCGTTCCTGAGCCTTGGCTGGGCCTTGGTATCAGGAACTTGTTACGTCACCGCTCTGCTGGGAGCCTTGGTCTTACCAGCTTGTTTACGTCACCGTTCGCTCTTGGGAGCCTTGGTGTGAAGAGCTTTTTCCATTACCGATCGCTCCTGGCGTCTCTGGGCCTTCGTGGGAGTCCTATTGGGGCCCTTTTCGGGCCCTCCTGGTGGCCTATTGGGTGCCTCTCGAGGGCCTCTTGGGGCTTCTTGGGGGTCTGTGGGGACCTCCCGGGAGCGTCTTCGGGCGAAAGGCTAGACTGTCGGGTTCGTGGTCCCCCTCTTGGGGCCGTCTTGGGGCCCTCTTGGGCCGTCTTGGGCGCCTCTTGGGCCTTCGGGGGGCCTCCTTGGGCCGTTCTGGGGGCCTCCTGGGAGCATATTGCGCTCCAGGGTCCTGGCTCAAGTGGTCGAGAGGTCGACCTCGGCCAGGCGCGGAGCGCTCCCGGGAGCCCCCAGGGGCCCCCAGGAGCTTCAGGCCTACCACGCAGTTTCCGGAGGGTCCGCGAGGGCGGGTAAACTGAGGCATTTCCAGCTCCTGCTCTCGCGAGCCGATCTTCATGGCCCTTGCTCTCTGGCGCGCCGCGGCTCATGGTCCGATGGTGCACGAGGGGGTATCAGCTCTGGCGGCTGGACCCGGCAGTCAACGGGCTCCGATCGCCCGACTGCCTGTGCTGGGTGGCGCAGGCGGACGCTACGGCTGTTCAGCGGCCGTGGCGCCGCCGGCGATGGCGGCGGCGCCGCCGGGCGGCGCTCACCTTCATGGCGTTGGCGCCGCGCCTCCCCAGGAAGGCAGCGGTGCTGATCACGGACTTCGCGGGTTCGATCCCGGCGGAGGCCGCAGCTGCAGCTCGGGACTGACGCTCCCGGATGCCGACGGCGCCGTCGAGGGGGACCCGAAGCTAGTGCAAGGCGGAGGCCCCACTGGAGAGAGGGCACGTGCAGCCGGAAGGGAAAGCACGAAGCACGGACGCGACAATGCCCAGTGCCCAGCACTGAGCATTGATGGGGGCGTCTTGTTTCCTCCCGACCCTGGACCTCCTCCAGGCCTGTGGCGCACTGCGAGGGGGCGGCGGCGGCGGTCGCCGCAGCGAGAGCCGCCCACGCTGCTGCGACATCGGCAACCTTGGGATGGTCTGCTGGCGGTGGGCGAGACCAGCTGCGCAGACGACGAGATCGCGAAGCTGCCCCTCGACCCAGGCGCTCCAGACAATCTGGGACTTCGCCGAGCTGATGACCAAGCGGGTCTGTTCCACCTCAGCCTGCTGATCGCTGTGGAACGCCGTGCGTTGGCCAGCAACGCCCGCAGGGGCCAGCGGCGCTATGCCCGACGCGTGGCGCAGCGGCGCGTGGACAGCTCATGGGACGACGCCATGGCGGAGCACGACGCGATTTGGGCGCTGCTGGCTACCAGCGCGCAGCCGAGCGGCGTGCCAGGAGAAGATGGAGGACTGCGACGTGTGCTCTGGCGCAGGCTACCCGGCGCGCCGTCGCAGCAGGCCGACGACGCTGGGCGCGGCGGCATTCCGCGCCCACCGAGGCAGAGGAGGACGAGGCGGCGGAGGTGGCCTGCAACTCGGTCACGCCGTGGAGGACGCAGAGGAGGAAGACGAGGTAGAGGAGGCAGAGGAGGAGGAGGAGGAAAAGGCAGAGGAGGCAGAGGAGGTGGAGGCAGCAGAGGAGGTGGAGGCAACAGAGGAGGCATCAGTGACGAGGAGGTGGGTCCAGAGGTGAAGCAGCCGCCGGAGGAGACGCGGAGGATATTTCCTGCAGCCGCAGCCCTGGCCGCAGCAGCGTCCCCCCGCGCGGCAGCAATGGCCGACGCACCAGCCTCCAGACGACCCGGGGGAGGGTGGGGAGGCGCGGCCAGATCTCAGCTTCTCAGGCGTCCGCACGTCCCTGCGGAGGCAACCAGGGAGATGGTCGCAGCGGGCGTGACCCACATCGAGCGGATTGCCGCGTGCCCTACACGGGACGGCCGCACTTCCGCCCGCTATGGGCTGAGAGGAGCTCGCATTGGGGAGGCCTCCCACCCAGGCCCGTCGATGCGATGCCGGATTTGCCTCGCCCATGGGGTAGAAGGTGATGCGACGCCTGAGGAGGAAGTGTGTGCCGAGCACCGGGCACAAGGGATCTTGCAGGGCGGGATGGCTGCGGTCGGAGTGCCGGCCCAAGCCCCGGCGTCCCCAACAGGTGCTGCGGTGCAGCGCAGACGGGTCTGGACGCCGGGGCGACAGTCGCGTGCTGTCCCTGGAGAGCGAGACGAGGTGCTTGATCACGGAGTCGCTGGATTGTCTCTGGACGAAGACATGCCTGGCGCAGGCAGCGCGGCTGCAGGGGCGCAGGCTGTGCCACCTTTGCCTGGGCCACCCGACCTACATTTCTGCCCCGTGGCGAATTGCCCCAGGGCGCGAGGAGGAAGGAGGACAGGGTGGCGTTGCTTTGAAAGTTGCCGCGCCCACGTCGATGCGCATCTCTTGGGGCAGCTGCCTGGCTTGCCTCCGCAACCGTGGATGGACAGACTGGGGATGGTGGCATGCCGTCACTGCGGACGCATGGTGAGCCGAAGGTGCAACAACGGTATCCATAGAACTTGTTTGGCGCAGGAACTCGCTCCACAAACCCACGTGGCCCCACGTGCACTGGATGCGGTTATCAACGATCTCCCATCGATTGAGGAAGTTTGCAGCGCACGGATCGAAACAAGGGAGTTCATCGGTGCTGGGCTTTTCGGCGGCGTGGAACGGGAGTTCAATAAATGCATGGCCAGTGTGATCTCGTTCTCTCGCCCCGATGCGTGGGCCCACGTTGGCACCGCGCACGACACAGAGGCCCATGTGCGTGCGCGCGCGGCCTGGCAGGAGTGGTTCATGTTTGCGAAGACTGTATTGCTCGTGCTGCCAGGTGGCAAGGCGAAAGAGAAACGTAGTGGAAATATCCTTGCCAATCGCATTGCTAGGTGGTCGGAGGGAGAGCGCCGGTCATTGTGGGACGAGGCACTGAAGCTTGCAAAGGCCGACGTACCCGTGCGACGCAAACGGGCACGGGCGCCATCCGACGAAGAAGCAACCACGAGACGACAAGAAGAAGTGATCCAACTGGCCGGCAGAGGCCTGCCTGGGAAGGCGATTCGGCACGCCAGCAGTTTGGGTCTTGCGCCAGACACGGTCGCAACGGAGCGCATCATGCGCTCCAAGTTTATCGAGCCCCCCGCGAGCCAGAGCACAAGTTGGAGGATGCCCGCCCCGGCGGCCAACGAGATCACAGACGAGACCGTTGTGAAGGCCATCCGGTCCTTTTCGGCAGGAGTTGCAGCGGGCCCGTCGGGGCAGCGGCCAGACCTGTACAAGCAGCTCATAGGAGAGACGGGGGACAGGGTGGCCGTCGCCCTTTTCCGGAGCTTCGGCAATTTGCTCGCCTCTGGCCAAGCCCCGCCAGAGCTGCGGGCGTTCATCGGGAGTGCGAAGGGCACCGCGTTGCGGAAGATAACCAAAGACGGGTCGGAGGACGCTCGGCCCGCGTGCTCCGGGGAAGCCATGCGACGAGTGGTCAGCAAGATCATGTTAGGAACGGAAATGGAGTCATTGGGGGCGCATTTGTTGCATCACCAGCTCGCGGTGGGCGTCAAGGCCGGCGTTGAAGTGATGCCGCATTTGGTGCGCCAGTGGCGGGATGATAACGCCAATGATCCAGACAAGTTCCTCATCAATTATGACGAAGGCAATGCCCACAACGAGGTTGACCGACACACGTTTCTCACTCGCATGCGAGACATAGCTCCCGGAATTTGCAAGTGGCTGGAATACATCTACCCAACAGATGTGGCAACGTACGTCTTCTACCGGGGTCGGGCGATCGAGTCTCGCGCGGGCGGGCAGCAAGGGTGCCCCCTCATAGGGGCGTGCCATGCTGTGGTCAAGCGCATGGTCCATGAAAGCTTGGGGCTGGTAGAGCCGCTGGCGGGGGCCACGGTGCACTTGCCGCGCATTGCGGAGCCGGTGTCCTTGGACATTGCGCCGCTTTTCGCAGATGATGGCGTGATTGCTGGCTCGTCAAGCGAAGTGCTTCGAGCATTGGCGCACATGAAAAGGGTGATGCCGTTGGTTGGGCTCAGGTTCTCGCAGCTGCAGGTGACGAGAGCAGCAGGTGGAGACCAGCCGGCAGAAGGCTTCTCGCGGTTTGTGGCTGAAGGTTGCGACCCTGTGCTGAACGGCAACATCGAAATTCTGAAGTCGCCCATCGGAGATGAGGCATTCTCGCGCGAGTACTGCACGGCGTTTGCCACGAAGCAGCGACGGGTCTTGAATTTTCTGGCCGACCTCGGCGACGGGCACACCACGTTCTATTTGATCAAGTGGTGCGTCAACGGCAGCCGCCTGAATTACCTGATCCGGACGACGCCGTGCAGCTACACGCTCCCAGCGGCGACAACGTTCGACAACGACGTCGCTGACACCCTGTCCGCAGTGTGCGGGCGAGTGTTTTCGGCCAGGCAGCGCGCCCGCATCGCCCTCGCGGTCAAGCAGGGCGGACTCGGCCTCAGGACAGTGGCGGAACGCGTGGACGCTGCTGATGTCGCGTCCCGGTCGGCCACCCACGCCCTCTGCGTTGGGATCCGCCCAGGACACAGGGGGTTCGGGCAGGGTCGCGACCCGCTGCTGCGCGCGGCCGTCGACTCGCTGGCCCCGAAGCTGCCAGACCCGAGCGTCCTGAGCGAGGACGCCGCCGTCGTGGTCACGCAGACCAAGCTCAACGAGGACATCGACGCCTTCAACGCACGCTCGTGGAGGGAGGCCGCCGAGCCCGTGGAGATAGTGCACGCCAACGCATTCTCAGCCCCTGGGGGTGGGCAGGAATTGGACATGGTACCATCAAAGACGCTTGACACGTACCTTTTGCAAGATGATTTCGCGACTACCGTCGCCCTTCGTCTTGGAGTCGACGTCATGGATGGGAACGTGCCATGCCCGTTGTGCGGCGAGCTGCTGGATTCTGGAGGGTTACACGCGCTGTCGTGCATGTCTGGAGGAGATGCCACAGCCCAGCACAATGGCTTGCGAGATGCGTACTTCGATTTCTGCGAGCGCGCCGGTCTCCGCCCGCTGAGCGAAGCGCCCCGCGTGCTGCAGGAGGTGCTCGGGCGAGACAACAGGCGGAGGCCGGCAGACATTCTGTGCATCCCCGCGCTGGCGTTGTCCAGGCAGCTTCCGGACGGATCTCGTGCAATCCGGACAGAACCAGTGTGCTTTGATTTCGCAGTTATCAGCGCCCTGGGCGCAGGCCACTGGCAAGAGACAGCTGCAGGGCCCGGGACAGCGGCGGAGAGATATGACCAGAGGAAGCGGACAGACCAGAACACCGAGCAGCAGTGCATGGCAGCCGGCTTCCGATTCTGGCCCGTCGTCCACGAGGCGCAGGGCGGAATGGCCACGGCCGCCCACGCGGCGGTCCGGGCCATCGCGGCGGCGGTGGCGGCCAAGGAGCGCCTGGAGGCAGCCTCTGTCAGGCGAGAGTTACTGTCCCGCGTGGCGGCGGTAGTCGCACGCTGCACTGCCAGGGCTATCAAGAAGAGGACAGCCCCGAAGCTGGCGGGCAACGTGCCGACAGCCGTCCGGCAGATCATGCGGGACACGGACGCGCACGAGGAGGTGTAGGCAGCCTGGCTGCCCCTCCCCCCTCCCTCCCTTCCTCCTCCCCCCTCCGCCCGATTCCTTATTATCTGATTGTCTGATTTCGCATTGGATTTTCGATTCGGCCGGTTGCGCCGCAGAGACAATCCCAAGTTGAGGGACGCCGGCAATTGTCTTGTTGCGCGGTCGCTCTGGTGTGCTTATCGGCCCGCCTTCTGCCTTGCCTTGGCCCCGGCCCCCGGCTCCTCCTCCTTCTTCCCTCTCCCTTCCCGTCCGTGTCGCCCCCTTTTGCCCTCGTGCTTCCTTGCCCTTGTGCGTTGTGTGCTCTCCCCCTCCCCTCCTGCTTGGCTTCCCCTCCCTGTCCCCCCGTCCGTCCGTCTGTCGGCCCGGTCTGTCCTTGCCCGTCGTCCTCTCTCCCTCTCCCCCGCCTCTTCTCGCTCCTCGGTTCCTCGCTCTCTTGCCCGTTTCTGGCCCTTCCTGGCCCGCTTTTCTGTGTCGGCCCGTCCCGGTGTCCGAAGAAGAGCCGCGGCGCCGCGCACTGCTTGTGAACCCCTGTGTGCCCGCAACCCTGGCACCTGGGAGTGCCTAATCTTGGGGCGGTCTTGGGGGCCTCTTGGACCGTCGTCAACGCCGTAAAAGCCGAAAAGCCGTGCATGCTAGAAATGCACGTTTTCCCGTAGAAAATATGAGTTTGGCCTCCTGTTGGCTTCGTGGGACGGCTCTTTGGGGCCCCTTGGGGCTTCTTGAACGCTGTGGGGACCTCCCGGGAGCGTCTTGGGACGATAGGCTAGACTTTGCGGTTCGTGGTCCCCCCCTCGGGGCCGTCCTGGGTCCCTCTTGGGCCGTTTTGGGCGCCTCTTGGGCCGTCTGGGGGCCCTCTTGGGCCGTTGTGGGGGCCTCTTGGGAGCCCCTTGGGCCGTCTTGGGGCGGTCTTGGGGGCCTCTTAGGCCGTCTTGGGCGCCTCTTGGGCCGTCTGGGGGCCCTCTTGGGCCGTTCTGGGGGCCTCTTGGGAGCCTCTTGGGCCGTCTTGGGGCGGTCTTGGGGGCCTCTTGGGCCGTCGTCCACTCCGTGAAAGCCGAAAAGCCGCTTATGCTAAAAATAGACGTCCTCCCTCTGGGAAATCGATGGTGTTGGCCTTTTGGGGGCCCTCTAGGGACGCCCCCAGGGCGCCTCTCGGGGGCCTCTTGGGCCGTCTTGGGCGGTCTTTGGCGGGCGTGGGCTCTTCTATAGGACGGAAGGACAGAGAACTCCGGAAAACATGCAAAAACCCAAGGGAAAACCCCCCAAACGGCCATTAGAACTCATCCGCTCGCGCTACGCCCCTCCCTGGACCCCCCCCTCTAGGGGGCTTCGCCCAACTCACAACGTCATCGCTCGTACCTCGCTCTTTCCGTTACCTGGCCCTGCACAGAAACGGAAAGAGCGCTGCAGCAACCGATACCGAAATTACTCACACCACCGTTCGTACCGGGAGCCTTGGCGTTGAGAGCTGGTTACGTCACCCCTCGCTCTTGGGAGCCTTGGTGTCCAGAGAGTGTTGCGTTGCCGCCCGTTCCTGAGCCTTGGCTGGGCCTTGGTGTCAGGAACTTGTTACGTCACCGCTCTCTGCTGGGAGCCTTGGTCTTACCAGCTTGTGTACGTCACCGTTCGCTCTTGGGAGCCTTGGTGTGAAGAGTTTTTTGCGTTACCGATCGCTCTTGGCGTCTCTGGGCCTTCGTGGGAGGCCTATTGGGGCCCTTTTCGGGCCCTCGTGGGGGCCTCTCGGGGGCCTTTTGGGGGCCTCTTGGGGCTTCTTGGGGGTTTGTGGGGGCCTCCCAGGAGCGTCTTTGGTTGCAAGAGGGGCGCCTGGCGTGCTGAATCCTATCGTTTTTGGTTGTAGTTCTTTTTCCAAAAGAACTCCCCCTGGGGCTACGGCGCGCCCCGCCGGCCACCCGAAAGGATGCCGAAAATTGATTCGCCCAGACCCGACTCCAAAGGGTTGTTCCTGCTCCAGACGGCTCCAAAAGGCCCAAGATGGCCTCCAAGACGGCTAAGGTGACCCGCGATACCTCCAACACGGCCCAAGATGCACCCAAGACGGCCTCAGATGGCCCCAGGATGGCCCATGAGGGCTCAAAAGGCCCCCAGGAGGCCTCCAAGACAGCGCAAGAGGCCTCCAAGAGGTCCTCAAGCAGGGCCCGAACACGCCAAAATCAGTGATTGTCTTTTGGTGGTTGAAGGATTTTGGCATTTGCTTCTTTTCGGCCTTCCGACGGCTCAAGCTGGCACGAGAGGCCCCCGCGATCGCCCCAAAATCGCCCACGAGGCCTCCAAGATGGCCCCATGACGGCCCAAGAGGCCCCCAAGACGGCCCCAAAAGGGCCCAAGACGGCCCACCTCCAAGACGCCCAAAATGGCCTCCAAGACGGCTAAGATGGCCCCAAGATTCCTCCAACACGGCCCAAGATGCACCCAAGACGGCCTGAGATGGCCTAAGACGGCCCAAGAGGCCGCCAAGAGGCCTCCAAGACAGCCCAAGAGGCCTCCAAGAGGTCCTCCAGGAGGGCCCGAAAAGGCCAAAATCATTGAGTTCCCTTCGGTTTTTGAAAGCCTTTGGCATTTGTTGTTTCGGCATTCCGACAGCTCAGGACGGCCTCACGATCGCCCCAAGATCGCCCACGAGGCCTCCAAGATGGCACTGTGACAGCCCAAGAAGCCCCCAAGACGGCCCCAAGAAGGACCAAGGGGCCTCCACCACTGCTAAAAGCCTCCAAGACGGCTAGGATAACCCCAAAATGCCTCCAAGACGGCCCAAGATGCACCTAAGACGGCCTAAGATGGCCTCAGCATGGCCCAAGACGGCCCAAGAGGCCCCCAAGAGGCCTCCAAGACAGCCTAAAAGGAGTCCAGGAGGCCTTCCTTCCAGGAGGGCACGACGAGGCCAAAATCATTGATTATCCTAAGGTGTTTGAAAGACTTGGCATGTGCGTCTTCCCGGCGCTCCGACGGCCCAAGACGGTGCAAGAGGCCCCCAAGAGCGCCCAAGAGGCCTCCAAAATGGCCCATGACGGCCCAAAAGGCTGCCAAGACGGCCCCAAGAGGGCCCCCAAACGGCCCAAGAGGCCTCCAAGACGCCCAAGATGGCCTCTAAGAACCCCTGATATGCTCCAAGGGGGCCCCGATACGACCTTTCCTTTCCAGCTCGTGGGGCCCAGATTCAAGCGAAGACTGGAGACGGCATCTGCTCGAAACAACAGCATGCTTAAACTGCGTCTCTCCGCTCGATGTTGTACCCAGAGGAGGCTTAACCTACGAAGCCGACGCTCAAACAGCGTTCGATGTGGACACTCTCAGCCCACAGCTGCACTAGCCTGGCCAGCAACCCCCGAGGCGCGCAACCCCCTGTAGAGGCGCTGGCCTTCAGGCGCGAGGAAGGGTAGGGCTGGGACCCTTGCCCTTCGAACTACGACCACTCCTCTCTTTTCCTCCCCGCGGGCGTCTAGGGATTTGAACGCTGAGTTGCGATCCCGACTCAAAATCCGCGGAAGGGGAGGGAGCTGACTGCACACCAGACTGAGCAAGCGAGGAAGTAGCAGGAGTCGGAGGGCGAGACTGAGGTCGGGAGGGAACAAAACCTCTGGCTACCATGCTAGCCAAGCGATCACTGCTCTGAAGAAGCGGTGGTAGCCTTCTCATGACCGGACTCACTTGTGATCTTCCAGGCATTGACTGATGACCCAGTCGAGCGGGCCTCTCGGGGCTGGGCCGCGCAACTTCTGGCCCCCCTCGGTTGACACACGCTGCTGCATCCAGGCGCCCACGGCGGAACTCAAGGGGTTCGCGGGCAGGAAGTGCCACATGATCGTGCAGTTATGTTCCTGCTTATCGTGCTTCTTGCGCGGCTTGATGCGGAAGCGCCCCACGAGCGCCGCCGCCTGGTCCGACGTCGCGGCCGACAGCTTGTCCTGGAAGGACCCGAGCATCTCTTTGACCAACTTCCTGTCTGCGTTGGCGTTCGCGCTCTCTGGAATCGCGCGAGAGGCCCCGCCGCCGAACCCTGCCATGAATATGGCGAGCAAGGGGGGGCCCTCGCGCCATGTGGTTGACCATCTGGCCCGCCGCGGCCTTCTTCCGCAGGCCCTTGCTCTCGGCGCCGCAACGCTTGCCCGCGGCCAGGCCCGCGGCCACGCGTGGCCGACCCAACCCGGTCAAATGCATCGCGTACGCAACTGCCTCCAGGCCCGCGATCGCTTTGCTGTTCGCCAGGGCCAGCTTGGCCATCGGGACGATGATGTCCTGAGCCTTCTTGCCGCCCTTCTGCTTCTTGCTGGCTGGGGCGCCCTCGTCTCCCCTGGCGGCGCCCCCGCCGCCTGACCCTGTGATCGAGAGGCTGCGCCAGTCTGGCACGGTAACCTTCGATGCCCCCATCGCCGCGGCGCCCTCTGACATGCTGAACTGCATCCGCGGTCGGCAGAGAAATCTGCCCCGGAAGATGAGTCGACGCAAGATGGCTGCATACATCGCCATACGCACCACCCTCAAACTCACAACATAAACAACGAAACCTGCGAAGGGGCTTTAGTTCGCTCAAGGTCCGAGCGGCTTCTGGCATACATTTCCCTCGGAGCAATGAACGTTCGAGGCGGGGCGCTGCTGATTTTTGCGAGGAGGAGACTTGCTTGCAGCATGCGCACCCACATCTTGGCGCAGTGACATAAAACAACTTGCGAATGCGATGGGCCCCCTTTCACACGTGATGGAAAAAACCCCACTCGATGCAAAACTTGCGCCACAATACTGCCCCTTGCTGCTATACTTGCACACGTAGCCCCCTCCGCTTCCACGCCCTACTTGCGCAGTCGGGACCGCTGGTGCACGCCACTCGGGCGGTGGAAAGCAGACCCCGAAGGCCCTGCTGCGAACGTCGTTCAAATCGACGGCACAAAAGTCACGCATGGCCTCCGCGCCCGCGAAGGAATTCAAATCAGCGGCCACATCTCTGATAGCATCATACGGCAAAAGACAGGCGGCCTCGTCGAGATCCTTTGCCATCTGCACTCCGTCGGCCCCCCGCCCCCAAGCTGCGGGCGCGCGCCACAGGGGAAGGTGCCAAACAGCGCCGCGAGCTGTTGCGAGCGGTGGTCAGGCTGTCGGCCCCAGGCTTGATGCATTTCTCATCTGCGAAGGCGCATTTCCTGGGAAGGCGGGAGGGCCCTCCAGAATTTCAAAATCGCTTTGTTCGTCAAACTCGTCATATGTTCTCCGCCGCGACTAGCAGCCTCACCACCCATCGCCGCCCTGCCCAGGCGACGCGAAG
The DNA here is from genome assembly GCA_963575745.1 of Prorocentrum cordatum. Lineage (NCBI taxonomy): Eukaryota > Dinophyceae > Prorocentrales > Prorocentraceae > Prorocentrum > Prorocentrum cordatum. The sequence continues at coordinate 171,850 of CAUYUJ010019078.1, forward strand.
AAGAATCAAGAATGTCATAATCCGCGTCCGTCAGGGGGAAGCCCTCTAGGCCCGAGAGGAGCGCATATTGCGCAAAGCCTATGAATAAGCACCTGCGCCATCTCGCGGCCAGATCCGCGAGACCCCATCGCCCTCCAAGAGTGAAATCCACCACGAGCAGCCCGACAGCGACGAGCGACTTCAGCACGCGCTGAATCTCGCATGGTTCGGAACGGACCCAAATACCTTGCTTCCTCCCGCACCGACCCCATCCCCTCGCGGTTGATTCGGCGAAGTCCTGCACGATTGAGAACCCCCTGGCGCGCGAAATGCACGAGGAATTATTGCTTGGATTTGTTTTGGGCGAACCCATGGCGAGATAGAGCCGAGTCTAGATATTCACCCGCCAGCCTAAGCTTGTCTAGAAAAGTCGGTAGGGAGACCCCTGGGTCGGCAATGCAAATCTCATTCAAATCGCCGGCATACTTCTGAAGCGACGCGTCAATGTTCCACTCCTTCCACTCCACCGCCAATAGTTTAGCCCTGAGATCACAATCCAGCATCTCCCTTCCCCACCCCAAAATAAGAAACTTAAAGCCCCCGAGGAAGGCAGCCACAATGAAGGGGTCACCCATGCATCCTCCTTGCGACGGGCGAACAAGCAGCGGCCCGTCGGCCGCATCAAACTGAATCAGCGCCTCGTTGAAGGGCTGCTGACAAAGAGAACCATTATCTGGATCTGCGTGGGCTCAGACCACCTCTTGTAGCGTCTCGTGAGAGGTGCTGCCGAAAGCCTTGCTAAGATCTTTCAAACATACTGCATGTGTAAAGGCCCCCCTCACGACGACTCATCGGCAACGAACAAAGCACCGCCTCCTCCCCCCTCCTGCCCTTCACGAACACGCAGCCCATAACCGCCGGGGGAATCGCGAACTTTTTTCGGAAGCATCCTTTCCACAGGGCCGCATGAAGATGGACCACGCGGCGCCCCTTGGGCCCTGGAAGGGCCGACTGGCGTAAACCACAGGCCTCGCTCTTGTGCCATCGCAGCGGGGTCTGATCGTGCATGCGGATCTTCGCCAGGCCGACATTGGAATAAACATTATAAAATGCAATGTGCTTGGCGGCTCGAAGTCAGCGCCAAAGCCTCGGCGAAGTCGGACAGATGGTCTCGGCTTCGGCAGAACAAAAGGATATGCCACAGTTCCAGTGGCGCCGCGTGAGCTGACACTGCCTTCCTGTTCTTCCCATAGACGAGGTGCCAGAATATAGACGTGTAGTCCTCCGATGCTCTCTCCAACAGTTCCGCGTCTGGTAACCATTGGTAGTGGCATTCGCGGTCAGCTCGGAGTTGGGCCCACGCGGATGAAGTGCCACGCCTCCTTCAGGTCTAGACAACCTCCAGACCGACATCCACTGATCAGCTGACAGTGGTGAGGGGCGTATAAGAGCACCATCGCGTTTCTTTGGTCCTATGCGAGATCTCGCTGCGGCCCTCGACAGTCTCATCGCCTCTGCCGCCTTCCTATGGCGCCACATCTGATTCGCCTCCTCGACCAGCCTGTCGCGACGCTGCGGTAATAAAACAATTATATTATATTATATGTTATATATATTACAAAAACAAAAAAAAAAAGCCTGCGGTGACACTTCAATGTTTGGCTCAAACGCTTCAATTCTGCATCAATCTCGGCGGCCTCCGCTGGCGTACACAAGTGCTCCCCCGCTCGAGTCTCCAGTCGAAGCTTCAACCGATCGCGACGTCTCTCACAACATATACGATAGTGCTCACATGGCGGGGAGCGGGCTGCCTTACTGAAGAACTCCGCGCCCTCCTCAATGACCTTGGCTTCCAACATGTCGAAAATCTCATCAGGCGAGGCGCTCTCCCTGATGTAGTACGGGTCCACTGACTCGAGCTTGGCCGCCACCGGCTCAATAAATCCCGCTTGGAGGTCTCATTCATCACAGCCTGCATCAATAAGTCCCTGTCCCAGTTAACTTCCATAACCTGGGGCGGTTCAGGGCGGTGTTTTTCGTAATGCATGACGCAAGCAATCGGTAAGTGATCTTTTGGCGGCTCACCCGCTTGTAATTGTAACTTCGCTCCCAGTCGTGGGACCACTGCACACGTAATCACCATCTCCTCCACGTCCCCCGGATATATCATGTAGTCTATCCGAGCGCAGTGGCCAGCGTCTCCAAATAATGTCGGGGATGATCGGCCTTGAAGGGAATTTCCTGCCGGTAATCGATGTTGCTCAAGAACCTTTCGTAATAGCTCGCCTGCTCCACCTGACATGCACCTCCAACGATCCGATGCCCACTGCCGCACTTTGAAAGTCCGTGACGCCAGAGCCACACTTCTGGAGGCCCATGCCCTCGTTGAGGCCGCAGAAGATGAAGGGCCAGCACCGCGCAGGTAATTCAGAGAGAGCTGCTCGAAGCCAATTGCGCAAGATGCGCACCGTGGCCAAGAAATTGTTCTTCTTCTGAAGCCCGAAGTCGACCGGAGGGAATACATGCAAATGAAACACACATCCTATCAGCCACGCTTGAGACGTGCCGCGACCGCGCGGCCTCTCGCCTCCTCTGGTGACGGCCAGCTGCGTATAATGTGGTCCTCTCTGAGGCCACCTCCTAGGATGATTGAGCAGCCACACCTCGAGTTCGACAAGGGTGATGGCCCGAAGGGTGCATTCAAAACAAGACGACCCGCAATCCGAGAGCGCAACACCGTGCTCCCTGAATAATTATGTCTGAAATCCGCCGATTATGTTCCAGCAAGAAGAACCACGTCGATATTTCGGAGATCGGTGATGATCTCTTGAAATATGTCGCCTGTCGCTGCCTGAGGGTTCCACCCCAAGATTCTGAGGCGAGACATTGCCCGCTGGCCACATCACGGCGCCATGTCGGCAGCGCTCTGGCAGGAGACTGCGGATGGGTGTGCCTAACACATCACTGAAAAAAAACGTTTGAGCCTGATGGGCTCCCAATACGACCCAAACAGGCCCCCAAGGCAGCGTCCGACGGGGTCAGACAAGCCAGGAACGCCCTAAGACGGCCAAAGAGGCCACCAAGAAACCCCCAAGTGCTCCCAAAAACCATCCAAGAGGCCCCCAGAAAGCTCCCAGGAGGCCCCAAGAGTGCCCCAAGAGGCGCCCAAGAGGCCTCGAGGTCTCGTCCTCCTCCTCCTCCTCCTCCTCCTCGTCCTCCTCCTCCTCCTCCTCCTCCTCCTACTCTTTTTTCCTCATCCTCCCCCTCCTCCTCTTCTTGCTCCCTCATGCGTTCCCCGAAGTCGTTCCAAACCGACTCGGGGAACGACTGGCCCGATAGCTTGACCAAGCTCTGGCCCAGCTGTCGGCCACAGAGGCGCTTCCAAAGGGGCAGGGGGCGGCGGTGATTCGCCGTAGGCGTCTTCGATACCGCGTTGCGGGTGCCAAATTCGGTGGAGCTGGCCGCGATCCTCGTGAGGAGTGTGCCGAACTGGGCGCGGTGCCGCCTTCCGAATGCAGCGCATTCGGTGGATCTCCCTATGGGGCCACGGTCCTCGTGAGGGATGTGCCGGAATGGGCGCGGTGCGGGCATGCGAACGCAGCGACTGAGGCCTTCGGTGGAGCTCCGTATGGGGCATGGTGAGGGGTGTGCCGATGAGTGTGGTGCCGCCATGCGAACACAGCCACCTGGGCCTTCAGTGGAGACCCCTATGGGGCCACCACGACCATGGGAAGGGGTGTGCCGAAATGGGCGCGGTGCCGCCATTCGAACATAGCTACTGGGACCTTCGGTGGAGATCTCCATGGGTCCACGATCATGGTGAGAAATGTGCCGATGAATGTGGTGCCGCCATGCGAAGCTGCCACCCGGGCCTTCGGTGGAGATCCCTATGCGGCCAACACGACCATGGTAAGGAGTGTGCCGAAATGGGCGCATTGCCGCCATTTGAACGTAGCCACTGGGACCTTCGGTCGAGATCTCCATGGGGCCACGGTCGTCGTGAGGGGTGTGCCGAAACGAATGTGCCGCCATGCGAGTGCAGCCACTGAGGCCTTCGATGGAGCTCTGGGGTCACGATCCTCGTGATGGGGTGCGCCATGCCGCCTTGCGAATGCAGCTTCTCGGGCATTCGGTGGAGCTCCCTATGGGGCCACGATCCTGGTGAGGGGTGTGTCAACATGGATGCGGTGCCGGCATGCGAACGTTGGCATTGTGGCCTCCCATATCATCTTGATTCATCCCCTTTTCCTCGTCCTCCTCCTCTTCCTACTCCTCTTCTTCCTCTTCCTCCGTCTTTTCCAATTCGTCCTTCTCCTGCTCATCCTCGTGCTTGTCTCCACTTCGTTCGCTACCTACGTAAGTTCTGAGTCCTCCCTCACCCCACCTGCCCCCCAGGGCCCACTTGAGACTGACCTCACGACGAGCTCAGACTGGCACCATCTTTCGGAGGACCCATACTTCGACATTGCCGTTTCGATCGCAGTGGCAGGATGGCCCACTGCATGAGACAGCTCCTTTATACTGAACGATATGTGCGCGATGTGTTTTGCGCGGTGAGACGGTGTACAGTGGAGTACGATACGTGTGTATGCACAGGAACCTGTCCGCACAATGCGGCTCGAGGAGGCCCCCAACGGGCCAGGTCGCCGCTGAGCTCCCCGAGGAGGGACAGCAGCAACCTGGTCACCGCCGGGAACCTCGTAGACCTCGTAGAAGCGCACCTCGAAAGAGATGGTTCGGTGGCAACTCATGGGGCCTCCAATACTGTATTGTAGGCTCTTGCGAACCGACGCTCAACAAAACTCATCGACGTTCGTCGACGCCACGTCGACGCCTCGCCGATCCTGAACCGGCGCTGCCTCATCGAGTACCCGGACGCGAGTCGACGCCGACGCGATTCGAGGGCGGAAGCACGAGGGTGTACAAGGCTCCCATGGCTTGCTGCCGAAAACGAGGGGAGGCGTGGGAAAACAAGGGCTCCCAACTTCGCGCTTCGCGCTGCGCGAAGCGCGAAGTGCGAACAACTTCGCGCCCTCGCGCCGCCCCCCCAAAGGGAGAAAAGGAGGACGAGGAGGAGGGGGGAGAAGGAACGAGGACCGCGAAGCGCAAAGCGCGAATAACTTCGCGCCCTCGAGGGCGCCCTTGGAAAAGGAGCCTGCGGCGAGCCCTGGCGCACGCCGCGGGCGGGCAAAAGCGCCTGCGCAGCGGGGGCGCCGCGCAGGCCGCGCGGGGGCTCCGCGCTGCCGGCGGCCGCCGCTGCCCCAGAATGAAGGGGCCCACAAACACACAAATACACACAAATAAAAAGATTCCCCATATTTTCATATATTTTCTGGGTTTTTGTCTTCCCCCCCACTTCCCATATTCTCCCATATTTTCCTGGGGATCGACGAGTAATTGTGTCTGTGTGTTTTTTTCCCTCCTGAGCTGCGCAGGCCGCGGGCGGCTCCGCGCTGCCGGCGGCCTCCGCTGCCCCAGAAGGAGACGAGAGGAGCGAGAGCCGCGCCTCCTCCTCCTCCTCCTCCTCCTCCTCCTCCTCCTCCTCCTCCTCCTCCTCCTCCTCCTCCTCCTCCTCATCGTTTAGTAAACGCCAATTGTCGGGGTCGGGGTGGTTTTTCCTCCCTTGAACAATGGAGCGAGAGCCGCGCCTCCCAGGGCCACGCTGGGGCAGTGGCCGATGCTGTGAGCGCACGGCGGCATGCAGCCCCAGCGGGCAGATCGGCCCCACGCTGGGTCAAAAAATCCGCCGGCCCCCCGGCGGGGCCATCGGGCTGCGAGGCTGCTCCCCGTGCCAGGTCCAATCTTCGGTTTCCGGTGTTCTCGCATCCTGCTCCCTGTCTTCTGCTGTCAAGCTGCTGCTGCCCGCGCGGGAGGCGGGGAAAGCGAACGCCAGCCTGGCCACCGTCTCCTTCCCTCGGGTTCTCAGGACTCCTTGAACTCGCGCCCCCGAGGCTATGATCCTTCCAAAATTGCACCCGATTCGCGCCCCCGAGGCCAGAATCCCCGTGTACAGTACACGCGACTCGCACTGACAATTGCACCAGGCTGCTTTTTGAAATGCACAAAATTCTTGATCCCGAGGCCAGAATCCCTTGCAAATACGGCAGGTACGCGCTCCCGAGGCCAGAAGCCTTTATCAATTACACCATATTCGCGCTCTCGAGGCCAGAATCCTTTTGTACATTACGCGTGATTCGCGCTCCCGATGCCAGGACCCCTTGCCAATTTCACTAGAGTCGCGCTGAGAACGCTCCAACAATGCAGCAACATGATAATTAGGAAGCCCAAACATAAAAGATGGTTTGCTGATTCCTACCCGTCCCCGCATGATAGTCCCAGATGACTTCAAGATGGCGCCCAGACACCCCGACACGACCCTGATACCCTCAATTCTGATAGAGAGGGGGCCGTCGGCAGAGGGCGAAACCCTTACGGATGCTGCCCGACAGCTTGGCTGGCCAAGAGCCGTGTCTGGCCATGCCGCCTGCCGTCTCGCAAACGAGGGCAAAATCACTGCTGGCAAATGCGACACAAGGGGCGGACGAAAAGAGTGAGTAGCAAATATAAAAAGGGTGCCAAAGAGAGGAGTCAATCCTCGCATATCCTGTGGATGCGGCACCGATCCGATCGTGAGACTAAGGGCCCTCCCCGCACCGCTCCCTCCCCAGATCCTCCTCGTCCTCCCTGTTCCGCTCGCTCACGGTATAGGGTCGCCTGGCGACGCAGCAGTCTGCGGCAAGTGACGGCAGGTGTACGGCGGAGGACTGCAGGGCAGATTCTGTCTCACTAAAAACTGTGTCCCAACCGTTGCTCTGGGCCGAGGCTGCGTTTACCCTGGGCCAGCGCAGCCCTCGGCAACCCCGATGATCTGCAAACGCCCTCGGCTCCTCCTCGCTCCGCCCGAGGGGCAGGAGTACGGAGATGGAGGAAGTAGCGGCGAGGACAGCAACTAAACAAAAATCGTGTGGTCTCCCGGCGTGAGTCTCAGAGACCGCTTCGGACCCACAGTGTTGGCCAGCCACCAACTGTAACTTCGAGGATGGAGAGGAGGAGCAGCGGCAGCCGAGGGAGCAGCAAGAGGGGAGGGAGCTGGGGGCGAGGGGGACGACGAAGGGCGCGCTCAGAGCGGCGGCGCGCTGGCGCCCGCCCAGGCTTCACCGCGCCTCCTCTGGGGGGGGGGGGCATGCTGCGGAAACATGTCCACAGGAATGCGGGAGAGCACAGGTCCACTCGCCAGAGTTTGAGGGCCCCGCGAGGGTAGTGGAGGTGGAGGCGACGAGCACTCCCAGGCTGAGAGCCGAATCACGAAGAACGCAATGGCAGCCTTCCAAGGCCACGGTCGAACTTACGACAGGTTCGTGTCCTGACGACTTCGGCGCTGGCTTCTGAAAGCCTGGGTTGCTCGACATTGAGCCATCGCAGCTTCCCGATAGCGTGGGTCCATCGATGTCGGCCGACTCATGACACCAACGGCGTTCAACCTTGAACGCCCGCGCCAGCACCGCCGCCCGTCGATACGCTGGACAATTAAAACCATCCCCACCCCCACCAGAGAAAACCTTGGCCTCGCCCGCCGAGATCCCTCCTGGGCGGGAAGGGCGCCGTCTCTTCTCGGTTTCGCGGCACCCTGGTGGGGTATGCTGGGAGAGCCCTCCGAGCTCGGTCCCAGGAACGGTTGGGATGGCCCCGGCGATACTGATACCACACGATTCTGCCGTGCCTCCACGGGCTCACCGGGGGCCTAGAAATAACAAGACCAACTAATAACATAAACAATAATTGTCGGAGGTCCGCGCGGAATTCTCGGCTCGGCGCTTGACCGCCTCCATGGTGCGCGGAGCGCGCCAGGGGGCTCCAGCGCCGCGCGGACCTCCAAAACGTTCACGTTTGCGTCACTGCTTGGTCCCTGAAGAACGAGCCCGTTTTGGGGTGACCCAAAAGGGGGTCCACAGCTGAAAGGGGGTGGTGCAATATATATATATATATATATATATACACACATACGTATATATATATATATATATATATATATATATGCTTGGGACAATCGTATTCCAAATGCATTGTGCAGGAGAAACATAGTGCAGTGTATTGCAAGTAATGCATTGCACGCGAAAATGCAGCATCTGCGCCCCGAAATGCATTAAACGCCCCAAACGTATTGCAACCCAACCAATCTATCGCACCAAATCTACTGCACCACCCCCCTTGTCGCTGGACCCCCCTTTGGGTCACCCCGAACCTTGGCGCGCATCGGCCCCGGGCGTGGCCCGGAGCCGGCGCGCGCCAAGACCTGGACCCAGAGCGGGGCCCGCGGAGGCCCGGGGGTGGCGCATGCCTCGGGGACCCGCTGTGCAGCCATCGTACTATACTGTGCGGCAGTTTCGCGTCCAGGCGAACCTGGCGCTGGCTTCTGACATCACGTGGATCGCTTGACCTTGGACGATGGTCGGCTTTACAGTCGCCCGATCGTTCCGTCGGAGTTGAATCTGGGCCACCGGCGGCGATCAACCTTGAACGCCCGCGGCGGGGTCGTCGCAGAGTCGACACGACACGAACCAGCTGAATGAACATGGAATGAGGAACGAATGACCACGAAAAAACACATCCCCAATTCCAAAATCGCGGATTCGCCGAGGATTCGAAGATCGGCCAAAGATTTCGGGGTATGTTTTGCGTTCGTCGTCGTCACCCTGGTAAAACCCTACCCCAAAACCTCCCCCCCCGAAGTCTCGAGGTGTCTGCGTTTTGTTTTGGCCCCCGCGTTTTTGGGATTGGGCGTCTGTTTTGAGCTAGTGAACGAAGGGGCTTTCTGGCCACAGCTAGCCTCGGCCACGAGCAGGCCCTCCGACCTAGGTCTGAGAGACGCCCCGGACACCAGGGCACCTCCCGAAGCCCGAGGCTGCCTTGTTGCCCGGAGAGTTCTGCCTGGAAAGGGCTCGGCGCGAGGAGGCACCCTTCCTTGAGGGGGCCGTGCACTCGGGTGCTCGCGGGGCTCGGCTCGCCTGGCTCGCTCGCTCCTCGTGCGTTCTGCTGGATTCGGCTCGCGCGCAAGCGCCCTGCTCCAAGGCTCGGGGTCTAGCGCTCCCGCCCCCCTTAGAGGAACAAAAGCTATGCACGTACACCGATTCTGGCCAGGCCCATCCTGAGCCCAGGATCGGTGCATATGCCCTCCTACCTTGGCCAGGAAGGCATATGCACCGATCCTGGGTCAAGGATGGGCCTTGCCAGGATCGGTGCATGTGCATATTTCTCTTCGCCCGCCCCCCTCACCGTTCAATGTTCGCGCCTGCTGCAGTCCGCTTTCCCCTCCGGGGCGCTGCGCCTGGCCGGTGCTCCTGGCGAGACCTTTTCCCGGGCCACCGCGGGCCTGGCCAAGGCTGGCCTGGCAGCTCCGTGAGGCACCCCACAAGAGACATACACCCTGCGAAATGCTTAAGAAATCATGGGTTAAGAAATTCATAGTCTCAGAATTTGAATAAAAACCCAGAATGTCTATTCAAATCTTAGGATCTACCTTGAAACATTAAGAATAATCGAGACTCTGGCCGAAAACTTGGGTTTTCTTAAGCATCGCCTAGAGTGTAATGTTGCCAGACATTGGAGACGCCACCTTTTTGGACGCCCGAAGTGGGTACGGAAAGAGTGGATACAATGCCCAACAGCAGTTTCTGCTCGTTCTGAACAGGACTCGCTGTCGGTGACGCCGCGGCCTGTGTCCATTTGAGACAGAAGGCCGCCTGCCCAACAGCGGCCGCTGTTGGTTTGGGACAACATTTGTTGTTGGGCATTGTACCCATTCTTTCCGTACCCATTTCGGGCGTCCAAAACCTTTGACTGTAAGGTAAAACAGTCCTTCCCGACTCCGTCCCCCGGTCACGGCGCAGCGAGGAGGCAGAGCGCCGGACTCTTCCGAGGGCAACGCGGCTCCACAGTGTTGATGCCACCCCTGCGGCAGCAGTGCAGAGGAAATGCGACGCGACGCACAGGACACAGTAGTACCCTGGGTAGGCTGCCGCGGCTGGTTCGGGCCGGGGGAGGCCGAGACGCCTCCAGTTGGGTTCTCCAACACACTGGGGGTGTGGGGCTTTCTCTCTCCCGGGTCCTCTTCTTCCCCGCAATCCTCTGCTGCCTCCTGCGCTGCGACCTGGAGCGCTGCGCTTCCTGCTGGGCAGGCGCTTCCTGCTGGGCAGGCTCTGGGCGGTCGGCATACAGGGCGGCCGGAGCCGACCTGGAGCGCGGCTTACTCTCCCGCTGCCAGCGCGCCTCGACCTCGTCCACTATCTGGAGGAATGTATGCTTACGCTCGACGGTTCGTGGAACGAAAAGGAAACAAACATAAAAAACTGAGGTCCGCGCGGACTTCCGGTATCGGCGCTGGAGCTCCCTGGCGGCGCCTCCAGCGCCAGCCCTGGCGCGCTCCGCGCGCCAGGGAGTGGGGTCCAGCGCCGATCCAAGAAATCCGCGCGGACCTCCAAAAGATTATGCTGATACACAAGGGCTCCCAACTTCGCGCTTCGCGCTGCGCGAAGCGCGAAGTGCAATTAACTTCGCGCTCTCGCGCCGCCTCCCAGGGGAGAATGAGAGGATGAGGAGGAATCGGAGCCGAACCGCGAAGCGCGAATCGCCCTCGAGGGCGCCCTCGATACACCTCTTCCTTCCTCGTATGGTGCACCCCTGCCACTGCTCCCACACATCTGCAGCGGCCGCGGCGGCGGAGCAGCCACGGGAGCCGCTCGGCATCGGGGAGGCCATGGCGGCCTGCGCCGGCCCCTCTTGCTGGCAGGTGCTGGGTCGAGCACTTCCCCGGGGGCAGCCCGCTCGAGGGCAGCCTGCAGCAAGGGTGGGCGCGGATACTGATGATGCTGACGTTGGTACACTTAGGTCGGGCCTGCCCCACTGCAGGGAGAGGTTGGACGAAACATAAAAAAATATTCAAAAAGATATCCAACAGATGCCCAAAAGTACTCCAAAAAAAGCCCCCGGACTTTGTTTCTAACTAGTTTTGAATATTCCCCCTGTAGAGGGACAGGCCCGACTTAATGGTACACCTGTTTGCATGGTAGGGGGCAGGGGGCCGATGGGGTCATGCACGGTCCCTGGGTGCGTGGCCGAAGTGCGGTTCCGCGGTGCGAACTATCGCTCCTGTGGTCAAACTCTCACTCACAAAACTACGTCTTGCTGATCCCGCCCCACCAGTGCCCATTGCGTCTTTCAACTGAACTGGTCCCCTTGGCTATCGCACACTGTTCGCTATCAGGGAACATCCTGATGCTCGTACTGAGTCCCTGGACCCCCGGCCACAACAAGAATGGCTCCCACCGTATTACCCCTCGCAATTAATTGAAGAATCTCTCGCTCGAAACTTCCGAGCAACTTACTAAAGAATTGCGCATTCGCATGGGAATTTCTAAATGCGTTTTTCATGTATCGCGCTGTCGCCTTTCAAGAATCGAGCTCTCGCTTGGCACTTCCTCACAATACAGTCGCCCTCTCGCCTGAGACTTCCTGACAATGCGCGCGAGAACAGCGATTCCACATCCCGCCCCAGTCAACCCGCCCAATAGGGTCCGGTCGGACGACACGCTCGTCAGTGCTCGCCCGCTGGGCCGATTGCTTAGAAACCCGCCCGCCCGACCACATCGTTCGGGTCCGCCCGCCCGAACCATCCATTCGTTAGAGGCCGACCGCCAGACCTGCTGGACTCGGGCCGGGCAAAAGGGGGGGATAGCAAAGGGGGGGTTTGAGAATCAGCTCACGTAGCTCATTTTACCGGCGCCTCCCGGCGCCGGGAGGCGCCCATGTATCGAGGAATGTGCCCGGCGGCGGGGCCGAAACCAGCTGCATGCAGCAGATTTCGTAACCCCCCCTTTCCCAAACCCCCCCTTTCGCCCGACCCGATGGACCCACCCATTAGAGTCCGCCGCTCGACCCGCCCGTCAGCCGTCAGGGTCCACAAGGTTCCCTGTGGAGGCAGAAGCTCCCCGCCTTCTGTCCCGCCCGCCTGACGAGCCCAACAGGGTCCGCCCGCCCGACCTGGTCGTATTACCGTCGCGATGTATCCAAGGAATGGCATGCAGCAGAAGCGTGGGGCCACGTTCATAAGAGAAGATGGCGGGAGTCGAGGTCTTGGGATACACATGTTGAGCGGCACTCGAACAACAAAGAGCGAGATCAACCGAGCGTTGTTGTTCGTAATCCTCGCCCACGACCCACCCGTTGACCCACCGTCGACCAGTCCGCAACCCATCCACCTTGTTTTAAAACTAAGTTGGCGCCTGCGGCGGGCTCACTGTCCGCCGCTGCGCTTCGCTAGATGACAAAAGAACTGCAATGAACTAAAGATATTGGCGCCCGCGGCGGGCCCGTTACATTTGCTTGAGCTGCTGGCACCCCGCCCAAGCACTCTTACCCGAAACTGCGGGGTCTATACACTTTCCATCGTCTGCGCGGGCTGCTCGAAGCAACGCTGTACACCCTCTGGCGGCGTCCACGGCAAATTATGTTGTACGACGTGCCCTCCTGTTCCTGCCCTGCGAGGAGGCCGGGCGTCGCCGCATAGGGAGGGCAATATCCCGCGTAAGTGTGTGTGTTGTGTGTTGTGTGTTACGTGTTGTGTGTTGTGCGCTGTCTGCTGTGTGTGTTGTGTGTTGTGCGCGTCGTGTGTTGTGTGTGTGTGTGTTCTGGGTGATGTGTGTGTGTTGTGTTGCGTGTGCGTTGTGTGTGTTGTGTGTTGTGTTGTGTGTGAGCGTGAAACTGTGTGTGTCGTGTGTTGTGTGTTGTGTATGTTGTGTGCATTGTGTGTGCTGTGTGTGATGTGTGTTGTGTGCGTTGTGTGATGTGTGTTCTGGGTGATGTGTGTGATTTGTGTTGCGTTTGCGTTGTGTGTTGTGTGTTGTGTATGTTGTGTGTGTTGTGTGAGCGTGTGTCTGTGTGTGTTGTGTGTTGTGTGTTGTGTGTATGTTGTGTATGTTGTGTGCATTGTGTGTTGTGTGTTGCGAGTGTTGCATGTGTCTTGTGTGTATCGTGTGTTGTGTGATGTATGTTGTGTGCGCGTGGGTGTGTACGTACGTGCGTGCTTGCGTGCGTGTGTGTGTGTGTGTGAGCGTGTGTGCGTGCGCGCGTTCATGCGTGCCTGCCTGTGCGGGTGTGTGTGAGTGCGTGCGTGTGCGTGTGTGTGTATGTGTGAGTTGTGTGTTGGGTGTTTAGTGTGTTGTGTGCTGTGTGTTGCGTGTGTTGTGTGTTGCATGTGAGCGTGTGTATTGTGTGTTGAGTGTTGTGTGCGTTATGTGTCTGTGGTGTGTGGTTTGTGTGTGTTGTGTGCTGCGTGTGTTGCGTGTGTGTGGTGTGTGTGAGTCCTTTGTTGTATCTTGTGTGTGTGATGTGTATGCGTGGGTGTGTGCGTGCGTGCGTGCGTGCGAGCGTGCGTGCGTGCGTGCGTGCGTGCGCGCGTGTGTGTGTGTGTGTGGTGTGTGTATGTGTGTGTGCGCGCATGCGCGCGTGCGAATTTGGGAGGGTGCGTTGTGTGTGTGTGTGTGCGTGCGTGCGTGTGCGTGTGTGTGTTGTGTGTTGTGTGTGTTGTGTTTAATGTGTTGTGTGTTGTGTGTTGTGTGTTGTGTGGTGTGTGTTGTGTGTTGTGAGTTTTGTGTGTGTTGTGGTGTAGGCTGTGTGCTGTGTGCTGTGTGTGATGTGTACTGTGAGGTGTGTGTTGTGTGTTGTGGGTAGCGTGTGTGTGTGTGTGCTGTGTGCTGTATGTTGTGCGTTGTGTGTGTTGTGAATGTTGTATGGTGTGGGTGTTGTGTGTTGTGTGTTGTGTGTTGTGTGCTGTGTTTTGTGTTGTGTGTTGTGTGTTGTGCGGTGTGTGTTGTGTGTTGTATGTGTTGTGTTGTGTGCGTATGCGTGTGCGTGTGCGTGTGCGTGCGCGTGCGCGTGAGCGTGTGCGTGCACGTGCGTGTGTGCGTGTGGTATTTGTATGGGTACGGGTATGAGTATGGGTATGGGTATGGGTGTGGGTGTGGGTGTGGGTCAAGCTAGCCAGCTCGAGCGAGTCAAGCATGGCATGCCCATTCTCACCCGCCCTCCCACAACATAAGAAACAGTGATGGCACAACTGGGGGTTGCGCGGGCATTTCAGTGCGAGTGGAGGATACCCAGGACACCGCATTGACGTCCGCGCGGGATGCGCGCCGCGTCCCATTCCCGTCACGAATTTCGCAACGTCGACGACAAGACTGGCCATGTTCAAAGGAACAACGGACACGTTCCGCCCTCCCACAACATAAGAAACAATGCTGGCGCAATTGGGTGCTGGCGCCTAGTAGTAGTAGTAGTAGTAGTAGTAGTAGTAGTAGTAGTAGTAGTAGTAGTAGTAGTAGTAGTGGTAGTAATGGTAGTAGTAGTAGTAGTAGTAGTAGTAGTAGTAGTCGTAGTAGTAGTCGTAGTCGTAGTCGTAGTAGTAGTCGTAGTAGTAGTCGTAGTAGTAGTAGTAGTAGTAGTAGTAGTAGTAGTAGTAGCCCTGAGTCGCCGAAAGATCGCTCCAAGACGCCCAAGATGGCCTCCAGACGGCCGTAGCGCCAAGAAACCGCGGGGAGACTCAGGAGGCCCTCCAAGAGCCTGGACAAGCAAAAACCTCCCAGGCATTCGTCACCCCAGGGCCTCCTGGAACGCCCCGGCGCCCAATGAATTGGCGAGCTAAAAACGTGCGCCGAGCCAAAGCGGGAGCGCAACTTTGAGAAAATTTCGCTCGGCGCCCAAGCGAGAAGGTCATTTCATTCACTTCGAGCGGGGGGGGGGGTGCCGCGCCCAATTCTTGCCATGCACTTTTGCGGGGTGGACGACAAGAACAGCTATGGGGCAAGCGAAAATCAGCATGGCATTGCTTCTGACAAGTAAGGTGGCCCCTCCCGCCTTGGGGTTGCCCCAGAAGTCCGCGCGCGATGTGCGCCGCGCCCCGCTCCTGCCACGCATTTCACATCGTCGACGACAAGACAGGCCATGATGAAAGCAAAAACGGCAACTCTGTATTGTTTTTTACAGTCAGGATGGGAGGGCCCGCAGCCCGCGTGGACGTCCGCGCGCGATGCGCGCCGCGTCCCATTCCTGCCACATATGTCGCACCGTCGGCGACAAGGCAGGCCATGCTGAGAGGAAAAAACGGAGACTTTGTTTTGATTTTTTACAGTCAGGATGGGCGGGCCCGGATTGACGGCCGCGCGCGATGTGCGCCGCGTCCCATATGTGCGCCGCGTCCCACTGCTGCCACATATTTCGCACCGTCGGCGACAAGGCAGGCCATGCTGAGATGAAAAAGCGAAGACTTGTATTGATTTCTTACAGTCAGGATGGGCGGGCCCAAATTGACTGCCGCGCGCGATGTGCGCCGCGTTCCATTCCTGCCACGCTTTTCGCATCGTCGACGACAAAAAAGACAATATTGAGAAGAAAAACGGCCACTTTGTATTGATTTTTTACAGTCCGGATGGGAGGTCCCGGATTGGGTCGCTATCGGCCGGAATACGACGTAGGTGGGGGTATATTCGAATAAGGAACAAGGATGTGGGCGTGCGTGCGTGCGTGCGTAAGCACATGCGCGCGTGCGCGCGCGCGGGCGTGCGTGCGTGCGCGCGCGCGCGTGCGTGCGTGCGTGCGTGCGTGCGTGTGTGCGCGTGTGTGCAGGAGATGGTGCTGTCCCCTCGCAAGTGTTGCTGTCGATCCCCCATGGGCCACGCTGCGTGAGCTGGCCTGGTCCGCGCGCTTCCTGCTTGACTTTCCCTACGCCGCCGCGCGCGAGGGCGCGACGGCAAAAAGTGTGCACCATAAGGAGCACCTGTCGTGCACCTTCGCACCCCCTTGGGTCCCCGTTCGTGGAACCCTCAATCACCGCCCATTTTTCCTCACCAGTGCAGCACGACACGATACACACAAGCTTCCCAACTGATGGAAGGGGGTTCCACGGTGCAACAGCTGACGTGCGAGGAGGGGGAGGCACAAGATCAAAGAGGCGCAGCAATGCCGATGATAGAAGAACGAATAATACATAAACACAAACGGTCGGAACTCTGCGCGTAGAGCGCGCCAGGGGCGGCGCCAGAGGCGCCGCCAGGGGGGCGCAAACCGCCGACACTTCATGTTAAAGTTTACACAGCATGTTCCTGCTTCGAATCGAAAGTGCGAAACTCGACTCCCCCCACGATCGTTCGCCCCAATAGTAGGCGCTCTCTATTTCGGAGGTTCGCAATTTGTCCTGCGGGTGGGGGAG